>CANSZD010002921.1:2122500-2695000 GCA_947648045.1 Beta corolliflora | reverse complement strand
TTCATTGTGTTGGCAAGGGATGATTTGTGATGCTGTCAAAGTTTTGAGAATGTAAAGAAGCACCACGATTTAATCTAACAGCTTCCATCTTACTATATATATATGTTTCTTTCTTTAGTTTAACTTGGACGTGTGTATATGGTAGATGTTGGACTATATATATATGTTGTATTTGGGCTTGCCCATGTGTGGGGTTGTATATTGAGCCCATGTATAGTTGTAATCTATTCTAGGGCTGTATATGAGTTTGACTTCACAAGAGCTAATACACACTTTTGAGGGCTACAAATATGCATCGCCTCAGTAGCCAAGTCAGTCCGAGCCAAGTCTGATTCACAGCTCATTGTCGGTCAAGTATCGGGAGAATTTGAGGCCAAGGACGATAACATGAGGATGTATAGATCCAAAACCAAAGAGGTAATCAATAACCTACAAGAATTTCAGATCTTACATGTGCCTCGGTCGGAAAATCGCGGCGGCCGACGCCTTAGCTCGAATGACGAGCTCAGCTGACGGACTCAGCCCAAGGACCATATTGTGGGAAGTCATCCATCAACCTAGCATCAATGCCAAACAAGGAGGCTGAGAAGCTCCCCCTGGACAACAAGGAGGCTGAGAAGGTTCAGGCAAGGGCTAAGTGGTTCACCTGGCATGACGGGAACTTATACAAGAAATCCTACACTCATCCCTTGCTAAAGTGTGTCACCCCTGAGGATGGAGACTACATATTAAGGGAGATACACGAGGGGGCATGTAGAAGTCATCAAGTAAGTAGAACCATCTCTGTCAAGGCACTCCGGGCGGGATACCATTGGCCGACGTTGAAGGAAGATGCAATGGAGTTGGTTCGGAAATTGCCTAAGTGCCAACTGTTCTCAGATCTCCCTCGCACACCAGTAAATCCCTTTACCTCCATACAAGCTGTGTTGCCCTTTGATAAGTGGGGTATGGACCTACTCGGCCCGTTCCCTCCCGCCTCAGGTCAAAGAAAATTCCTCATTGTTGCAATAGATTACTTCACCAAGTGTGTAACACCCCGTCCTTCTACTACTAAGATACTAACAAAGTCTAATTAAGAAATACTAAAAATGACGTTAGCGGAAATAACGTCGGGACGGTTATGCTACTCTAAAACAATAAATAAAGATAATAACTCAAAATTCATAGCTTAAAAGGGAATAAATCTCCGAGTAAACATCATAGTTCTAACATAAAAGAAGTATCCCAAATTGTATCATACTATCAAATCCAAAATACCATGAGACATGCAAGTCTCCCAAAATAAACTTAAATAAAACTAATATCCTTGAAAGCAATCCAAAAATAAGTCTCCCTATGGTCTATATAAAGTTCATCTACCAAAAACAAGACTTGAAGCTTCTTCTCACAACCAACTCTCACACCGCTAGCCCAAGGCCAAAAAAAGCCTAGCATTCATTTCCATCTCGCAAGATTATATTACATATTTCCACGATCGGTGGGGAGTAACTAGCAGTTCTCCCGAACAATAGCAATCAAAGCACCATTCGAGAGGTAGATTACTAAGAAAGGAATAACATGCAATCATTACATCATATCATGCACATAGAAATCTTAAGGCTCATAGATAAATCAAGAGATCATCAACAATAAGTAAATATAGTGAGTGACATAATTCCAATATAAAGAAATAATAATAATAAATCAAAATACAACAAGTTATTGAGTCGAAACCGAACGCCGGTGATTCGCAAATCACTTCCTAAGGTTTGTCGGATCGCAATCTCCGGGTCGATCTATGGGCTTACGTTCCCCCACCGCCCGTGTCTAAGAATGGCCAAACTCCCGATGCGGGGTAGAACACGCGAGAACTCCCCGACCTCTCGGACGACAACAATTAACCCGGGTGTACCCCTAGTTCGCAAACCGGGTGGTTGGCATGTTCTTCACCGGGGACTACATCTATCCCACCGGATATTCTTATCTCAAAATACAATCATGCATACAATCCAAGTATCATTCATCTAAAATATTCGTCAAAAAGGGGATGCCACCCGGCCTTATACCCACAGTTCATCAAACAGTTCTTCATAATTCCTCAAAATAAATCACTTATACAATAATCAACAAATAACTCTCACAATAACACTTGAACATTCCCAAACATCATCAATGACAATATACTGGTTTTTACAGCAACCACACTCAATCACAAATACATCACCAATTAACTCTAAATCATATTCATTAAAAGAGTAATAACAATTAAATCATTTTATTCCATAAATCAAACCTAAACATGTGGTTACCGAAATGATGCATACTGTATACTACTGAAAATCAGCAACCCAGAATATATTAAATTATAAATTATATCTGATTTACAAGCCTTCAAACAATTTAAAAGTGTATCCTCAATTTCATCACAAAAACACCATAATAATTATGAAACTAACAAATTCGAGCATTAAAATCACACAAAAATTATCATATAACCCTAATAGCTCTACTGACATGGTAAAATTTTTATTTATAATTTTCGGACTCAAAAAGTATTTTTAACAGTTAATATACAGATTCCTCAAATAAGCCATTATAATAATTAAAAATATAAACAGACGCCCAAAAATTACCAAAAATTCACATAACATGTAAAAACTCACGGAAATACATATTATCCAAACAAATTAATTTTTCTGCCTCTACAAATAATTTTCATGAATTATATACTGACAGAACAGAAATTACAAAAACAGATATATATGAATTAATTAAAACAGTAAACAGTAGGTAAAAATTATTCTAAGTCATGGAATACATTATACGCATGTTACATGATCTAAGAAAAATGATTTCATCAATTTCAACAGTCGTTCAATAATTATTATGAAATTTAGCCAAAAACGCACAAAATACTAATTAAATCAAATAAATATTAAAAATCATGCAAAAATTATTTTTCTCTACACAGTATTTACATAGCATGTGTCACGTATGTTCATGTAAAATTTCGTCAAAAATCTCATTTAAAAAGTATTTTAGATAATTCCTAACGTATTAATCTAATACCGAATACTACTCTAATCACTATGATTCTAGGATAACAACTAGTTACCTGGATCGTCGGAGGCGAGCTGAAAACTTCTGGAAATCCCCACAATAGGCGTGTGACCCTCTTCTTCTTCAAATTCCAAGCACCAAGTATAAGGAAAAAGCCACAAAAACAATTCACGAACAATTATCAAAGAGAAGAAATGAAGAAAATTTGAGAGAATGAAAATGGTGATGATGATGATGATGATGGACGAAAATATTGGAGGATGGCAGCCAAAGGATTCTGATTTTCTAATCAGAATTTGAAGTGAATTAAGAGGTTTAATGAGGTTTTAATTAAAGAAATCATTAAGGGGGTTATAAGGCATCAAAGAGTCTTAAGGAAAACAAAAGAGAAAAGAAAAGGAGAAGGCTCTCCTATTACTTCACGTGGCCGGCTGCCCCAAGCCCAAAAGCCACACAAAACTTTCGGCCCAAATTCAACAACGATCCATGCTCCGAAAGCCCGATACGCGATAAAACGGTTAATTCCTAAATCGCGCCTAAACCTTGAAAATACTTAATAATGAAAATAATTCTAATAAATTATATTATAAATATAAATATAATAAACACATTAGCACGCCACATGCGATGCAGCATTTCATCACCCAAGTCGGTCCAACAACGTTACAAAACGCTACGCGACAAAACAAAGATCCTAAACGCCTAAACAAATAACGAAACTAATATAACCTTTAAAATAAATAACTAACAACTTAAAATAAATATATATATAAATATATCACAACATATAAATATATATACACATTTTCACAACACGTTCCAAAATAATCTAAATAATAAATTATTTATTTTTACGAAAAATATCATTTTAATGTAAACAAACACCAAAAATAAAGGGTGAAAATTACGGGGTGTTACAATCACTCCTCCTTAAAAGAGTTTCGTCCTCGAAACTTAAAAACAACCAAGAGACAAAAGAAAATACTTTAGACAAAGAACATTAAGAAAACATAAATCGATGAATTTAGTTAAGAACTAAACAACTTTGCGAGTTTTAAAATTTGATAACTCAAATAATATATATTTTATTTTGGAAGACCAAAAGAGTTGTACGAGTAAAGAAGCATGGTAACAACCATCCTTTATAAAATGTGAAAGAACCAAAGACAGTATTAGAAAGTTTAAGGTAAAAACTTTTGCACAATAAACTATAGGTAATTTTGCAAAAGAAGCATGAATAAATATTTACGTAAAATTATAAAAGAATAAATCCGACCATACATAAATATTTTTAGAAAAGAAACGAAGAAGAAAAAGTTCGTAAATAGATAGCCAAACCAATTTAAATAGAGCTATCCACACGGGCTTATACTCCACTTAAAGAGATAAGAGCACTTTAATAAAGAGTAGCTAGCCGCTTTATTAAAATAGCACTTACGAACACAAGTCATGGCATATGTTATAAGAGCGTACGCCTCCTAAACATATATATGAAAATAAAGTTCGCAAAAGAAATTGAAAACTTTAATATAAATTTCACAACGACGAAACACTAATAATAAATAGGCGATAAAGTAATAAATTATTAACAACAATTATAAAATTTGCCAAGTCGACACAAACGTGCATGGAACCACCCATTGCAACCTAGTATCAACAAAATAATATTTGAAAGCCAACTTATCAAATCGACATTAGAGTTTACTTGGAATCACCCAATATAAACTTAATATCAACTCAAAAAAAGAAATTAAATCAAAACAGGATAAAATACGTCAACTTATCAAATTGACATACAAGTCAAAGGAATCACCCATTATGACTCAATATCAACTCAAACAAGTTTAAAATTTAGACTTATCAAATTGACATACAAGTCAAAGGAATCACCCATTATGACTTAATATCAACTCAAACAACTTTAAAATTTAGACTCGAGCATATAAATTTCGTTTTCAAAGAATATAAAACAGATCAGTCAAAACCAAAGAATTAAATAAGAAGTATTGAAAACAACCAAAATTTTGCTATGAAATGAGAAAGCACTAAATATTTAAACAAGAAACAACATATGGTAAACGAGATCCTTTCACACATTTGAGTTTGAAAAATAATGCTAATAAGAAAAGTAAATTAGTAAGTAAAATAAAAGTTGTTGAATGCTAACCTTTAAAACAAAATAGTTTACATCTACTTTTCAAACTAACACCAAAACAACTCATTAGGGTACTTTTATTTTCAAAGACTACAAAACTTATTAACATAATTAAAGGTTGAACAAGGATTAGCATGAAAAACAAAAAATATCAAAAGAAAAATATTTATAAATATAGATGGTCAAAAACGGTAAGAGAAATTTGAAGACAATTGAAATAAAACGTTTTTCAAAAGAGTATGTCAAAATATTAACAATAACAAAATTTGAAAGTCAGAAAATAACTCTAACATAAGTATAAAATTTATTAAGTTCAAAGATCTAAAATATAATTTGGAATATAAATTCAAATTAGAAAGTTTTGTAAATAATAAAACAGTATACGTAGTACTCACATAAAAACAACACTCAATTGAAAAAGAACATAAAGTATATATATTGTCTCACATAATAACATATACTATCAAGCAACTAGCAAATAAAATAAATGTAATGCAACACACAAGACTATATTAAAATAAAATTAAAGTTTATCTTTAAATTGCAAAACACAAAATAAATTAAACATACAACTAGACCGAAGAAGCTATAAATTACTTCGCTTTCGCGCACTCGATAAAAGAGAAAATAAATTACATGCAAGCGGCCCCGCAAATAAGATTAACAAACTTGGTAGACTAATTCCACCAATAAAACAAGTAACTATACATATAACATATGCTCCATAAGCATGAGAGCACACCACATTCCCATAAGGCTTCCCTTTTACTTACTCTACCCATCACACTCTCATTATAGTGAAACTACTAAACTTAATTCTAAACAAATTTTATATCATATGGCTAACTAATAATTCTAAAGAATCATTAGCAACTCTTTTTCAGAGTTTAGGAGCGTTTTGCTCTGATACCAACTGTAACACCCCGTCCTTCTACTACTAAGATACTAACAAAGTCTAATTAAGAAATACTAAAAATGACGTTAGCGGAAATAACGTCGGGACGGTTATGCTACTCTAAAACAATAAATAAAGATAATAACTCAAAATTCATAGCTTAAAAGGGAATAAATCTCCGAGTAAACATCATAGTTCTAACATAAAAGAAGTATCCCAAATTGTATCATACTATCAAATCCAAAATACCATGAGACATGCAAGTCTCCCAAAATAAACTTAAATAAAACTAATATCCTTGAAAGCAATCCAAAAATAAGTCTCCCTATGGTCTATATAAAGTTCATCTACCAAAAACAAGATTAGAAGCTTCTTCTCACAACCAACTCTCACACCGCTAGCCCAAGCGAGTCAAAAGCCTAGCATTCATTTCCATCCGCAAGACTATATTACATATTTCCACAGTCGGTGGGGAGTAACTAGCAGCTTCTCCCGAACAATAGCAATCAAAGCACCATTCGAGGTAGATTACTAAGAAAGGAATAACATGCAATCATTACATCATATCATGCACATAGAAATCTTAAGGCTCATAGATAAATCAAGAGATCATCAACAATAAGTAAATATAGTGAGTGACATAATTCCAATATAAAGAAATAATAATAATAAATCAAAATACAACAAGTTATTGAGTCAGAAACCGAACGCCAGTGATTCGCAAATCACTTCCTAAGGTTTGTCAGATCGCAATCTCCAGGGTCGATCTATGGGCTTACGTTCCCCACCGCCCGTGTCTAAGAATGGCCAAACTCCCGATGCAGGGTAGAACACGCGAGAACTCCCTGACCTCTCGGACGACAACAATTAACCCAGGTGTACCCCTAGTTCGCAAACCAGGTGGTTGGCATGTTCTTCACCGGGGACTACATCTATCCCACCGGATATTCTTATCTCAAAATACAATCATGCATACAATCCAAGTATCATTCATCTAAAATATTCGTCAAAAAGGGGATGCCACCCGGCCTTATACCCACAGTTCATAAAACAGTTCTTCATAATTCCTCAAAATAAATCACTTATACAATAATCAACAAATAACTCTCACAATAACACTTGAACATTCCCAAACATCATCAATGACAATATACTGGTTTTTACAGCAACCACACTCAATCACAAATACATCACCAATTAACTCTAAATCATATTCATTAAAAGAGTAATAACAATTAAATCATTTTATTCCATAAATCAAACCTAAACATGTGGTTACCGAAATGATGCATACTGTATACTACTGAAAATCAGCAACCCAGAATATATTAAATTATAAATTATATCTGATTTACAAGCCTTCAAACAATTTAAAAGTGTATCCTCAATTTCATCACAAAAACACCATAATAATTATGAAACTAACAAATTCGAGCATTAAAATCACACAAAATTATCATATAACCCTAATATCTCTACTGACATGGTAAAATTTTTATTTATAATTTTCGGACTCAAAAAGTATTTTTAACAGTTAATATACAGATTCCTCAAATAAGCCATTATAATAATTAAAAATATAAACAGACGCCCAAAAATTACCAAAAATTCACATAACATGTAAAAACTCACGGAAATACATATTATCCAAACAAATTAATTTTTCTGCCTCTACAAATAATTTTCATGAATTATATACTGACAGAAACGTAAATTACAAAAACAAGATATATATGAATTAATTAAAACAGTAAACAGTAGGTAAAAATTATTCTAAGTCATGGAATACATTATACGCATGTTACATGATCTAAGAAAAATGATTTCATCAATTTCAACAGTCGTTCAATAATTATTATGAAATTTAGCCAAAAACGCACAAAATACTAATTAAATCAAATAAATATTAAAAATCATGCAAAAATTATTTTTCTCTACACAGTATTTACATAGCATGTGTCACGTATGTTCATGTAAAATTTCGTCAAAAATCTCATTCAAAAAGTATTTTAGATAATTCCTAACGTATTAATCTAATACCGAATACTACTCTAATCACTATGATTCTAGGATAACAACTAGTTACCTGGATCGTCGGAGGCGAGCTGAAAACTTCTGGAAATCCCCACAATAGGCGTGTGACCCTCTTCTTCTTCAAATTCCAAGCACCAAGTATAAAGAAAAAGCCACAAAAACAATTCACGAACAATTATCAAAGAGAAGAAATGAAGAAAATTTGAGAGAATGAAAATGGTGATGATGATGATGATGATGGACGAAAATATTGGAGGATGGCAGCCAAAGGATTCTGATTTTCTAATCAGAATTTGAAGTGAATTAAGAGGTTTAATGAGGTTTTAATTAAAGAAATCATTAAGGGGGGGTTATGGGGGTTATAAGGCATCAAAGAGTCTTAAGGAAAACAAAAGAGAAAAGAAAAGGAGAAGGCTCTCCTATTACTTCACTTGGCCGGCTGCCCCAAGCCCAAAAGCCACACAAAACTTTCGGCCCAAATTCAACAACGATCCATGCTCCGAAAGCCCGATACGCGATAAAACGGTTAATTCCTAAATCGCGCCTAAACCTTGAAAATACTTAATAATGAAAATAATTCTAATAAATTATATTATAAATATAAATATAATAAACACATTAGCACGCCACATGCGATGCAGCATTTCATCACCCAAGTCGGTCCAACAACGTTACAAAACGCTACGCGACAAAACAAAGATCCTAAACGCCTAAACAAATAACGAAACTAATATAACCTTTAAAATAAATAACTAACAACTTAAAATAAATATATATATAAATATATCACAACATATAAATATATATACACATTTTCACAACACGTTCCAAAATAATCTAAATAATAAATTATTTATTTTTACGAAAAATATCATTTTAATGTAAACAAACACCAAAAATAAAGGGTGAAAATTACGGGGTGTTACAATCACTCCCCCTTAAAAGAGTTTCGTCCTCGAAACTTAAAAACAACCAAGAGACAAAAGAAAATACTTTAGACAAAGAACATTAAGAAAACATAAATCGATGAATTTAGTTAAGAACTAAACAACTTTGCAGGTTTAAAATTTGATAACTCAAATAATATATATTTTATTTTGGAAGACCAAAAGAGTTGTACAGTAAAGAAGCATGGTAACAACCATCCTTTATAAAATGTGAAAGAACCAAAGACAGTATTAGAAAGTTTAAGGTAAAAACTTTTGCACAATAAACTATAGGTAATTTTGCAAAAGAAGCATGAATAAATATTTACGTAAAATTATAAAAGAATAAATCCGACCATACATAAATATTTTTAGAAAAGAAACGAAGAAGAAAAAGTTCGTAAATAGATAGCCAAACCAATTTAAATAGAGCTATCCACACGGGCTTATACTCCACTTAAAGAGATAAGAGCACTTTAATAAAGAGTAGCTAGCTGCTTTATTAAAATAGCACTTACGAACACAAGTCATGGCATATGTTATAAGAGCGTACGCCTCCTAAACATATATATGAAAATAAAGTTCGCAAAAGAAATTGAAAACTTTAATATAAATTTCACAACGACGAAACACTAATAATAAATAGGCGATAAAGTAATAAATTATTAACAACAATTATAAAATTTGCCAAGTCGACACAAACGTGCATGGAACCACCCATTGCAACCTAGTATCAACAAAATAATATTTGAAAGCCAACTTATCAAATCGACATTAGAGTTTACTGGAATCACCCAATATAAACTTAATATCAACTCAAAAAAAGAAATTAAATCAAAACAGATAAAATACGTCAACTTATCAAATTGACATACAAGTCAAAGGAATCACCCATTATGACTCAATATCAACTCAAACAAGTTTAAAATTTAGACTTATCAAATTGACATACAAGTCAAAGGAATCACCCATTATGACTTAATATCAACTCAAACAACTTTAAAATTTAGACTCGAGCATATAAATTTCGTTTTCAAAGAATATAAAACAGATCAGTCAAAACCAAAGAATTAAATAAGAAGTATTGAAAACAACCAAAATTTTGCTATGAAATGAGAAAGCACTAAATATTTAAACAAGAAACAACATATGGTAAACGAGATCCTTTCACACATTTGAGTTTGAAAAATAATGCTAATAAGAAAAGTAAATTAGTAAGTAAAATAAAAGTTGTTGAATGCTAACCTTTAAAACAAAATAGTTTACATCTACTTTTCAAACTAACACCAAAACAACTCATTAGGGTACTTTTATTTTCAAAGACTACAAAACTTATTAACATAATTAAAGGCCTGAACAAGGATTAGCATGAAAAACAAAAAATATCAAAAGAAAAATATTTATAAATATAGATGGTCAAAAACGGTAAGAGAAATTTGAAGACAATTGAAATAAAACGTTTTTCAAAAGAGTATGTCAAAATATTAACAATAACAAAATTTGAAAGTCAGAAAATAACTCTAACATAAGTATAAAATTTATTAAGTTCAAAGATCTAAAATATAATTTGGAATATAAATTCAAATTAGAAAGTTTTGTAAATAATAAAACAGATACGTAGTACTCACATAAAAACAACACTCAATTGAAAAAGAACATAAAGTATATATATTGTCTCACATAATAACATATACTATCAAGCAACTAGCAAATAAAATAAATGTAATGCAACACACAAGACTATATTAAAATAAAATTAAAGTTTATCTTTAAATTGCAAAACACAAAATAAATTAAACATACAACTAGACCGAAGAAGCTATAAATTACTTCGCTTTACAGCGCACTCGATAAAAGAGAAAATAAATTACATGCAAGCGGCCCCGCAAATAAGATTAACAAACTTGGTAGACTAATTCCACCAATAAAACAAGTAACTATACATATAACATATGCTCCATAAGCATGAGAGCACACCACATTCCCATAAGGCTTCCCTTTTACTTACTCTACCCATCACACTCTCATTATAGTGAAACTACTAAACTTAATTCTAAACAAATTTTATATCCTATGGCTAACTAATAATTCTAAAGAATCATTAGCAACTCTTTTTCAGAGTTTAGGAGCGTTTTGCTCTGATACCAACTGTAACACCCCGTCCTTCTACTACTAAGATACTAACAAAGTCTAATTAAGAAATACTAAAAATGACGTTAGCGGAAATAACGTCGGGACGGTTATGCTACTCTAAAACAATAAATAAAGATAATAACTCAAAATTCATAGCTTAAAAGGGAATAAATCTCCGAGTAAACATCATAGTTCTAACATAAAAGAAGTATCCCAAATTGTATCATACTATCAAATCCAAAATACCATGAGACATGCAAGTCTCCCAAAATAAACTTAAATAAAACTAATATCCTTGAAAGCAATCCAAAAATAAGTCTCCCTATGGTCTATATAAAGTTCATCTACCAAAAACAGTACTAGAAGCTTCTTCTCACAACCAACTCTCACACTGCTAGCCCAAGCAGTCAAAAGCCTAGCATTCATTTCCATCTGCAAGACTATATTACATATTTCCACGGTCGGTGGGGAGTAACTAGCGCTTCTCCCGAACAATAGCAATCAAAGCACCATTCGAGAGGTAGATTACTAAGAAAGGAATAACATGCAATCATTACATCATATCATGCACATAGAAATCTTAAGGCTCATAGATAAATCAAGAGATCATCAACAATAAGTAAATATAGTGAGTGACATAATTCCAATATAAAGAAATAATAATAATAAATCAAAATACAACAAGTTATTGAGTCAGAAACCGAACGCCAGTGATTCGCAAATCACTTCCTAAGGTTTGTCAGATCGCAATCTCCAGGTCAGTCTATGGGCTTACGTTCCCCACTGCCTGTGTCTAAGAATGGCCAAACTCCCGATGCGAGGGTAGAACACGCGAGAACTCCCCGACCTCTCGGACGACAACAATTAACCCGGGTGTACCCCTAGTTCGCAAAACCGGGTGGTTGGCATGTTCTTCACCGGGGACTACATCTATCCCACCGGATATTCTTATCTCAAAATACAATCATGCATACAATCCAAGTATCATTCATCTAAAATATTCGTCAAAAGGGGGATGCCACCCCTTATACCCACAAGTTCATCAAACAGTTCTTCATAATTCCTCAAAATAAATCACTTATACAATAATCAACAAATAACTCTCACAATAACACTTGAACATTCCCAAACATCATCAATGACAATATACTGGTTTTTACAGCAACCACACTCAATCACAAATACATCACCAATTAACTCTAAATCATATTCATTAAAAGAGTAATAACAATTAAATCATTTTATTCCATAAATCAAACCTAAACATGTGGTTACCGAAATGATGCATACTGTATACTACTGAAAATCAGCAACCCAGAATATATTAAATTATAAATTATATCTGATTTACAAGCCTTCAAACAATTTAAAAGTGTATCCTCAATTTCATCACAAAAACACCATAATAATTATGAAACTAACAAATTCGAGCATTAAAATCACACAAAAATTATCATATAACCCTAATAGCTCTACTGACATGGTAAAATTTTTATTTATAATTTTCGGACTCAAAAAGTATTTTTAACAGTTAATATACAGATTCCTCAAATAAGCCATTATAATAATTAAAAATATAAACAGACGCCCAAAAATTACCAAAAATTCACATAACATGTAGAAACTCACGGAAATACATATTATCCAAACAAATTAATTTTTCTGCCTCTACAAATAATTTTCATGAATTATATACTGACAGAACAGAAATTACAAAAACAGATATATATGAATTAATTAAAACAGTAAACAGTAGGTAAAAATTATTCTAAGTCATGGAATACATTATACGCATGTTACATGATCTAAGAAAAATGATTTCATCAATTTCAACAGTCGTTCAATAATTATTATGAAATTTAGCCAAAAACGCACAAAATACTAATTAAATCAAATAAATATTAAAAATCATGCAAAAATTATTTTTCTCTACACAGTATTTACATAGCATGTGTCACGTATGTTCATGTAAAATTTCGTCAAAAATCTCATTCAAAAAGTATTTTAGATAATTCCTAACGTATTAATCTAATACCGAATACTACTCTAATCACTATGATTCTAGGATAACAACTAGTTACCTGGATCGTCGGAGGCGAGCTGAAAACTTCTGGAAATCCCCACAATAGGCGTGTGACCCTCTTCTTCTTCAAATTCCAAGCACCAAGTATAAGGAAAAAGCCACAAAAACAATTCACGAACAATTATCAAAGAGAAGAAATGAAGAAAATTTGAGAGAATGAAAATGGTGATGATGATGATGATGATGGACGAAAATATTGGAGGATGGCAGCCAAAGGATTCTGATTTTCTAATCAGAATTTGAAGTGAATTAAGAGGTTTAATGAGGTTTTAATTAAAGAAATCATTAAGGGGGGTTATGGGGGTTATAAGGCATCAAAGAGTCTTAAGGAAAACAAAAGAGAAAAGAAAAGGAGAAGGCTCTCCTATTACTTCACTTGGCCGGCTGCCCCAAGCCCAAAAGCCACACAAAACTTTCGGCCCAAATTCAACAACGATCCATGCTCCGAAAGCCCGATACGCGATAAAACGGTTAATTCCTAAATCGCGCCTAAACCTTGAAAATACTTAATAATGAAAATAATTCTAATAAATTATATTATAAATATAAATATAATAAACACATTAGCACGCCACATGCGATGCAGCATTTCATCACCCAAGTCGGTCCAACAACGTTACAAAACGCTACGCGACAAAACAAAGATCCTAAACGCCTAAACAAATAACGAAACTAATATAACCTTTAAAATAAATAACTAACAACTTAAAATAAATATATATATAAATATATCACAACATA
Organism: Beta corolliflora; assembly: GCA_947648045.1. Lineage (NCBI taxonomy): Eukaryota > Viridiplantae > Streptophyta > Magnoliopsida > Caryophyllales > Amaranthaceae > Beta > Beta corolliflora. The sequence goes on along the minus strand of CANSZD010002921.1, from coordinate 2,680,994 downwards.
TAAATATATATACACATTTTCACAACACGTTCCAAAATAATCTAAATAATAAATTATTTATTTTTACGAAAAATATCATTTTAATGTAAACAAACACCAAAAATAAAGGGTGAAAATTACGGGGTGTTACAAAGTGGATAGAAGCTGAGCCCCTTGCCACAATCACGGACAAGCAAGTGCAAATGTTTATCTGGAGGAATATCATCACGAGGTTCAGAGTCCCCAAAACCCTCGTATCCGACAATGGAAGGCGGTTCAATAGTGGGCCGACCCGAGACTATTGTGATCGTTTCGGCATAAGCACTTCGGTTTTCACCGTCTCAAGGCCCCAGACGAATGGCCAAGCTGAGGCGGCCAACAAGGTTGTTCTCAAAGGAATTAAAAAGTCCTTGGACGGAGCCAAGGGGGCATGGGTCGACGAATTGCCAGGGATACTCTGGTCAGCGCGAACAACCGTCAAGGAAGCTACAGGCTACTCTCCTTTTCAGATCGTCTATGGGAGCGAGGCGGTTCTCCCCGTGGAAGTTGGCATACCTTCCCCCCGTATGACATTCTATGACCACACTGAAAATGAGCAAGAGAAACCCATCAATCTTGACCTTCTACCAGAAATCAGGGGTAACTCTCTCCTCCGATCCATCTAATACAAGCAGAGGGTCACTCGGTACTTCAACCGGAGAGTGAAGCACAAGCCTATACAGTTAGGGGATTGGGTCGTTCGCAAGATAAAAGCGACAGGGAACTCGCAAGGCAAGCTCAGCCCCAACTGGGAAGGACCCTACAAGGTCACTCACGTAATTAAACCAGGAACTTATCGGCTCGAATCACCTGAAGGAGTCCCTCTCGTTCGACCATGGAATGCGGATAATCTAAAGAAGTATTTTGTTTAAGTATTGCTATTTAGGGGCATCAATGTACATGGGCCAGGCTTTTGACCTCGGCGCAATTTTTGTAAAAGACATTAGTAATGAATGAAAAGAGGCCAAGCATATGCTTCGGCGCACTTCCTAAGTCTGACAAAATACATGTTGCACCGCATCATCCAAAATAGTGTGAGCCAGGCAGTACCTCGGCCAAACACAGAGACATGAAACAAAAAGCAGAAACTGAAAATCACAATACTCAACAAAGCAAGATCAGTGAATGATAAAAATTCGCATTACTAACATATAACATTACAACATAAGGGAGGCAGCCTCGAAAACAAAAGGCCACCTCTTTGAAGACTACAATGCAAGGGAGGCAGCCTTGAACAAACAAAAGACTACCTCTTTTAAGAAAAATACAAGCTGAGTCAATACAAAGGCACTAATGAGAAGAGCCGCCGAAATCCCTACCCTCCTCATCATACTCAAGACCCCTCATAGCCCGCCGAGAACCTGCCGGGTGTTGGGCTCAACCCGTCTGGCCCAAGCCGGTGGCCGCCAACCGACTATGTTGTGCGGCCATCTCGGTTTGGCAAAGGGATCGGTAGGTCCGAGCCGAGGCCTCCCAATCGAATGATGGGCGCCCCGGCTCACGGCCTTCCGCATCCGAGCCGCAGTGGTTTCCTCGCTTGCTTGGAAAGAGCCCTCACCAACCTCAGTGTTGTACGCCAAAGACTCGTCTGACTCCTGCGAGGCCTTGAACCATTCCGCATGGCACCTCTCCTCCTTCAGTCGGGACTCTCTCAGCTTCGTTGAGAGGCGACCCACCTTCTTCAAAGCATCATCGCGATCCTTCAAAGCATCATCACGATCCCTTGTCATACGGTTAATCTGGCTAGTGAACTCATTTGACTTCTCGACGAAGTCAGCCTGATCATTGGCGATGGCCCTCACCGCCCTTGTCAGCTCGGACTCAGTGTAGTGAAGCTTCGCCTCCAAGTCCTTCACAGAGCACGATCTTTGCTGAGCCGCAGCCTCCCGGATCGGCTACCCTAGCGAACAACCTCTCATTCATCTCAGTTAAAGCAATACGGCGGCGCCCCAACATAGTCATCCGAATAGACATCTACAAAGATAAGAAAAGAAGTTAGAAAGGCATACAAGATAATAAAACACGAAGATGATACACAATACTTACATCCATCCAGACGTGGTGAAGCTCATCCACCTCGCCCTCGCCAACGGACTCCAAATACTCTGGATACGTGGAAGAGGCTAGCTCCTTGCAGACCCTCCTTAGCCGCCGACCCTTATCATCCGTAGACAACCTAACGATAGGGACGTCGGCCCCAGCTATAGGACCACGCACCCTCTTCGGTGGCGGCGAAGGAGAAGAAGGAGTGTATGTGGGAGTTGGAGGAAGGTCATAGTCACCCCCGTTAAAGTGGACATCAAGCCCAGACTGGAGGGATGGTTCTCTACTTGAGGAAGGCCTCCCCTCGATGCTTGAACGCTGTTGCTCCAAGGCAATTACGGTCTCAGGGCGCTCCGCTTGAGTCGTGGAGCGCTCCTTCTTGCGCCGTGGTTTGGCAGGATCCTAAAAGCATCAAAAGTTAGCATAAAAACATAAGTGACAAAAGAAACTAGAAGCAGAAGGCGAGACTTAGCATACATCAAAAGCAAGCGTGATCGAGAAACAACTATTCAAAAGCAAAAGCAACGCAACATTAGCATACATCAACAAAAGACTAAGTATGAAAATACAATCCCCACCCATTACCCTGGGGGTAGGCCAGGCTCACTCCAAAGGCCGAGAGGAAGTGTTCATCCTGAGCATACTTTGGCTTGGGGAGCCAATTAGTAGGGACAAAGACTCTTTCCCCGTTGATCATCTCACGGTGAGTCTGGAAGTAGCAGGCAGCCACGACCTCATCCCTCGACATCTCCGGTACTCCAAAGTTCAAACGACTCTGTGGCTCCTCTCGAGACCACATGGTGGGCAAATCCCAATCACCGCCGTAATAAACATAAATAAACTGACGTCGGAACTTCTTCTGAGCCGTAGGCATCTTCCAAACTATCTTGTACCCCTTACGGCATTGGAAACCCCACCAACCACCGCCGATTTCCTCGGATTCGGGGATCTTCACTAACTTAACCATGTTTCTCCATAAGTGAAGGGTAGGAGTGACCCCCAACGAGTGGCAAATCATAACAAAACCCAAGATGGTATACCATGAGTTGGGCACCACTTGCGTGAACGTAAAGTTATACGCGACCATGAGCTCTCTAATGAAGGGATGGAAAAGGAATCTTAGGCCAAAATCTAAGCATGCTCGATAAACCGCAACGCACCTAGGGGGGCGTCGTCAACACCGTATTCGTATCCCTTGGCCTATACAAGGCGTAAGGGTCACGAATGAACCACTTCACCCCTAAGGAGGACATATCCCTCATCATCAAATTTATCCAAGTAGGATGTGGGTAGCAGTTGACCGGCCCCCGCCGGAAACGAGTGGGGGTACTCTAGTTGGTCCGGAGTCCTCAATGGCATCACCCCGTCGACCATAACTACACCATCATGAAGGAAATTATCTAAGTAGCTACGTTGTGCATATGGATAGGCCACGGATACCTCCCAGGGGTAGGGCACGTCCCCCTCGGCCTCTTCCTCATAGGACCAAGTTGGGCTCGGAAGGAGGACCGCCTCGGGAACAGCCGAGGGATCGAGACAACGAGCTATCGTCGTCACCAATGTTATTCCTACCCCCCGAGTTTCCTCCGATAATTTGTACATGGGAGGAGATTCGGGAGGGGTACCCGACTCCGACTCAGACCCCATTATTTACTAACAAAAGGGGTCGGCAGTCGGCCTTTATTAAAAAGAAAAGACAAAGAAAGGGAAGTCGGGCGTACCTTAAATGAAGAAACCGATCGAAGGAAGAAGCTGAGTCCAATTCTAGTGAGATAAACTAGAGAGATAGAGACAAGGAGTGCTTTGAGTGAATGGAATGAGAATGAGAAAATTAAATATCCTTCCCCCATTATATAGAGAAAAGGATGGAAGAGCCTTGGACCCCACTCTCTAGATGGGCTTTCATGAGCAAACCTCCAATTGGGCCACACTATTGAGAGAAATTTGATGAATGTAAACTCGTTAGGCCTCGTCCTCATAAAGAAAGTCACACCGGCTCGGCAATTGACTCAAATACCCCGGGATGCCAAGGTAGGACCTCCCTCGGACAATGAGGAGCGTCCTATAAATGAACTAAGTAACACAACTTAATGCCTTCTAGGATGGACCTCCCTCGGCCAACGAGGAGCGTCCTATACTTAGAAAAATAAACTAAGTATCATAACTTATGCCTTCTCGGATGCAGGGGCTCATTAGCCCCTCCGAAGGGTGACCCTGGACCTCCCTCGTCCGAATGAGGAGTGTCCTATACTTAGAAAAATAAACCAAGTATCACTACCTCATGCCTTCTCGGATGCAGGGGCTCTTAGCCCCTCCGAAAAGCGACACTTGGACCTCCCTCGGATAATGAGGAGCGTCCTATACTTAGAAAAATAAACTAAGTATCATAACTTATGCCTTCTCGGATGCAGGGGCTCATTAGCCCCTCCAAAGGGTGACCCTGGACCTCCCTCGTCCGAATGAGGAGCGTCCAATACTTAGAAAAATAAACTAAGTATCACTACCTCATGCCTTCTCGGATGCCGGGGCTCATTAGACCCTCCGAAGGACGACCTTGGACCTCCCTCAGCCAAACGAGGAGCGTCCTATACTTAGAAAAATAAACTAAGTATCACTACCTCATGCCTTCTCGGATGCAGGGGCTCATTAGCCCCTCCGAAAGGCGACACTTGGACCTCCCTCGGATAATGAGGAGCGTTCTATACTTAGAAAAATAAATTAAGTATCACTACCTTATGCCTTCTCGGACGCAGGGGCTCATTAGCCCCTCCGAATGGGGACCTTGGACCTCCCTCATCCAAACGAGGAGCATCCTATGCTTAGAAAAATAAACTAAGTACCACGACTTCACGCCTTGTCGGACACAAGGGCTCCTTACCTCCTCCGAGGGGCAACCTTGGCCTCCAGCACACGCGAAAACAAGCGTCATGCTCGTTAAATTCCAAGGGGCGACCTTGGACCCCTTCGGCCTCGTATTGCCTCGGCCAGCTCGGCTGGCGCACGTGCCTCGGCCAGCTCGGCTGGCGCGCATGCCTCGGCCCGCTCACGCCTCGGCACACAAAGGCCTCGGCCAGCTGTGGTGCGTACCTCGGCCTCGGCCTCGGCCCGCTCACGCCTCAGCACGCGAAGGAAGGCCTCGGCGCACGAAGGTCCAGCACGCGAAGGCCCGAAGCACGCGAAGGCCCAAGACGCGAAGGCCTCGGCCAAATGGGTCGGTGCGTGACTCGGCCGGCTCGGGCTGGCGCGCATGCCTCGGCCTAGCACACGCCTCGGCACGCGAGGGCCTCGAAGCCACGCCTCATCACGCGAAGGCCTCGGCCAGTGGCCGGGTGCGTGGCTCGGCCCGGCTCGGCGGGCGCGCATGCCTCGGGCCTAGCACACGCCTCGGCAAGCGAAGGCCTCGGCCCGGCTCGGCGGGGTATGCCTCGGCCGGCTCGGGCGATGCGCGTGCCTCGGCCGGCTCATGCCATCGCCTCGGCACGCGAAGGCCTCGGCCCCTGCCGGGCGGGTGCGTGCCTCGGCCAGCTCGGCTGGTACGTGCCTCCGACCGGCTCGACCCGCGAGAGTGCCTCAGCTCCGGCCCAGCCCGCGGCGGTCCCGCGACTTCTGCTCTCGCCCGTTATGGCCCCGCAAAATCGCTCACGCAACATTCGAGCCCTGCCTAGCCCAACGAAAGTGCAATTCACTCGATTCCGCCAATCAACCGCCCCTGAAAATCGGATTTTCGCTCCGATTAATTGGCGTGGGGCTAATTGTTTGGGCTCATTTCTTGGACCAGCCCATTTTCGGTAAAACTACTAAAATACCCCTACTTCTAGGGCCATCAATCCTCCACCAGCTGGAGTTGACCTAAATACCCTACTTTATTGGAATTCACAACCACTATAAATAGTGCTTGTCCCATCAGTCAAAAGGTATTCAATTCTCACCTAAAAAGCTAGAGCATCTCTCTCTACAATTACTGCTTTCTCTCTCTACCTCAATTACTGACTTGAGCGTCGGAGGGGCGTTCCCGGAATAACCCCCGGGGTAGTTTTTCAGTGTGCTTCGCAGGTTTTCCGGCGTCAAGACCCATCGGAGCTCTCGTACCCTCTCAGCATTCAGTTGGCATCCCCTTCATCATAACTTAAAGTTTCTTGACAGAAACAGTTTCTATTGAGATAACTATAAGGTGTGAGTTGCCTTAAGACCAAGAATCTTGAAGTAGTATACTACTATTATTACTATTAGATTTGATCAGAAAAATAAGCTACTTACGTTGACATATAATAAACTCAAATAACCCCATTGGTAAGTGAACAAATTAAATAAAAATTAGAAATTGCAGTGGATATTTTTTTTTTATTATTACGGTGGTGGTAGACAATTTTTTTTCTTCCTTGTAATCATAATAAATTAATAATCATAAAGTAAAAGATAGCTCAAACCATTGCCTAGCAAACTAGAAATTGGAATTACAAAGAATAACAATTTCCTGTTTTATGCTCAATTTATGCTGCATGTTCAATTTCTATGTATGATTGATGATTATTCACTGCTAAAAATATTGACCCAGCATATTTTAGTGCATGCAATTGAAAAAACAACTTTCAAATTATTTCCCCTATCTTAATTTTCTGTTGTATGTTTATTTTCGACTAGCTACCTTGAGTGATCCGGAATTCTGGAGTCGCAGAAGGAGGTGGTAGGGAAATGATATGAAGCAAGAATCTTCTAGATACTTTGGGTAATTGGGTTTGAGTTTGCTCGTGGGCAATGGAATTGGAAAATGAAGGTTGGTTAATGATTTAATTCCCTTTGCCTCCGTTTTTCTTTACTAATAGGAGTAACAACGAGTCAACGACATAGGAACTAGTTATTAGGTCCGGGCTATGTCCCGGCTAAGGAAAATTTTCAATTATTAATGTTACACTTTAAGATGATAACACTAAATATCACTTATTCTAGTGGTTAAGATTTTAATATATAAACTTGAAGTCACGGGATAATTTTTTTAATATATGTGGATTACATGGAGTAAAACATCCTTAGGGAGAGCGTCACATGGCACCATTCCTTGTTTTAGAACGCCTTTTAATATATTAGTATAGATAGGTGAGCTACAGCCTACAAGGTAGATTTAATAATGAGCAGCAAGTAGGGGGTACAGTGTTAACGAGTCAAGCCGAACCGAGATCGAGCCTCGGGTTGCTCAGATCGGCTCATAACACATATACTTTAAAACTACTCTTGGGTTAAAAAAATTTATTGTTTCAAAAGTAATGTGCACATTTTCAGTATAATTTTTCATTTAATGTCTATAATATGGAAGAATAATATAGCTAAAACATATTTCGAATCTGCTCACGAACTTTTAAAATAAAACTTTTGGTAATGCTCGGCTATAGAAAATTTGAATCGAGCTTGAATAGTTTGCGAGCCAGCTAAGCTCATTAACACCCCTAGCAGAAAGTGATAGCCTATGATGTCATATCATATCATATAACAAATATACAATGCAGAATTCACCCCTTACAAGAAGGATCCCCTTATACTTACAATGCCGTATTCCCTTATACTTACAAGGAACTTCAATTTACCTTTAAAAAATGGTAAATTTAATAATATAATCTTCAATGTGATGTCATATCATACCATATAACAAATATACAATGCAGAATTCAAAAGCCAGTACATAAAGTCACATCATTTGACTTCATGTGTTGTGCCATTTAAAAGTCATGTGACAATTTTTAAAATTTCATAAAATAAAATAGAATTATAGAGAGATAAAAATACACCTATTTAGGATCGAATAAAAGAAAATAAAGGTTGGTTTACAATACAATTGTAGAGAAAAGTTGTAGGGTAAATTGATTTTAACTTTTGATATAAACTTTAAAAAATCATAATTATTGTACCATTAATTAATTGGCAAAAGTGAAAAAAAATTTAAAACAAGATGCCTCTATAATATACTTAAAAGTTTGTAATATAGATTAACCAATTCACTAAAATCTGTTAAAATATATGAACTCATAATATTATTATGAACTTGTATTTGACCAACTAATTTGGTCTTGTACTAAGAAAATAATGGTAGTCTTCGTCATCACGTCCAAGTCTTCTGTGCGAATCCATTCGTTAAATAGCTAAATTATGATAAATGGTAGAGCTGTCAATTCGGACATTCAAGTCAGTACCTTTTGGGTTGGGTTGAAACGAGTCAGGTTGATCTGATAGGTCGAGTCAGTTCGGGTTAGGTTACTATCGGGTTAGGTTGTGACATGTCAATTTGGCTTGCCGGGTCAGGGTAGGTCGAGTCACATCTTAATCAGGTCAGATCATGTTTGGTTCGTGTTATTCCGATTCAGGTTGGAAACGGGTTAAAGCGGGTAAGTCCGACTTCAGGTTGACTTTGGGATCGGGTCATATTTGATGCTCCCTCCGTCCCACAATAGTCTAGACACTTATCACGGCACGTAGTTTTAGCTGATAAGTTATTGTTTGGTTATCAGTTGTTATTATATTGGAAAGGTAGATGTGATAGGCATTAGTAGGTAGTAGGAGTAGCATTATTTTATTTGGTGGAGATAGAGTGTGGGCTATTGGTTAGATTTTGTAGGTAGTAGAAGTGGTATTATTTTATTTAGAGGAAATAGAGTGTGAGCCAATGGTTAAAAGGTAGAAATATTTTTTTTGGTACATAAGGAAAGTTAGGACACCCTTCTCTCAATGGAGACTCCTAACGAATCAAGAAGAACAAATTTACTTAACGAAGGATCCGTTGAAACATCCACACCAACCGAGACAGCAGCATTATTATGACCTTTTTTTATATAGAAAGATTAGAATGATAGTCGGTGATATACAAAATAGATGTGTAAAGAGTATTCTAGGACGAATGATAAAGAAAAGTGTAAAGAGTACTCTGTGATGGAGAAAGTGGTTCGATTTTGGTTAAATTTTGGGTTGGCGCCTATTGGGTCAGCTTATATTCAGATCATATCATTCTCTAAATCGGGTTATTATCGGGTTCAGTTTGACTTGAAGTTGGATCATATTTGGTACTTGATTAGCTTTGGTCGAGCCATTTTTCGTTTTCGGTTGAATTTCAGGTATGGTCATATCAGGTTCAGGTTATATTCAGATCATATAATTCATGAAATCGAGCCATTACCAGACTCGAGTTCATTTGAGGTTGAATCATATTTGGTTTCGGGTTATCTTAGTCGGGTCGTTTTAATTTTTGATTTGATTTCTTATCGAGCCTTATCGAGTTGGGGATATATTCAGATTATATCACTCTTGAAACTGGGTCATTATCGGGTAATGTTCCAATTAATACTTTATGTTATGTATATCTTAGTCTATTTCATTAGATCATGTCATTATCCCCTTATCTGATCATCTTTCACACTGAGTCATTCTGAGTTCCTTATCTAGTCATTTACGAAACTGTATCCTCAACATATTTCTTAGGCTTGTTCCTTTTCTTGTGATTTTCGAAACCAAGACCTTCTTTTCTTTTTGTTTGTGGTCTCTCAATCTAATTAGGAATAGCCATCACTTTGCCTCTGTTCCTTGCAACTGCAATTTCCTTCTTGACGTTACAAATTTTTTCCTTTAAATATAATTTTTCTTTGCTCAAATTTTCGATCTCAGATCTGTAGCCTTTTAATGGAGTTGATCTTATATCAAAGGAACTAAGAACAAGGACAGATTCCTTAGGTGACTAAATTTATTAGATAATTTTCATTTTTAACACTTTCATACTGTTCCTTGATTTTCAAGTTCTTATCAAACAAATCAAAGAACCTAGTTTTAACATCTATTCTCATTTTCTTAAGCCATTCTATATGTTCTTTACAAACTTTTACAGCTTGTTCAGTTTGTTCACGTTTTTCACGTTCATCTCTACATTCAAGAATTGCATCATAAAGAAAATCATAAATTTCGGGCCTAGTTTTTCCATCTAGGCGTGTTTCAAGTGAGTGTTGGATTACCTCAATTTTTTCTTCATTTTGATGTTCCTCTTCGTCCTCAACCTCTGAATCTCCCCAAGCTGTAATCATAGTTTTTCGAACGTTTGCTTTAGAGAAAGGAGCTTTTGTTTTCCTTATTCCATTTAGCAAAACATTCATTGTTCCTTTCTTTGGTCTTGTCTTTTTCCCAAAGTGGACATTCCTTGATGAAGTGATCTGTACTACCACATTTATGACAAGCAGCATTGTTAGATAATTTTTTATTTTTACCTTTGAAGTTTCCATTCTTCATGTTCCTATATATCTTTCGAAATTTTTGGATCATGAGAGCTGCTTCATGTTCTTCAGAGTCATAGTCATCTTCAACATCAGCTTTTAGGACAATGGACTTAGACTTAGAGCTTTCACCATATTCAGTATCAATGTGTAGCTCATGAGTCATTAGTGATCCAGCTAGCTGTTCCAAGTTGAACTTGGTGAAGTCTTTTGTTTCTTGTAAAGAAGTGACCTTAGCCATCCATCTATCCTTAGGAAGACTCCTAATAACTTTTCGAACCTGTTCTTTTGATGAAATAAACTTTCCAAGAGAAGCTAACTCATTAATAATGTTAGTAAAACGAGTAAACATCTCTTGTATGCTTTCCTTAGTCTTTATGGAGAACAATTCATATTAATTCATCAGTAAATCAATTTTAGATATTTTGACTTCATTAGTTCCTTCATGGGTTACCTTAAGTAAATCCCATATTTTCTTTGCAGATTTGCATCCCTTGCATCCCATGATTCTATTTTGTTCATGGGGTCCAAGTCCAAAATGCAAAAGTTTAAAAGCCATAACATTCACTTCCATTTTTTTCAAAGTCAACTTTGTCATTTTCAGAGAATGGTTTAGGAATTACCTCATTTTTGTCATTAGTAGGTGTGACCTCAAAATCACTAAATTCAATGACTCTCCATACATGGTAGTTTTCGATCTTGATGAATATCTCCGTTCTGTTCTTCCTGTAGGAATATAATTTCCCATTGAACATTGGAGGTCGTTGTGGAGAGTAACCTTCCTTAAGTTTTTCGGTATTCATGCTCCTTGGATCTTTTTCTCAATAGGGTTTCCTACGTTTTGTGAGTTATGGCTCTAATACCAATTGTTATTTCAATAGGAACAATACAAGAGGGAAGTGAACTGTATGTGTAAAAATAAACGTACTTTTTACGGAATTATAAATCTAAAACAAAGAAATAAGCTAAAGGAATAAGAGAGATTTTTACGAGGAAAAACTTCTTGCCCCCAACAAGAAGAAAGAACCTCGACCACTAGAGATTTTAAACTCAACTCTTTCACTAATTAGGCCAAACAACTTTGTTACAACCTAATTAACTTACTCACGGGCCACAACTTGAGTTCCTAAACTCAAGTTCCTGAACAACTGTTCCCTTAATAACTATTTCTCTCAACTTCACTCGAAGTTATATCACTTTAACTTGCTTCTCTCAAAGTTTCTCTTACACAAGACTTTACTCAAAATCCCCTTGCCCCAAAACCAAAATTACAATGATCATTATACTTAGTGGAATAGAGTAAGAAGGCAAAGGAATGAATGGCTTATAAGAGAATGAAGGTACTGATACTTTAATTAGTTAACTCACTTAATCGCTTTGTCAGATACAAATTGGAACTTAATTAGACTTATGTATTTATAGCAGTCATCAAGATAAACGTGGGAATAAAACATGAGTTAGTGGTTAAAATATTTTTCCCATGATGTTCCTTAACTTGAGAAACATGTTCCATGAACTCCACAAACACCACGTTCAACTAGAACGTGTGTAACAAATTAATACTGCTTCCTAAAATCTAGTATTTACTTGTGCAACAATATCTTAAATTCAGTTTTTTATTAAAAACTATTTTAACTAATAAAACCAAAATTAAATCCTTTTATCAAATAATAACTTAAAAAGATTTTCTTTTAAAACCGAAAAAGATTTTATTTTTGAATAAAGATAAAATCTTTTCCATAAAAGTTTTTCCTTTAAAATCAGATTTTAACCATATAAAATCATTTTCCTAAATTTTAGCCTTTAATATCTCAACAGACACCAATAAACTTTGCACCTTATTATACACGTCTAGTTCCTTTAGTTTCTTTAACTTAGATTGATAGTACCATCACGCCTGTTCCTTACAGAGGAATAGATAGACATTCTCTTTTTACTTAGTCATTGTTCCTTACCATAACTTACGCGTTCCTTATATAGGAACTAAAAGATAAAAGCATCGCTTTGATTCTTTTGCTCCAATGCATCTCCAGCATCAGTTCCTTGAGCATCTTTACTTAGTCTTCAAAATCCAATTTGATTTCTTCCTTAGATTTAGTATTCTCTTTGCTCAATGCAGTGATACCTTGCAAATTCCATTCACTCAACAATTTGTTAGTTTATAACTTAGTTTGCATCTTTGTTCCTTTGTCATCATCAAAATTAGGTTTCAAGCCTTGATTTTCTTCCCATGTTGGTTTTGTACTTCATTTTGGAATTCCTTGAATTTTTCAAAGGATTCCGCCTTATGCCGCATGAGGTGAACAAATCAAAATCTGCTTACATCATTGGTAAAAGTTATGAAGTAACCATATATACCCTCCCTTAGCCAAAGAACTCCTAGGTCCACATACATCACAATAGAGGAAAAAAGGTCAAGGGCTGCGGTTTAACATAAACGCAACCCTTAATCTACCCCGCGGAAAAAATGCTAAGCTGGGAACAAAAGGGTCGCGGTTAGCCCAAAAACCACAACCCTTAAGACTAAGGGTTGCGGTTTTTTGGCTAACCGCAACCCTTGAAGGGCCCAAATATGAAATAAAATCCCTTCAATCAATCCACACACACTAAGCCACTAATTGACATTTCTCAATTGTCTCTCTCTCTAACCTCTCTAACCTCTCTAACCTTCCTAACCTCTCTCTCACTCATAGCCGTCGAATTCCTCTATCCTATTCGGTGCCAAAAGAGTTCACTCTCTTTAACTATGGCGACGCCTGAGAATTCCTCATACCCCGGCAACGCCTGTGAACCCTTCAACCTCCTGCGACTCCCACAAACTCCTTAACCTCCTGCAAGCCTGCGAACTCAACTTCTGGCGACGCTTGCCAAATCTTCGGCGGGTTTCATTTATCTGGATTTCTTCGGGGGGTTTCCCTCGCTCTTCTCTCTCCTCAGCCGCGCCTCCTTCCCTCACTCTTCTCCTCCTTTCGTTTTCGTCGTGCGACCATCGGTGCTGCCAGTGGCTTCTCCGGCTTCGCTTGTCTTCCCTCACCCTCCAACTCCGGTTTTTCTCTCTTTCTCCCTTATTCTTCTTCTTTAATTTGTTTGATTTTTTTGGGTTTTCATTAGTTGTTTTGTTAATTTATTGGTAAATTATTGTTGTTCATGTTATTTATTCTTCTTCTTTAACTGTTCATGGTTGAGTTTACCACTGGATCTGAAAGGAAGGAGGTTGCTGAGAATACTCTCTCCGCTTACAAATCTGCTCAGGTAGTTTACTCGATGATTTCTTTTTTTTTTTTTGCGAATTTCTTCATTTGATTGTGTGATTTGTTTTGCGATGTGGTGGATTTAGCATCTGAATTAAGTTTTGTTGTTTATATTGTGGATGCTTTTATTGACATTGTTATTGACCGATCTTATAGTCAATATGGATTGTGTTTGTATAATTTGTGATTAGGAAGTTTTATAATACTATTTATAATATGGTAATGTGTACTGTTATGAGGAAACATTAAGGAAGATGGATAATATTATCTTTTTTTTTTTTTTTTTTTTTTTGACATCGAGAAAATTTGCATTAATTGAAAATGGAGTACAGCCTAATGCTAATACAACCAAACAAACATAACCGAACAGTAACAGGAGCTCTATTAGCTCTTACATACTTTAGAAAGAAAAAACTAACTATTCCATGTCCAGTCCAAAAGTAGTTTGTCTTGAGCGATGACGGGTGAGGTAGGATGATATGTCTTGATAAAAAAGACCTGATATGAGAGGGATCCTGTTGTGATACGAAACTTTGATGATCTTCTGAGAGAGATTGTCGCATAGAGCTAGTGGACCCCAATGTCGTCCACTAGACGCTAAATCCCAAGGTCCATGAAGAGAAACAACCTTCTGGGATTCTACAGAAACAACTAACAATGAAGTCACGTCCTTTGGTGACTTCTTACCCTGCTGCGAGGGTACACAGAGTTTAGTCACATTAGACTTAAACTCGAAAGAGATGGAGGTCTTAACGTGCTCCAAATCAAATTGGAGGGCCTCCCACAAGATGCATTTTTTAGGTGTGATGACACTTGAAGCCATCACGAGAAATTAGGGCGAGTTAGATTGATGAACTTCGCCCCACTTAAGGATCCGAAGATCCAACCTCAAAATCTCCAACCTAGAAGAACAACGCACAACAGATCTGAATTGAGAACATCCTCTCATCTTAACCTAACACTCGAATTCCTAAAGCGGCATAAACCTCACGACCAACTCCAGGATCATTAGCTCTATTCACCAGGTTTCCTAGATCCATCTTTGTCATAGAAAACCAAGAGCCTTGCACTGCCCACCAATCACTACTGACGAACACCCGAGCACATCCATACGCAAAAAGGCAAGGGATATTGGATCTGGAAGATACTGAATTAAAACTGAAACATAAACCGAACAATAAACAAACTAAAACTTGAACTACTAACTTCATATGAGCACTTGACACAGACGCAAACCGGGGAGGGGGAAGGGGTTGGGAAACACGGAGAGGGGGAAGAGAACACAAGAACCTAGCGGGGAGGAGGACGCCCCGGAACAGTAGCTACTGCTACAAACTGGACAGGGGCTGGGGAAAAACGGGGGCGGGAGACTTGACGGGACACAACAACAGGGGAGGGGGAAAGGGATGCCCACGAACACAACAGGGGAAGGGGAGAGGGATGCCCGAGACACGCAACAGGGGAGGGGGGAAAGGGAGGCCGACGACCGAACAAAGGAGAGAGGGAGGGCGGAGAACCAGACCTACCTCCAACGACAACGAGCGACAAGACTGAAACAGGGGAGGGGAAACACGACCTTGCCGGCGACGCAGAAACACGAGGGAAGGGGGAAACCTAATCTACGAACTGTAAGCGGAAACGAAAATCAGGCAGGCAGGCTCGCCGGCGACCTGGAGCGAAGTCGGCCACCAGCGAGCCTGCTGGAGCGGCTGGCGAAAGAGTTCTCCTAAGATTATCAACGTATAAGTAATAAAGGGATTGGAGGAGTCGTTTTTGTGTTAGAAAGGATGGAATAAAGGTTTTGAGTGTATAAGTAATATTATTAGTCCATTGCTCGAGGTTTAATGTTCTCGATCTAAATTAATGCATGTATAGTTTGCAAATTATATGGCAATTACTATTGGTGCTTTGGCAGATTTTCTAGTAAACTTCTCATGTTGATTTTGTTGCCTGAAATCATTGCTTCAGAGTTTTGTTTATGCTGTATATATGAATTTAACTACTCCTTTGAATAGTTTATGAGTGTTTGGAACTTTGATTAGTCTCTTATGGAATGAATAAGATTTCGAACATGGCTATAGCTTTGACCGTTTGAGTGGTGATTTTTGTTGGTAAGTGTGTGTTTGATTTCTTTCTTTTTGATTGGTTGATTTAGATAGAATTCGTTTAGTCCCCATACTCCAATGGATTTTCAGTTCCGTCGTAAGAATGTTTAAGCTTTTGATGTGTTTTATATGCTCATTGTTGCCTGTTTCTTGGTTGGTATAGGGATAGTGTTATGTTTATTGTTTTAGTTATTGTGGGTGGATGATGTCTCTGGTGAGACGAACGAGTATTTGCTACAGTGGGGTGAGGATGGGGATTAGTGATGTTTAATCCGTAAGAAACTGATTATGGAAACTGTCTTTTTATAGGATAGATGTGTGCATATAAGGTGTCTTTAATTTTATTCTAGAATTTGGATGAGGTTGTTGATTTGTCTTTTTGTTAATCTGGATTTTTGCTTCTGCATGTCATACTGGGAAGAGGGGATAGGCTAGTTCCAGGTATTATTTTCTGATAATGTCTTCAGAACAAATGATCATAGTAAAAATAATATTTCTCCTGTTCAGAGTAGCGTTGTTCCAGGACTTGTTCCAGGACGACAATATCTCCAAGAGAAGTACAACAAATTAGAGGCATTATATTCAGAAGGGTAGGTAGTTGGATGTTTTTTATTTGACTTTTGAGGCTTGTTAATGAACTGTGCAGATGATTTTGACTCGAAATTTCGTGTTTTTGTTGTTGATGTAATTGCAGTTGTTGATGATGGAAGTCACACTAAGGAGAACAGTTTTATTTATGTATGTTTCGAATTGAATCCCTTTGATTTTGGCAATTTTCCCTAATTTAGCTAGTTGTTGCTCAATGTTGGCGTTGAATTGGTGAAATATGGATTGTATTTTGGAAATGTGGATGAATTGATGCTTTTTTTGTTTAAGTTGTGGAAGCATTTGGCGTGGTATCATTTGGTCTGTTCACTATTGACGGAAACAAAATGATTGTTGATTTGAAGTGAAGAATATGGAACGAGCAAAACTATGTTATATGTGAATCAAATCTCGAATTTTGCTTTGGTGTCTAGTAACCTAATTTATGATTCGTGCTTACATTTTGCACTCAATAGCAGAAGTATAAGCATGCAAAACTTACTTAGGCTGTGAACTGTTTGACAGTGATACTTTGTGGAGCGCAAATTCAGGATTAGTATATTTTCTTTCGGAGCTAGAGTAGGTGTAGCATTGTAGTAATAATTATTGCAATTTCTCAATTATGATTAGTCTTATAAAAAACTAATATGGATCCGGTGCACACTAACTTAGTGTGCACCTTATCCATCTCACGTGAGTTTTAATGATTACAACTTTCCGTTTTTGCCGCGTTCAGTCTTCCCCTATTTTCTCTCTCCTGATAACTTCTCTCTCCTCTGATAACTTCACTCTCCTGATAGTGTATTTTTGAAACAATATAGTGTATTTTGAAATGATATAGTGTACTTTAAAATGATATAGTGTATTTTAAAATGATAGTGTTTTGCTGAGTTTTTTTTGGCATGATAGTGTTGCATGTTATAGTGTATATTGACATGATATAGTGTATTTTGAAATGATATAGTGTATTTTAAAATGATAGCGTTTTGCTGAGTTTTTTGGCATGATAGTGTTGCATGTTATAGTCTATTTTGAAATGATATAGTGTACTTTAAAATGATATAGTGTATTTTAAAATGATAGTGTTTTGCTGAGTTTTTTGGCATGATAGTGTTGCATGTTATAGTGTATATTGACATGATATAGTGTATTTTGAAATGATATAGTGTATTTTGACATGATAGTGTTTTGCTGTGTTTTTTGACATGATAGAGTTGCATGATATAGTGTGTTTTGACATGATATAGTGTATTTTAAAATGTTATAGTGTAGTTTATTTGTATATTACACAAAATTAACATAATCGATCGTTATAGTGTTTGACATGATAGTGTATTTTGACATGATATAGTGTATTTTAAAATGATATAGTGTATGTTTGTTCAGAACAACTGTTTTTGTTAAAATTTTAGGGCGAGAGAATATTATTGAAGAGAGAGAAAATCACGCGGATTTTAGAAAGCGGGAGTGACTAGTTTGTAGTGGGGCACGTGTCTAGGCTTGGTCCACACTATTTTTAATGTGAACCGGGTCCACGCAAGACGAATTGTTAGTCTTAATATTTGAGCGGATACTAACAAGGGAAAGACAGAAGGACAAAGTGCAATGCTATGAACCAGCAACAATGAAATACCTGGGATTCTTTCCGGCATCGAAGCCCGATGAGGTCAGTGTTAGTGCTGTGATAATCTAGCTCGTCCTTGAATTCTATTTAAGATGAGTTCCATGTAGTGATTATGAACTCTTCTTGATATTGAATTCAAGCCAACCAATTGTTAACCGTAAATCCATGGGCTCGAGGCAACATGCATGTTGATAAGTGAGAGATTGATATGATTATGTTGGGACCTGTTTTATTTTGTAGTGTTGTTTCAAGTCAAATCTCTTGCAATTGTTATGTTCTTCCTCTTACATCTCTTGCCTATACCTAGCTGCTGCTGGTGTTGCTGCCCACAAGGACCTGCTGCTGCCCACAACAAGCTGCTGCTTCCCAAAACGAGTTGCAACTAGTGCTCCTCTTTAGCAAGAAAATTTCAGGACTAAATGATATCCCCTTCGTCCCATAATACTATTGACACTTATCAAGGCACGTAGTTTTAGATGATAAGTTGTTATTTAGTTATCAATTGTTATTTTATTAGAAAAGTAGATGTGATAGATACTGGTAGATAGTAAAAGTAGTATTATTATATTTGGTGGAGAGAGAGTGTGGACCAATGGTTAGAGTTGGTAGGTAGTATAAATGATATTATTTTATTTGGAGGAGAGAGAGTGTGGGCCAATGGTTAAAAGGTGGAAGGATTAAAATAATAGTGGGTCATATCCAAAAATATAAGTGTAAAGAGTATTATGCGACGGAGGGAATACATAATTTGTAACTTTCTTTATATTTGTATATAACACATAATTTGCAATGAAAAATGATGCTTATATATATATATATATATATATATATATTAGGGATCATTAAGGGCTAAAAAAATGTGGTTTTTTGGGTCACAAGAGTTGCTGTTTTGATCAAAACCGCAATCCTTTATTATTAAGGGGTGCTATACCAAGGGCTGCGGCTAAAAAACGAAGCCCTTAGGCCACTTTTGACCGCATCCCTTGGTATCTTTTCCTCTAGTGCCAGTATGTATTAGAGCTAAAAGATATTCAACTTGTGAAAAGGAGACTTTGCCATTTTCCCCATCAAGGAAAACTTACAAGTATTCAAATGATTTGAGATCAAATGATTTGAGAATTCCATCTTTATGAAGTTTCTCAATGCGCTTTGAGCTTATGTTGCCTAATCGACAATGCCATAAGTATGTAGGGTTTGAATAATTTGGTTTATGTTTCTTGCTATCTATGTTATATTTGTGGGTTTCTAAGTCTAGCACAAATAAACCATCTGATAACTTAGCGGAGACATAGAACATATTATTTAAATACGCTGAACAACAATCGTTCTTTATTGTAAATGAATAACCTTCCGAATCTAAAACAAGAATCGAAATAATGTTTTTTGTGATTACTGGAACATAATAACAATTATTAAGTTTTAAAGCTAATCCTAAAGGTAAAAGTAGACTATATACTCCCACTGCTAATGTAGCAACTCGTGCTCCATTGCCAACGCAAAGATCTACTTCTCCCTTTCCTAATGTTCTACTTCTTTTGAAGCTTTGCATATTACAGATAATGTGCGAACCACAAGCGGTATCAAATACCCAAGAAGCAGAAATTGCTAAGTTAACTTCTATAACATACATATCTGAAGTAGATTCTCCTTTTTTCTGATCCTTCAGATACTTAGGGCAACTACTTTTCCAATGACCAAACTTGTTACAGGTGTAACAATAGTGCTCATCAGCAACTTTTGGTTTTGGTGTAGTATTTTACTTTTCAGAAGTTTCAGACTTGGAAACTTATTTGCTTTCGTCCTTCTTAATAGCAATCCCAATCCTATTGAGCGATTTCCCTTTGCTAACCATAAGAACATCCGTATGTTCTTTTGCTGGCTTGTTAGGGATGTTTTACTCGGTCAGAGTTAGCATTCCATGCATCTCTTGCATGGTTGCTTCCTCTCCTTGCATGTGAAAGCTTTTGAACTTTCCAGTTATGAGATCGATTCTCATATACCTTTCAATTGCAATGAAACATTGAGCATTCAATTTGTCCTTCGAAAGGACGACAGAGCGCAAATTACAAGTAGAGTTGTTGATGATGTTGTTGTTACTAGATATGATCACTATAATAAATAATAAATCAATAATTCAATCAATGCTTATCAAAAGCAGCAATTAAACAAAATTTAATTAACTACTACCTTTTATTCAAAATGAAAAATCTTCTATTGATTAAAGAAATAACCAAGATCCCCTCCCACTGCAATGAAACAGACTTTGGCCCCGCCTTCAATGTATAATAGTTGAGGTAAGTGAATACTATACTAATTATAACTAATTATAATTATTGATAGACAGGTTAACAACTTCTTGTTTACTCCTATCTCTTAGCTTCAAAACCCAAAACTTTGTCTTTTGATGATTTTGTTGAGTTAAACCAAACATTAACATGTAAGTTTCAAAAACTTACCCTATTATCCCCAAAATTATCAGCAACACCCTGCTTTGGCAGAACCTATTACTCATAATCTAAGGCTTTATAAATGTTGATTAGAAAAACAATTAAAAACTCAATATTACTTTTGGGGACCAAAGTTTACTAATATGGTAAATAGTGAACACATAAATCAACTAACCACATACAAACATAGAAGCAAGTATTTAAACAAAATAAATGCTAATATTAATAAAAGCAATAACTAAAATGATCTAATATGGCCCCTAAACTTAGGAAAATACATAACCTTCATGAATCTTCTCTTGAATCTCCATGGATCACCATCCTTGAAACTCCTTGGATCCTCATACTCGATTACATAATTTGAATTAAATAAATAACAAAAATTTAAAATTACAAAGATACAAACGATTCACAGATCGTATTTAATTTACATTTAAATTTAACGATTCACATATCGTATTTTCTATCCTAATTTGGGCCATACTAGTCATATCGTGCAAAATATCATATCATACATATTACATTAAACATCAACACATTTATAATATCAAAATAAAATAAACACAAATAATTTACTTATTTACAATTAATAAGCAAATACAACTTTCCATAATAACCATAAAACTTAACAAATTTAAGCTAGAAATTATTTAGGAAACTATATTATGTTAATTCAATTATCATTTAAATATGGCAATAATCTTTATTAGTCACAAAATTGCATCATGGGAAACTTTTTGGATTTATACTCAACTTAGAAAATCAGATTTCCAAAAGAATTTTTTGTAAATTAAACGTTGACCGTTTACCAGCAGCACAAGGCTACCATCCAAGAGCCAAAACCCAGAGTTCACCCACAACACTTAGCATTAATATATTTTAGTGGAGGGCCCAAACAATATTGTCCTACTAATCATATTTATTCTCTAGCTAGAAAATATGATTACTAAAATAATTCACTTTATTATCTTCATAATTTAATTCCTATTTATATTTAGTAATTGTCGGGATGTCTAACAGGCTAAGGACATATTCCTTCAGCTAGTACAGTATTTTATTTGTCTATTTTTACATACGGAACTCGCACATATGCAAGACATATGCTGGATATACTTGACCCTGACGGATTGTATTTTACACATTCCCAAGTAATCACAAGGGAGAATTGTCCCAAGACTCAAACTTTGAAGAAAGGGCTTGATCTTATCACACGAAATGGTTGTTTGAGTGGTTGATGACATAAAAGTGTTATGGGAGAATAATGTTAACAATTTGATCCAAATAAAACCATATAATTTCTTTGATGATATATCATTGACTACAAAGTCTTGGACACGTTGGGTGGGTGAAGAAAGTGAGAAATATGGAGAACTAGCTAGAGTTTTGAAAGAGTTGAAAAAAAATTCATTGGGAATTTTACAACTCGGAGGAAGGTTTTATGAAAGGACGGAATCTTAAAACTCGGGATGTGCGTCATGCGATTGATGAGATAAAGAGAAAGTTCAGATGGGTTGGAATTAAGGAACACTTAAGTACTTATCTTTAAATAGCTGGGCTTTAGCAGATTGTTATTATTTTTAGTGTTAATCGCTTCTTTCTTTTGGTCCTTTACTTTTACTTTAATATATGAACTTTGCACTTAAGAGAAAAGAATATTGTTTTTTTATTTTGTTTTTCTTTCTATTTGCAGTTTTATTCAATTCAATAAATATTAACTTCTGATTCCATATCCAAATACAATTTAACAAACTTTTTGTTATATTTGGTCCTAACCACAACAGTATTTATATTCTATTTATACATTTGCTTCCTAGAAATTCTAACACATACTTCATGCTGAAGAAGAAATATATTCATTCTCAAATTATAAGGAATTCTACACATACTAGAATCCCAATGTTTCGAGGAAGTGTATTGTATAGTTTCTTCATATTTGTAAACCACTTGTAGGAGTTTTGTCAACATAGAACGATAAACCTAGCTATGTACTATTTATAGTATACATGGCTATGTTATTATTTTCCTAAATATATTCTAAGAGTTTAACAAAATTTAGATCGATAATGATACAATAAAATGCTGTATATTCAAAACGTGAAACATATTCGTTTAAACTTTAAACCAAACTGAATAAACATGTTTTTGGACATTGTCTAACTTTGCTGGTATTAACGGATGTTGGTAGGTGCTTGGGTGGTACACCCTACCAAGAAGTTATTGTTTTTCTTTCTTTTTGGAGTTAAATGTTAAATGAATTATATACTTCCTCCGTACATGTTACACTTTCACTTTTCACTTTTCACTTTTCACGCATGCCAATGCAAAACATTGAGGACATATATCTCTAATTTTGTATTTGTAAAAATTATAAAAAGTACATATTAAAAAATACATATTAAGACGAATCTAACGAGATCCCACATGACCATATTTTTATTCGCGTATAAATCACAAACGATGGTCAAAGTGAAATTTGTGAATAATGTAAAATGTAAAGTGTAACATGTAAAAAAAAACGGAGGAAGTATAGAAAATGAGAACTTAACAAGACAGGTCTTAACTATAAATATCTTGTCATAAAAGGTTTTAACTAGGCATTATTCCACACAACAAGCCAAACTTTGTTGCATATTTCACTCTACCTCGTGATTTTATTCTCTCTTTAAATCATTTTTCCCTAATCACGTCATCAGTGAATCAACATAATAGAAAATAGTTTAACGTCTTTTGAAATCAAAGTGTCGGACTATAAAAAAAAGTTAATAAAGACAATTTTTATTTATATAGCACAAGAAACCCATATATAGTTTTCTCATGGTTGGCTACGATGGACAATGATCACACGAAAATATTACAGCAAATAAAATCACCCTGACTCACTTAATAGCGACAATAAGGGATGAAAAAGAAAAGACAATTGCATAGAACAGAAAGAAAGGTCCATCAATATGTAGGGGAGAAGTGTCGCAAATTTTGGAGCTGACATCGACGACACATTACATGCATCGATATCCATTAGACGAGGTAGCAACACATTGACGTCCAGTGTTAGGACAACATTCTCTAACTTTTGGAGTGCATGGATGCCCATGGTGTTCCTCACACATTGGATTTTCTTCTTGTGCTTTCACAGCAAGGATTTGCACCATCACTATAACAAAAAAATTAAATATTCAGTTTTAATCGAAAAAACTATGCTTTTATAAGTATAAATTTAAAACCAATATTGTACACCTACACCAAGTTTATTTTACCGCTTATTGCTTATTTCCTCATCATTTAGAACTCTCCAGTTGAGCAATAATGAGTAAAGAAATATTGTTTGGGTGAATGATACACTTGGGGTACGTGTACAGTAAAAATTGCAATATAAGTGAAGTTTGGTCATTGAAAAAGCAATATTATCATAAAACATTTTTAGCGGTAAAAGTAAGTCAATCCATAATAACATCTTATTTCAGAAGAATGGACAATGAATAAAAATTACTATCATGCTCAATTGCTCATATTAGTGAAAGAAATAGAAATGAAATTTGGACCTGTTGCAAGGATGAGAAAGACAGCTAATATGATTCTTTTGTAGGCCACTTTGGTCTCCATTGCTTTCGCTTGGAAGTGTTGTGTACTAATCTTGTGTTTTTAATTATGCAATGGAGTGTTGTAGCTTGTATTGTTGGTAAACTAGTCGTCTATGTTCCCTCTATTTATACCAAATTTTGGGGCACCAACTGGCCAATTATTATACTCAAACTTTGGACAGCAATGGAGAGTGCTGTCCGCCGCCATCTCACTACCATGTTTTTCTTTAATGTTAGCATTAAAAAAATTTCATGATAAGTTTACTTTTCAAAAGATATTGGCAAACAAATTTACCATAATAAATTATTGACAATCTTATGACGGTCTCATATCTTCCCCTCTTTCATAATACATCTTAAGAAAAATTGTCAGGATTAAGCCAACCTTTGCATGATTCGCTAATAATAAGCTAACCTTTTGATTATCCTGTAATAAGTCAACATTTAATACTTATCTATTTTTAAAAAGTCATGGCCTGTTATTAACCTCTTTAACATATTAGGTGTGTTCTCTTCACCTGAAAAAACCTGAACTGAACTTATTGGACCTAATTAACCCTTATTGGAACTTACTTTGAGTGTTGTGTTAGACCTGATCAAACATGATTACACCTGAACTGAACTTATTGGACCTGAAACTTATTTTTATAAGTTGAAGAGAACACACCCTTAATGTGCATGTGTTAGTCTCTCATTTGTTTGTTTATTAATTTTAACTGCATTTCAAAAAAAAAATCTTTTTCCTTTTCTCTCTCTCCTTACCGTCCACCACCTCTACTTTGTTCCCTTCGCCACGCACCACCATCAAACCCACACCATCGCCCACTCCTTTCTTTCCTTCCAAAACCACCAACATAGCCACCCCTACCCCTCCACGACCCCGAAGCCATGGGAGTTAATGCTTCCGGGCCCAACAGGCCGCAACAGCGGCGACAAATCCGACACAACCACCTCCGACCTCCTGGTGTTCGCCTCAAGTAGCTATGTCTCCATCATCGACACTCGCTTTATGCTACTCCTCTCCGTCCTCCTTCCTCCTCCTACTGCCAAGGCCACCTCGCCCTCCTCGACTTCTCTTGGCTCCTCCTCTGCTTCGACTCCCATCCTCACAAATTTGGAATCCAAGACATCTGTTGGGTCAAATCCACCCTTTGACTTGTGGGCCCTCGCCATCGTGACTGTTCCCCACATCCTTTCTCTCTACTCCACCTCCACTAGCCACTGCTTCGTCAAGTAGGACGACATTTGCTGGTGGGTTTTACGGGTGGTTTCAGATTTTGGGTTTATTAAGGTGGTTTTAGTGGTAGAGGTGAGTAAGGGTAAGGGTTGTTGAGGCATAGTGTTAGGAGGGTGGCTGAGGTTGCCATTTGGTGGTTGGTGATGGTGGGTTTTGGAGAAGGAGAGAGAGAATAGAGTTGGCAGCCATGGGAAGAAGAAGAAGAGAGGGGAGAGAGAAAAAATAGGAAGAATCACAAAATTGCGAAAAAGAAAACTACCAATTACATGTTAAGCCGGTTACAAGTCATTTGTCTTTTTAGCGGATCACACAAAGGTTGGCTTATTCCTGATAATTTTTCATACATCTTATGAAGATTAAAAATGCTATAACGGATGTACATTGTACATTTAACAATCTCGATCTTCCTTATCTTGACAGGCTTGATATTAAATTGTGGAAGTCTTTATATTAATAAATTTATTAATAAGTCTTTGTGTAAGTCTGTCTTGCCGTTATATTAGTATAAGACTCTTTTTTTGCCCATAAATGGTGAATTTTTAAGTCGTAAGATCACCTATTAAATTAAAGGGGGTCACTTTCATATAAAGGGTAAGCTCTTGCCTTAAAAGGACAAGTTTTAGGAAAAGTCACCCCTTTAGGTCAAAAGCTAGTCCTCCATGAGAAACACGTAATACCGAATTGTTCGCCAGTGAACAGAAAGGTATGGCCCACATCTCCTTGATAAAAGTAATCATGATTATTTAGTTTTTTTCAAAAAAATTGCTTAATTATTTTTGGCATATTTAGATGTACAAATATATGTTTTTGGATGTTCAATTATGGATGTGCAAACATATTTTTTGGATGTTCATCAACAATATGATGGATGTGCAAACATTATTTTTGGATGTACATAAAAACTAATAGATTTAAGATGCATAAACCATTATGGATGTGAAAATGTTATTTTTGGATGTACAAAATAGATTTTGAATGTACAAAATATAATGAAAAAATTTATTTAACTAGTCCCAACTATGGATACCCTAACAAAAACAGTCCCAACTTAAATTTAATATTGTCCAGTCCCAACTTTGAGGAGTCCTTTACAAAAATGGGCCAGGTTAAATAGTAACCGATCAAACAGGTTAAATGATTAGTTGACTTTTTTTTCAAAACAAAGGGAAAGGTGTGTAGAGAGGGGGTTTCAAGGGAAGGGGATGGGGTGGGGGGGGGGGGGGGTGGTGGGGGGGGGGAGGGGGTTTCATGGGTGGGGGAGCGGTGGCGGGGGAAGGGAGGGGAGGGATTTTTAGGGGCGATGAGGGGTGGTCGGGGAGGGGTGATGAGGGGAGGGATGTTTAGGGGCGATGAGGGGGTTTCTAGGGCGGAGAGGGGGTTTCGGGGGGATGGGAAGGGAGTTTTAGTGGCGGGGGGGGGTGGCTAGGGCATGGGAGGGGTTTCAAGGGGCAAGGGATGAGGTTTCGCGAGGTTGGAAAGAAAGTTGTAAGAGTGGGGGAGGGGTGGTCGGGGCATGGGATGGGATGGGTTTTTCGCGCGGGGAGATGGGTGACGAGGGGAGGGGATGGGGTTTTGGTGACTGGGAAGGGGGTGCGGGGAAGGGAAGGGGTTCTGGGGACGGGGAAGTGGGTGGCGGGGGAGGGGTTAGAGGAGGTGGGGGGGTAGTGAAGTGGAAGGGGAGGGGGTTGGGTGTCAGGGGAGAGGAGGAGGAGGGAGCAGTGAAGGAAGGAGGGAGGAAAGAGGAAGAAGAGGATAGGAAAAAAAGAAAAGTTTACGTGCTAGAGCAGGTTAGAAACCTGTTGGACTACCATTGTAAAGTACCCCCCAAAGTCGAGACTAACTTATATTAAATTGAAGTCAGGACTGTTTTAGTTATGTTGCCCATAGTTGAGACTGTTCTTTTCAATTTTTCCAACTATAATATGGATATAATAATGGATGCATGTAAGATGCAAAAACCAAAATGGATATGCAAAAAAATATAGTTTTTGGATGTACAAAATATAATATAGATGTATTAACACAAATTTTAGGATGTAATTCATGTAAGATATTAAAACCATTATAGATGTACAAATATAGTTTTTGGATGTACAAAAGAAATCATATGGATGTACAAAATATAGTATGGAGAAAGGTAATATTTTAAAAAAAAATTACCCAAAGCTTAAACAGCGTTAAGCTTTTTTTTGGTCTTTTCGTGAATCTCAGTTTTTTATTCAATGGCGAACCGTTCGCTATTGAGCCTCCTAACTTACCATAAATCTGTAAGACGATCTTATATGAAGCTTTTTACATTTATGTAAGGTGATTGTAGCTTTTTTTGGGGATGAGAAAGACTTATATATATTTGCTTCCTCCATTTTGCTTTAGTTATTTCATTTTTACTTTGCACATTAACAAACAAGTATAATCATTTATATGAATTATATCATTTATTTAGTAATCAAAGAGTCGATATTTGAAAATACATATTGACATAAATATGACAAGATCTCACATGACTATGTTATCTCTCACGTATAAATAATATAATAAGGTAAAAACGGGTTCAAATCCTCTCATATTTACAAGACCCGAAAATCTGAATACTAGTGTCTAAGTAAATTTTATATTGGCAACCTTTTTAATTGACTATTCATATATGATAACTAGGAAAGTAGGTCATGAATGTTCAATAACCATATATTATTGATTATTTTATAGTATAATATCAGTGACAATATTTTTTAAGTTTCACATTTATTACACTATTTTTAGATTTTTTCATGTTAAACAATTTAATGGACACGAATTAGTCTGAACCTAGCAGCGTCGAAGCCTTTTCCACCTACATTTATTTGAGTCACAAATTAAACCTTATATATTTCAATTCAAACTCTCCTTGTGCCTAAGAACTCTCAGATTATTCGCTGGTCTCTGGCGATATTTGACTTGCTAATGTCAACTCCGCAACAAAGAAACTGTGAATGCTCCTGAAATTGCTCAATTCAACTCAAGCATCTTCTAATCTAGGCTTAAAGTGCCTAATTCGAGACAAGCTTTTCCAAAATGGGGGGCTTCCTATATATCTGGTGGTTCCTACAAATCAAACTTCCAAAGAGTTGTAATCTGTGTATCTCATTTGTGGACCCCGATTCATTATCAAAACAGTTTTTGAAAATCAATCTATCTATCTCTAGCACTCCAGTTCAATCTATCTCTCTAGTATTCCAGTTCAATCTATCTCTTCCTATCTATCTCTATCTATCCAAACATCTTAGCCTTGCATAACCCTAACCATGCATGACATTCCACCAATACCTTATCTTTGCATAACCCTAATCCTTACATCAAGTCTCACGCATCCTTAGAGATTCTAAGTACTGCATCATTATGTGCATTATTATCTAAGTTGTTTACACCTATCTGCTATATATGCTCTTCTCCTGCAAGTAATCAGATTACTTGTAGTTATAGTCTTGCAGATTAACTTTGTTTTGCATAATCTGGCGATATATAAATCAGTTTTAAACTGCAGAGCATTTAGAATCGTTCTCCGTCCCAACACCGTAAACTTTGACTTTTTGTTTCCTGAACCTCAGTCAAAGTGGGGGCTTCTATAGAAACAAAATTATGTCTCCCCATTGTGACAAATTTAATGCAATAAAAAATTAATCTTTGTCGATTTATTAAATAAACAAAAGACTAATTTTTGGTGACATGTTATTATATAATCAAATTACTAGGATCCTGATCAGATTACCAAATTATCTTATCAAGTGCTAGAACAGTTGCTGAGGTCTTGATTAGCACTAATTAACGTTTTAAGATTCTTTTTTATCCTTTGATGAAATCTACCCTTTGAAATCCGAAATCAGCTATTCATAGGAATAAAAATCTGATTTTCAAAATATCCTTTAAAAATTAGTTATAGGAAATAATTAATATTAAAATATTAAATATACAATTAATTATCAGGAATAATTAATTGGGCATTGGGCTTGGCTCGTTCGATTGCTCTTCCTTTGAACCGGACCTATTCCTTCTCCCCCGCCTCCGTCGCATTGATGTTGTGTTATCGCTGCTCTTCCGGTGCTAGTCGTCTATGTCGCCGCTGCTCTGCCGGTTTTACTCGTCGCTGTCGCCGCTGCTCTACCGGTTCTACTCGTCGCTGTCGCTGCTGCTCTGCCGGTTCTACTCGTCGCTGTCGCCGCTGCTCTGCCGGTTCTACTCGTCGCTGTCGCCGCTGCTCTGCCGGTTCTACTCGTCGCTGTCGACGCTCCTCCGCCGATTCTACTCGTCGCTGCTACCGCCGCCATAGCTGTTGCTGCCTCCCCCTGTTGCTGTGCTGATTACAGGAGATGTCTGGGTTTTTCTCTATTCCTCCAATTCGTTTAATTCTCACTTTTGGAGAAAAACCAAAAAAAGAATGGTAAACCCTAAAATTCATCTCTTATTCTCTTCAATACTCGTATATAATTCGAATTGATAATTTCACATAAGTTGTAATTCCTGTTGATTTTCTTGGTATGTTTAATGCATTTTTTCTTTTATTATTCTTTTACACGTTCTTTATTCTTGATTTATGGTTCCGGGTTATTTATTGATTATGGTTTTTTGCTGAATTTACTTCTGGGCATTTGGGCATTTTCATTTCTAATTCTTGAGTTTTATTTAATTTATAAATTCTAGTTAGATGTTGAATGTCACTTTTGGGTATTAGCGAATTTTCGTTTATGTAAATGGCTATTTTCATAATCTTTGTTATTTTTACCTGTGAAATTTGATGGAATTTTTCTTGGTTTTGGTTTTGGTTTGGGAGTTGCTAAATGTGGCCTCACTTCACTTAATGTAACCCCTTTTCTTCTCATTCTTCACTTCATAAAATAAACTAATACTCTCTTTCCTTCCTCGTCCTCTCTCATACTATATTACAAATTTAGGAAAAAAATGAACTTTTATAATGACCACATTGATTAAAGTGAACATATAGCTTGGGTTGGTGGATGATTTGGACGCAAAATCATGCAATATGAGGTTAGTATCATCAAATTTGTTTTTTCCATGTTCGAATGAGTTTCATGCAATTCATATGAATTGGTTTAATCTATTTCACACAATTTAAACAAAATCATTGAGTCTATTTCACACAAATTGAACGAATCAGTTAATCTTATTTCATACAAATCAATTGAATTAGTTGATCCTATTTCGCACAACTTCGAATGGATTAGTTAACCTATTTCGTACAAATTACCAAAAAGTTTCAATTTGATCATACGAGAACACATACTAAGTTTACAGTATGAAATTGTAGAATAATTGAATGTATTGTTACCACAATAATCTCAGAAATGGAATACCCATACTTTTTGTTAGGAATTCGTATCGTAGGCGCTAACAAATCGAACAATAAAGTATAACATACGGAGGAATTAAGAAACAAAGCAATAAAGGACGCACGAAGATTTAACGTGTGGAAACCCTTGAATAGGGAGAAAACCATGAACACTGCACTAGGACTTTTAATATGAGATGATGATACAAGGAGAAATCTTTAATCTCTCTAGACTCTCTAACCTCTCTCTAGGTTCTCTAGTCTCTCTAGATCTAAGAATATTCTCTCTCTTCACATATGGCATCACATAAACAATAATGGCCTCAAACATATTTATAACAGGGTAGCAAACATAATCCTAGAAGACCTAGGAAAACCGAGCAAAAGAGGGAAAAAACATCCCACGAGGAAAAATCTGCGGGCGCGGGGAGAAATCTCGCGGGATGGCAGCATGTCTGCAGTTTTGATGCGCCAATCCCTGCGGGCGCAGGGAGAAATCCCGCGGGCTACTGCTATCCAACACAAAGTTCGTGCTAGCTCGTGCTATGCTCGTTGCTGCCTTGTTGTTGTTGTACTTAGCTTGAGGCTAGCTCGTCGTCAACACTCATCAACAACACACATACACACCCCATGGCACAACACACACACCAAGCTACACTCCACACAAACAGACACGCCACTCCATTTACCATCTCCACATTAATACCCAATAATCTCCCACCTGGAGATCGGTAAAAGTGAAGAACATAACCCCCAATAAATATGTAGCCACAATCTCAACTTGTCATCATCACTATCCATACATCACCTAGTGCAAAACCACACTTCCTTCTCACAGAGAAAGCAACACCGAGACCTCACTCGACCCCAAGTCTCTATCACAACACGAACCATAAGGACTCTTTATAGTTCTACGAGCATCCCGGAAATGCTCCCACCCGAACAAAACATCCTTCTCTAGGCTCGATTTCTCACGCACCACACTCATGCGTGCCTTCTTCACCTTGTTCGTTCCATGATCCACTTTAGCCGAAGAGACACCGACTTTACCACCACGGTTCTTCTTCACAGGCCTACTGTATACAGACTTTTGATCGAACAACACTCTTCGTGAAGTTTTCTTCATCCCTTCCTTAACTACTTTTGCCGTGTTCCCCATGGTGTACATCGTTCCACTTCTTGCACCTCGAGCTACTACCATAGCACCCTTCGCAACTTTCCAGAAACCACCCTCGAACACTACCTTGTAGCCGGACTTGTCAAGTTGACTAATTGATATCAAATATTTCTTCAAATCAGGGATGAACTTGACATCCTTCAACTCAAACATGTCTCCACTTGCAAGCTTCACGCTCACATCTCCCTTGCCTTCAACCTCTAATGGTCTATCATCTGCAAGGTACACTTTCCCGAGTTTCTCAAATTTCAGATTTTGAAACAACTCCTTACAGGGCGAAGTATGAAACGAAGAACCCGAATCCAAGATCCATGAACCAGTTGAGCTCTCTGCACTGCTTACCACCAAAGCATCAGAAACATACTCCGTTACAGAGTTCATCGAAGCATCACTCTCTTCATCACTATCTTGATCCTCCTTCTTTTTCTTCCCCTTATCAGTGTCTTTGGAATCTGGGCATTGTCTCCTATAGTGACCTTTCTCGCCACATCCCTAACACTCCACTTCTGCCTTACCAACTCTTCCACTGCTATTTCCCCTGGACTTCCCCCGCTTAGATCTCCCATGTTGTCTCCTCCCTCTACCCTCAGCGATGTATGCTCCACCAGATGACTCTCCGGAATCCTTACACCGAGTACTCTCACTCAACACCAAATCCCTAACATCATCCAACTTTAGTGCTTCCTTCCCTGCGGAATTACTAATAGCAGCAACAACAGTCTCAGCGATGTATGCTCCACCAGATGACTCCCCGGAATCCTTACACCGAGTACTCTCACTCAACACCAAATCCCTAACATCATCCAACTTTAGTGCTTCCCTCCCTGCGGAATTACTAATAGCAGCAATGGCGGGCGCGGATGTGTCGTTGTGCACCGCACCCGGCCAAAGATAAAATTTCTCCTACTCTCTTTTACACTAAGCTAGTATAATGGAAGTAGAGGTCGTATCCACAGGGAAACAGGGACGAGTTTAATACTTAGCGGGATTCAAAACCTAGATATAGCTAAGGGTCGAGAAACCTAATAACAAGGGGGGTTTCAAGTAGATTATAAACAAACTAAAACTAACTAGCAAATAAATAAGATGAGAAATCAATTATGGAAAGATCTTGAATCCGATTAACATCCACTTCAATTCATTATCGATCATTGAACATCGACTCTAATTATTTCCATGATTATCTATTGCTGAGAATTAATCTCGCATTCTCCTTATTCCTAGTTGAATAGCACGATCAGCGTGCTATAAAACCCTAACTAAAGGATAACCTAGTCCGATCGCGTCTAAGTTCAATCCAATAGCAACAATAAACACAGAGAACCAACAGACCTGCTAACGTCATACAAGCGATAAACATTCAACAGTTTATTCAATTTCCCCAAGAAATAACCAAGACGATCTGCATCTAAGT
The DNA here is from genome assembly GCA_947648045.1 of Beta corolliflora. Classification (NCBI taxonomy): domain Eukaryota; kingdom Viridiplantae; phylum Streptophyta; class Magnoliopsida; order Caryophyllales; family Amaranthaceae; genus Beta; species Beta corolliflora. The sequence continues at coordinate 2,647,955 of CANSZD010002921.1, read as the reverse complement.
TACTCCCTAGTTTGCTACCAATTGATAAAAGAATAAAACAATCCGATTTTATTCTTAAATCTAGCATTAGATTAATTACACAATCAAACTAGTAACGTTCCTAGCATAATTATGCAAAAATCATAGAAAGCAAGCATAGAAATTAAACCATAATCAAAGAAACTAAATAGAGAGGAAAGATCTCACAATAATGCTTGAAGCTCCATATTAATCTCGTTCAAGAACGGTTCAAGCTACAATCGGCATAGCATAAGCCAATCCCATAATTGAAATGTACAAAAACTAAACTAGAAAATAAAAACTAAAAAGAGAAGACAACAAGAGAGGAGTGGAGTTTTGGAGACTCCCTCTCCTTGTGGCTGCTGCCCCCCTAGGTCCAAAAACAAGTTTGGTATTTATACTAAAGCATAAAAGTCAGCCGACAATTACACCGACCTAGGGGTCGCGAGGTGCGAGTCTGGTCGCACCGTGCGAAGAGTACTCTGTCTTCCGCACAATTGACTGGGCAAAGCAGGTCGCGAGGTGCGAAGGACCTCGCGAGGTGCGAGCAAGCTGGTCGCGAGGTACGACCTAGCTCGCGAGGTGCGAGCTGCTGTGCTGGGCAGGCTTGCTTCGAGCGCTGGGCGAGCATGCGCGAGAGCTGGGCGATGCTGCCGAGCTTGCTAGGCATGCGGTGCTTGGGCTTGCGATGCTGGGCATGCTTGCGATGCGGCTGGTGGAGCTTGCTTGTGGCGGAGCTTGGTTGGTGAGACGATGTTGTGGAACCAAACACTAATGCTTCTAGGAGCTCGGAACTTACAACTTTAACTATACTTAATATATAAAATTCCGAACTTCCGCTAAGAGCTAAATAAAACGCAAACGTTAACAATTATGATCAAGACCCTTAGCAAAAAGCACCCAAAATATAATATAAACACCGTATAACTTGAGCGTATCAAATACCCCCACACTTGAACTTTACTCGACCTCGAGTAAACTCAAAAATGAGAATCACCAAATAAATCATCACCCAAGCTATCGACACCAACCTACACTCCCCATCAACTACATCATCATCATCACATCTTAACAACATCCGCTCAAAACCTAAACGTAAGGGATGATGATTCCCCCACACTTAGCTTCAAGCTACTATCAGAAATACAGACGCGACAACAATAATCACCAAACGACAACCAAAATGTGAGTTCAAATCCTGAAGGATCTCAAAGGAGTTGAACTCACTCCAATGCCACAATCAAAATGACAGCTCGCCTAAAACCTCAAAAGATAATCTAAAACTACTACTACTAGTATAACCAACCTAGATAAGCAAGCCATGGAACAAAGACAAAAAGGGATAAATTCCATGCTTACTCCCAAAAACAAACAATCAACCAAAAGAATGTGAAAGCCAAATTAAATCTTCAGAAAATCAAGGATGAATTCACCAACTTTACCCGAAAACGCTTTCCACCTTATGACACCAACTCCGGCAAATGAGTTTTCAAAATACAAAATTCTCTCTTTCATCTCTCATTTTGCCTAGGAGCCCTTTCAGGTTTTCATCCTAGCTTCTCACATTTTTTTTTTCATCTCTCTTCTTTTTCCGGCTCACAAAACTCACCCACTCAACTAGCTCTTTTTTGCATAGGCCGCCCTTTCGGGTTTTCGACCTATCCGAGCCCCCCAATTTTTTCCGAGTCGCCCGCACTTGTGGGTTTTCAACTCAGCGGGATTCACTTCATCACTTTTTTTTTTTTAATATTTTTTTATTTTTCATTTTTTTTTTCATTTTCAAATTGAAAGTAATAAATACAACATAGATACATGAGAATGAGAATACCCTCCCCCCTACTTAAACTACACATTGTCCTCAATGTGTCGACAATTAAAAGAAAAAGTAAACTGAAAATGGGGGAAATCGAAAATCGGGTAAATCGAAGATCGAATGCTCAAAACTCATGAAAAGCAATCCGTCAAACTCAAATTTCTTAACAACACCAACTCAAATCTCATAACTCAACTCACAACCCTCTCCCTCGAATCACTCAAACAAATGACAAATTCAAAATTTTAAATTCTTGAGATTTGCACCTAATTTAAGAGATCGAAAAGATACATTAACAATCTCAACCCTCTAGTTGTACCAACTCCTAGCTATTGAACTCCTCCCAACGGGTTTTCTTTTGTGGATTTTGGTTCCAAGTGGATTAAGATTGGTTGTGGATCTTTTTAGTGGGTGGGCGGTGGGTGAAAGAAAATTTGTTGTGGTGGTGGAAATTTGATGAAAAATAAAGGAAAAGAAAGAAAATAAAGGGGTCTCGGGTTGCCTCCCGAGAAGCGCTGTTGTTTAAAGTCGTGAGCTCGACTTAGTACCTTAAGCTTAATCATTGGGTTGTGCTCCATGTGTGACAATGGTGGTTCCATGTCAATCTCCACTTCAAGTACCTGCAAAATTGATTGAGAAGGACTCTTGCAATGCATCGTTAGTATCTAGCTTACTACAACATGGTTGAGCATATAACATCAGATTATATCCAAAACCTAGCATTAAGTCAACAACAAACATCAACTAGTAGTACTCCTAGCTAATCCAAGTCATGACCATTAATATAAATATTTAAAGCTAGACAATAACCAAGATATAGAGTAAATCTTACAATAAACCGTCAAAAGCTTCAATCAACCATTTCCCAAGAGAGTTTAAGCAACAAGTTCCATGCTTCTTGTCCAAAATACAAAAGTGAAATACATAGAGCTCAATGGAAGATGAAAACTAGAAACTAAAACAAAAAGGGAATTCTTTATATGAGTGGCCAACCAAAAACAAAGAGCACAAGCAATACCATCCAAAGATCACGCTAAATACAAACAAGTAACACCGTTTCCCCGGCAACGGCGCCAAAATTTGGCGGACGCGGATGTGTCGTTGTGCACCGCACCCGGCCAAAGATAAAATTTCTCCTACTCTCTTTTACACTAAGCTAGTATAATGGAAGTAGGGGTCGTATCCACAGGGAAACAGGGACGAGTTTAATACTTAGCGGGATTCAAAACCTAGATTAAGCTAAGGGCCGAGAAACCTAATAACAAGGGGGGTTTCAAGTAGATTATAAACAAACTAAAACTAACTAGCAAATAAATAAGATGAGAAATCAATTATGGAAAGATCTTGAATCCGATTAACATCCACTTCAGTTCATTATCGATCATTGAACATCGACTCTAATTATTTCCATGATTATCTATTGCTGAGAATTAATCTCGCATTCTCCTTATTCCTAGTTGAATAGCACGATCAGCGTGCTATAAAACCCGAACTAAAGGATAACCTAGTCCGATCGCGTCTAAGTTCAATCCAATAGCAGCAATAAACACAGAGAACCAACAGACCTGCTAACGTCATACAAGCGATAAACATTCAACAGTTTATTCAATTTCCCCAAGAAATAACCAAGACGATCTGCATCTAAGTTACTCCCTAGTTTGCTACCAATTGATAAAAGAATAAAACAATCCGATTCTATTCTTAAATCTAGCATTAGATTAATTACACAATCAAACTAGTAACGTTCCTAGCATAATTATGCAAAAATCATAGAAAGCAAGCATAGAAATTAAACCATAATCAAAGAAACTAAATAGAGAGGAAAGATCTCACAATAATGCTTGAAGCTCCATATTAATCTCGTTCAAGAACGGTTCAAGCTACAATCGGCATAGCATAAGCCAATCCCATAATTGAAATGTACAAAAACTAAACTAGAAAATAAAAACTAAAAAGAGAAGACAACAAGAGAGGAGTGGAGTTTTGGAGACTCCCTCTCCTTGTGGCTGCTGCCCCCCTAGGTCCAAAAACAAGTTTGGTATTTATACTAAAGCATAAAAGTCAGCCGACAATTACACCGACCTAGGGGTCGCGAGGTGCGAGTCTGGTCGCACCGTGCGAAGAGTACTCTGTCTTGCGCACAATTGGCTGGGCAAAGCAGGTCGCGAGGTGCGAAGGACCTCGCGAGGTGCGAGCAAGCTGGTCGCGAGGTGCAACCTAGCTCGCGAGGTGCGAGCTGCTGTGCTGGGCAGGCTTGCTTCGAGCGCTGGACGAGCATGCGCGAGAGCTGGGCGAGCATGTGCGAGAGCTGGGCGATGCTGCCGAGCTTGCTAGGCATGCGGTGCTTGGGCTTGCGATGCGGCTGGTGGAGCTTGCTTGTGGCGGAGCTTGGTTGGTGAGACGATGTTGTGGAACCAAACACTAATGCTTCTAGGAGCTCGGAACTTACAACTTTAACTATACTTAATATATAAAATTCCGAACTTCCGCTAAGAGCTAAATAAAACGCAAACGTTAACAATTATGATCAAGACCCTTAGCAAAAAGCACCCAAAATATAATATAAACACCGTATAACTTGAGCGTATCAAATACCCCCACACTTGAACTTTACTCGACCTCGAGTAAACTCAAAAATGAGAATCACCAAATAAATCATCACCCAAGCTATCGACACCAACCTACACTCCCCATCAACTACATCATCATCATCACATCTTAACAACATCCGCTCAAAACCTAAACGTAAGGGATGATGATTCCCCCACACTTAGCTTCAAGCTACTATCAGAAATACAGACGCGACAACAATAATCACCAAACGACAACCAAAATGTGAGTTCAAATCCTGAAGGATCTCAAAGGAGTTGAACTCACTCCAATGCCACAATCAAAATGACAGCTCGCCTAAAACCTCAAAAGATAATCTAAAACTACTACTACTAGTATAACCAACCTAGATAAGCAAGCCATGGAACAAAGACAAAAAGGGATAAATTCCATGCTTACTCCCAAAAACAAACAATCAACCAAAAGAATGTGAAAGCCAAATTAAATCTTCAGAAAATCAAGGATGAATTCACCAACTTTACCCGAAAACGCTTTCCACCTTATGACACCAACTCCGGCAAATGAGTTTTCAAAATACAAAATTCTCTCTTTCATCTCTCATTTTGCCTAGGAGCCCTTTCAGGTTTTCATCCTAGCTTCTCACATTTTTTTTTTTCATCTCTCTTCTTTTTCCGGCTCACAAAACTCACCCACTCAACTAGCTCTTTTTTGCATAGGCCGCCCTTTCGGGTTTTCGACCTATCCGAGCCCCCCAATTTTTTCCGAGTCGCCCGCACTTGTGGGTTTTCAACTCAGCGGGATTCACTTCATCACTTTTTTTTTTTTAATATTTTTTTATTTTTCATTTTTTTTTTCATTTTCAAATTGAAAGTAATAAATACAACATAGATACATGAGAATGAGAATACCCTCCCCCCTACTTAAACTACACATTGTCCTCAATGTGTCGACAATTAAAAGAAAAAGTAAACTGAAAATGGGGGGGAAATCGAAAATCGGGTAAATCGAAGATCGAATGCTCAAAACTCATGAAAAGCAATCCGTCAAACTCAAATTTCTTAACAACACCAACTCAAATCTCATAACTCAACTCACAACCCTCTCCCTCGAATCACTCAAACAAATGACAAATTCAAAATTTTAAATTCTTGAGATTTGCACCTAATTTAAGAGATCGAAAAGATACATTAACAATCTCAACCCTCTAGTTGTACCAACTCCTAGCTATTGAACTCCTCCCAACGGGTTTTCTTTTGTGGATTTTGGTTCCAAGTGGATTAAGATTGGTTGTGGATCTTTTTAGTGGGTGGGCGGTGGGTGAAAGAAAATTTGTTGTGGTGGTGGAAATTTGATGAAAAATAAAGGAAAAGAAAGAAAATAAAGGGGTCTCGGGTTGCCTCCCGAGAAGCGCTGTTGTTTAAAGTCCTGAGCTCGACTTAGTACCTTAAGCTTAATCATTGGGTTGTGCTCCATGTGTGACAATGGTGGTTCCATGTCAATCTCCACTTCAAGTACCTGCAAAATTGATTGAGAAGGACTCTTGCAATGCATCGTTAGTATCTAGCTTACTACAACATGGTTGAGCATATAACATCAGATTATATCCAAAACCTAGCATTAAGTCAACAACAAACATCAACTAGTAGTACTCCTAGCTAATCCAAGTCATGACCATTAATATAAATATTTAAAGCTAGACAATAACCAAGATATAGAGTAAATCTTACAATAAACCGTCAAAAGCTTCAATCAACCATTTCCCAAGAGAGTTTAAGCAACAAGTTCCATGCTTCTTGTCCAAAATACAAAAGTGAAATACATAGAGCTCAATGGAAGATGAAAACTAGAAACTAAAACAAAAAGGGAATTCTTTATATGAGTGGCCAACCAAAAACAAAGAGCACAAGCAATACCATCCAAAGATCACGCTAAATACAAACAAGTAACACCGTTTCCCCGGCAACGGCGCCAAAATTTGGCGGACGCGGATGTGTCGTTGTGCACCGCACCCGGCCAAAGATAAAATTTCTCCTACTCTCTTTTACACTAAGCTAGTATAATGGAAGTAGGGGTCGTATCCACAGGGAAACAGGGACGAGTTTAATACTTAGCGGGATTCAAAACCTAGATTAAGCTAAGGGCCGAGAAACCTAATAACAAGGGGGGTTTCAAGTAGATTATAAACAAACTAAAACTAACTAGCAAATAAATAAGATGAGAAATCAATTATGGAAAGATCTTGAATCCGATTAACATCCACTTCAATTCATTATCGATCATTGAACATCGACTCTAATTATTTCCATGATTATCTATTGCTGAGAATTAATCTCGCATTCTCCTTATTCCTAGTTGAATAGCACGATCAGCGTGCTATAAAACCCGAACTAAAGGATAACCTAGTCCGATCGCGTCTAAGTTCAATCCAATAGCAAAGCAATAAACACAGAGAGAACCAACGGACACCGCTAACGTCATACAAGCGATAAACATTCAACGGTTTATTCAATTTCCCCAAGAAATAACCAAGACGATCTCGCATCTAAGTTACTCCCTAGTTTGCTACCAATTGATAAAAGAATAAAACAATCCGATTCTATTCTTAAATCTAGCATTAGATTAATTACACAATCAAACTAGTAACGTTCCTAGCATAATTATGCAAAAATCATAGAAAGCAAGCATAGAAATTAAACCATAATCAAAGAAACTAAATAGAGAGGAAAGATCTCACAATAATGCTTGAAGCTCCATATTAATCTCGTTCAAGAACGGTTCAAGCTACAATCGGCATAGCATAAGCCAATCCCATAATTGAAATGTACAAAAACTAAACTAGAAAATAAAAACTAAAAAGAGAAGACAACAAGAGAGGAGTGGAGTTTTGGAGACTCCCTCTCCTTGTGGGCTCTTTGCCCCCTAGGTCCAAAAACAAGTTTGGTATTTATACTAAAGCATAAAAGTCAGCCGACAATTACACCGACCTAGGGGTCGCGAGGTGCGAGTCTGGTCGCACCGTGCGAAGAGTACTCTGTCTTGCGCACAATTGGGCAAGGCAGGTCGCGAGGTGCGAAGGACCTCGCGAGGTGCGAGCAAGCTGGTCGCGAGGTGCGACCTAGCTCGCGAGGTGCGAGCTGTTGTGCTGGGCAGGCTTGCTTCGAGCGCTGGACGAGCATGCGCGAGAGCTGGGCGAGCATGTGCGAGAGCTGGGCGATGCTGCCGAGCTTGCTAGGCATGCGGTGCTTGGGCTTGCGATGCTGGGCATGCTTGCGATGCGGCTGGTGGAGCTTGCTTGTGGCGGAGCTTGGTTGGTGAGACGATGTTGTGGAACCAAACACTAATGCTTCTAGGAGCTCGGAACTTACAACTTTAACTATACTTAATATATAAAATTCCGAACTTCCGCTAAGAGCTAAATAAAACGCAAACGTTAACAATTATGATCAAGACCCTTAGCAAAAAGCACCCAAAATATAATATAAACACCGTATAACTTGAGCGTATCAAATACCCCCACACTTGAACTTTACTCGACCTCGAGTAAACTCAAAAATGAGAATCACCAAATAAATCATCACCCAAGCTATCGACACCAACCTACACTCCCCATCAACTACATCATCATCATCACATCTTAACAACATCCGCTCAAAACCTAAACGTAAGGGATGATGATTCCCCCACACTTAGCTTCAAGCTACTATCAGAAATACAGACGCGACAACAATAATCACCAAACGACAACCAAAATGTGAGTTCAAATCCTGAAGGATCTCAAAGGAGTTGAACTCACTCCAATGCCACAATCAAAATGACAGCTCGCCTAAAACCTCAAAAGATAATCTAAAACTACTACTACTAGTATAACCAACCTAGATAAGCAAGCCATGGAACAAAGACAAAAAGGGATAAATTCCATGCTTACTCCCAAAAACAAACAATCAACCAAAAGAATGTGAAAGCCAAAATAAATCTTCAGAAAATCAAGGATGAATTCACCAACTTTACCCGAAAACGCTTTCCACCTTATGACACCAACTCCGGCAAATGAGTTTTCAAAATACAAAATTCTCTCTTTCATCTCTCATTTTGCCTAGGAGCCCTTTCAGGTTTTCATCCTAGCTTCTCACATTTTTTTTTTTCATCTCTCTTCTTTTTCCGGCTCACAAAACTCACCCACTCAACTAGCTCTTTTTTGCATAGGCCGCCCTTTCGGGTTTTCGACCTATCCGAGCCCCCCAATTTTTTCCGAGTCGCCCGCACTTGTGGGTTTTCAACTCAGCGGGATTCACTTCATCACTTTTTTTTTTTAATATTTTTTTATTTTTCATTTTTTTTTTCTTTTTCAAATTGAAAGTAATAAATACAACATAGATACATGAGAATGAGAATACCCTCCCCCCTACTTAAACTACACATTGTCCTCAATGTGTCGACAATTAAAAGAAAAAGTAAACTGAAAATGGGGGGGAAATCGAAAATCGGGTAAATCGAAGATCGAATGCTCAAAACTCATGAAAAGCAATCCGTCAAACTCAAATTTCTTAACAACACCAACTCAAATCTCATAACTCAACTCACAACCCTCTCCCTCGAATCACTCAAACAAATGACAAATTCAAAATTTTAAATTCTTGAGATTTGCACCTAATTTAAGAGATCGAAAAGATACATTAACAATCTCAACCCTCTAGTTGTACCAACTCCTAGCTATTGAACTCCTCCCAACGGGTTTTCTTTTGTGGATTTTGGTTCCAAGTGGATTAAGATTGGTTGTGGATCTTTTTAGTGGGTGGGCGGTGGGTGAAAGAAAATTTGTTGTGGTGGTGAAAATTTGATGAAAAATAAAGGAAAAGAAAGAAAATAAAGGGGTCTCGGGTTACCTCCCGAGAAGCGCTGTTGTTTAAAGTCGTGAGTTCGACTTAGTACCTTAAGCTTAATCATTGGGTTGTGCTCCATGTGTGACAATGGTGGTTCCATGTCAATCTCCACTTCAAGTACCTGCAAAATTGATTGAGAAGGACTCTTGCAATGCATCGTTAGTATCTAGCTTACTACAACATGGTTGAGCATATAACATCAGATTATATCCAAAACCTAGCATTAAGTCAACAACAAACATCAACTAGTAGTACTCCTAGCTAATCCAAGTCATGACCATTAATATAAATATTTAAAGCTAGACAATAACCAAGATATAGAGTAAATCTTACAATAAACCGTCAAAAGCTTCAATCAACCATTTCCCAAGAGAGTTTAAGCAACAAGTTCCATGCTTCTTGTCCAAAATACAAAAGTGAAATACATAGAGCTCAATGGAAGATGAAAACTAGAAACTAAAACAAAAAGGGAATTCTTTATATGAGTGGCCAACCAAAAACAAAGAGCACAAGCAATACCATCCAAAAATCACGCTAAATACAAACAAGTAACAACGTTTCCCCGGCAACGGCGCCAAAATTTGGCGGGCGCGGATGTGTCGTTGTGCACCGCACTCGGCCAAAGATAAAATTTCTCCTACTCTCTTTTACACTAAGCTAGTATAATGGAAGTAGGGGTCGTATCCACAGGGAAACAGGGACGAGTTTAATACTTAGCGGGATTCAAAACCTAGATTAAGCTAAGGGCCGAGAAACCTAATAACAAGGGGGGTTTCAAGTAGATTATAAACAAACTAAAACTAACTAGCAAATAAATAAGATGAGAAATCAATTATGGAAAGATCTTGAATCCGATTAACATCCACTTCAATTCATTATCGATCATTGAACATCGACTCTAATTATTTCCATGATTATCTATTGCTGAGAATTAATCTCGCATTCTCCTTATTCCTAGTTGAATAGCACGATCAGCGTGCTATAAAACCCGAACTAAAGGATAACCTAGTCCGATCGCGTCTAAGTTCAATCCAATAGCAACGAATAAACACGAGAGAACCAACGGACACCGCTAACGTCATACAAGCGATAAACATTCAACAGTTTATTCAATTTCCCCAAGAAATAACCAAGACGATCTGCATCTAAGTTACTCCCTAGTTTGCTACCAATTGATAAAAGAATAAAACAATCCGATTCTATTCTTAAATCTAGCATTAGATTAATTACACAATCAAACTAGTAACGTTCCTAGCATAATTATGCAAAAATCATAGAAAGCAAGCATAGAAATTAAACCATAATCAAAGAAACTAAATAGAGAGGAAAGATCTCACAATAATGCTTGAAGCTCCATATTAATCTCGTTCAAGAACGGTTCAAGCTACAATCGGCATAGCATAAGCCAATCCCATAATTGAAATGTACAAAAACTAAACTAGAAAATAAAAACTAAAAAGAGAAGACAACAAGAGAGGAGTGGAGTTTTGGAGACTCCCTCTCCTTGTGGCTGCTGCCCCCCTAGGTCCAAAAACAAGTTTGGTATTTATACTAAAGCATAAAAGTCAGCCGACAATTACACCGACCTAGGGGTCGCGAGGTGCGAGTCTCGTCGCACCGTGCGATGAGTACTCTGTCTTCCGCACAATTGGCTGGGCAAAGCAGGTCGCGAGGTGCGAAGGACCTCGCGAGGTGCGAGCAAGCTGGTCGCGAGGTGCGACCTAGCTCGCGAGGTGCGAGCTGTTGTGCTGGGCAGGCTTGCTTCGAGCGCTGGACGAGCATGCGCGAGAGCTGGGCGAGCATGTGCGAGAGCTGGGCGATGCTGCCGAGCTTGCTAGGCATGCGGTGCTTGGGCTTGCGATGCTGGGCATGCTTGCGATGCGGCTGGTGGAGCTTGCTTGTGGCGGAGCTTGGTTGGTGAGACGATGTTGTGGAACCAAACACTAATGCTTCTAGGAGCTCGGAACTTACAACTTTAACTATACTTAATATATAAAATTCCAAACTTCCGCTAAGAGCTAAATAAAACGCAAACGTTAACAATTATGATCAAGACCCTTAGCAAAAAGCACCCAAAATATAATATAAACACCGTATAACTTGAGCGTATCAAATACCCCCACACTTGAACTTTACTCGACCTCGAGTAAACTCAAAAATGAGAATCACCAAATAAATCATCACCCAAGCTATCGACACCAACCTACACTCCCCATCAACTACATCATCATCATCACATCTTAACAACATCCGCTCAAAACCTAAACGTAAGGGATGATGATTCCCCCACACTTAGCTTCAAGCTACTATCAGAAATACAGACGCGACAACAATAATCACCAAACGACAACCAAAATGTGAGTTCAAATCCTGAAGGATCTCAAAGGAGTTGAACTCACTCCAATGCCACAATCAAAATGACAGCTCGCCTAAAACCTCAAAAGATAATCTAAAACTACTACTACTAGTATAACCAACCTAGATAAGCAAGCCATGGAACAAAGACAAAAAGGGATAAATTCCATGCTTACTCCCAAAAACAAACAATCAACCAAAAGAATGTGAAAGCCAAAATAAATCTTCAGAAAATCAAGGATGAATTCACCAACTTTACCCGAAAACGCTTTCCACCTTATGACACCAACTCCGGCAAATGAGTTTTCAAAATACAAAATTCTCTCTTTCATCTCTCATTTTGCCTAGGAGCCCTTTCGGGTTTTCATCCTAGCTTCTCACATTTTTTTTTTTCATCTCTCTTCTTTTTCCGGCTCACAAAACTCACCCACTCAACTAGCTCTTTTTTGCATAGGCCGCCCTTTCGGGTTTTCGACCTATCCGAGCCCCCCAATTTTGTCCGAGTCGCCCGCCCTTGCGGGTTTTCAACTCAGCGGGATTCACTTCATCACTTTTTTTTTTTTTTTAATATTTTTTTATTTTTCATTTTTTTTTCTTTTTCAAATTGAAAGTAATAAATACAACATAGATACATGAGAATGAGAATACCCTCCCCCCTACTTAAACTACACATTGTCCTCAATGTGTCGACAATTAAAAGAAAAAGTAAACTGAAAATGGGGGGGAAATCGAAAATCGGGTAAATCGAAGATCGAATGCTCAAAACTCATGAAAAGCAATCCGTCAAACTCAAATTTCTTAACAACACCAACTCAAATCTCATAACTCAACTCACAACCCTCTCCCTCGAATCACTCAAACAAATGACAAATTCAAAATTTTAAATTCTTGAGATTTGCACCTAATTTAAGAGATCGAAAAGATACATTAACAATCTCAACCCTCTAGTTGTACCAACTCCTAGCTATTGAACTCCTCCCAACGGGTTTTCTTTTGTGGATTTTGGTTCCAAGTGGATTAAGATTGGTTGTGGATCTTTTTAGTGGGTGGGCGGTGGGTGAAAGAAAATTTGTTGTGGTGGTGGAAATTTGATGAAAAATAAAGGAAAAGAAAGAAAATAAAGGGGTCTCGGGTTGCCTCCCGAGAAGCGCTGTTGTTTAAAGTCGTGAGCTCGACTTAGTACCTTAAGCTTAATCATTGGGTTGTGCTCCATGTGTGACAATGGTGGTTCCATGTCAATCTCCACTTCAAGTACCTGCAAAATTGATTGAGAAGGACTCTTGCAATGCATCGTTAGTATCTAGCTTACTACAACATGGTTGAGCATATAACATCAGATTATATCCAAAACCTAGCATTAAGTCAACAACAAACATCAACTAGTAGTACTCCTAGCTAATCCAAGTCATGACCATTAATATAAATATTTAAAGCTAGACAATAACCAAGATATAGAGTAAATCTTACAATAAACCGTCAAAAGCTTCAATCAACCATTTCCCAAGAGAGTTTAAGCAACAAGTTCCATGCTTCTTGTCCAAAATACAAAAGTGAAATACATAGAGCTCAATGGAAGATGAAAACTAGAAACTAAAACAAAAAGGGAATTCTTTATATGAGTGGCCAACCAAAAACAAAGAGCACAAGCAATACCATCCAAAAATCACGCTAAATACAAACAAGTAACACCGTTTCCCCGGCAACGGCGCCAAAATTTGGCGGGCGCGGATGTGTCGTTGTGCACCGCACCCGGCCAAAGATAAAATTTCTCCTACTCTCTTTTACACTAAGCTAGTATAATGGAAGTAGGGGTCGTATCCACAGGGAAACAGGGACGAGTTTAATACTTAGCGGGATTCAAAACCTAGATTAAGCTAAGGGCCGAGAAACCTAATAACAAGGGGGGTTTCAAGTAGATTATAAACAAACTAAAACTAACTAGCAAATAAATAAGATGAGAAATCAATTATGGAAAGATCTTGAATCCGATTAACATCCACTTCAATTCATTATCGATCATTGAACATCGACTCTAATTATTTCCATGATTATCTATTGCTGAGAATTAATCTCGCATTCTCCTTATTCCTAGTTGAATAGCACGATCAGCGTGCTATAAAACCCTAACTAAAGGATAACCTAGTCCGATCGCGTCTAAGTTCAATCCAATAGCAGCAATAAACACAGAGAACCAACAGACCTGCTAACGTCATACAAGCGATAAACATTCAACAGTTTATTCAATTTCCCCAAGAAATAACCAAGACGATCTGCATCTAAGTTACTCCCTAGTTTGCTACCAATTGATAAAAGAATAAAACAATCCGATTCTATTCTTAAATCTAGCATTAGATTAATTACACAATCAAACTAGTAAAGTTCCTAGCATAATTATGCAAAAATCATAGAAAGCAAGCATAGAAATTAAACCATAATCAAAGAAACTAAATAGAGAGGAAAGATCTCACAATAATGCTTGAAGCTCCATATTAATCTCGTTCAAGAACGGTTCAAGCTACAATCGGCATAGCATAAGCCAATCCCATAATTGAAATGTACAAAAACTAAACTAGAAAATAAAAACTAAAAAGAGAAGACAACAAGAGAGGAGTGGAGTTTTGGAGAATCCCTCTCCTTGTGGCTGCTGCCCCCCTAGGTCCAAAAACAAGTTTGGTATTTATACTAAAGCATAAAAGTCAGCCGACAATTACACCGACCTAGGGGTCGCGAGGTGCGAGTCTGGTCGCACCGTGCGAAGAGTACTCTGTCTTCCGCACAATTGGCTGGGCAAAGCAGGTCGCGAGGTGCGAGCAAGCTGGTCGCGAGGTGCGACCTAGCTCGCGAGGTGCGATAGGCTTGCTTCGAGCGCTGGACGAGCATGCGCGAGAGCTGGGCGAGCATGTGCGAGAGCTGGGCGATGCTGCCGAGCTTGCTAGGCATGCGGTGCTTGGGCTTGCGATGCTGGGCATGCTTGCGATGCGGCTGGTGGAGCTTGCTTGTGGCGGAGCTTGGTTGGTGAGACGATGTTGTGGAACCAAACACTAATTCTTCTAGGAGCTCGGAACTTACAACTTTAACTATACTTAATATACAAAATTCCGAACTTCCGCTAAGAGCTAAATAAAAGGCAAACGTTAACAATTATGATCAAGACCCTTAGCAAAAAGCACCCAAAATATAATATAAACACCGTATAACTTGAGCATATCAAGCAACAACAGTCTCCCACTCTTTTGGAAAAGAGGACAACAAAATCAAAGCTTTTACCTCATCTTCAAAGGTAATTTTCACAGAGGCCAATTGACTAATAATTTTATAAAATTCATTAATAAATTCAGCTGTAGATTCACCATCAATCATCTCAAGTTCAAACAAACGACGTATCAGATATACCTTATTCACAGCAGAAGGCTTCTTTGCCAATGTCCTTGACATTAAAAGCAACACTCTTTGCCAATGTCAATCGAACCACACCTAGTGCTTTCCGATCCAACGTTACCCAATCTTCATCTTTCATTGCATCAGGCTTCTTTTCCGACAGAGGTTGGTACAGGTCTTTCTGGTACATATAATCCTCAATCTGCATCTTCCAGAAACTGAAATCCTTACCATCGAATTTATCGATCCTCACCTTTCCGTCATCCATCATACCTATTCAACACGATCTAGCCGCACAACGATTCAACCTAGCTCTTGATACCACTTGTTAGGAATTCGTATCGTAGGCTCTAACAAATCGAACAATAATGTATAATATATGGAGGAATTAAGAAACAAAGCAATAAAGAACGCATCAAGATTTAACGTGGAGACCCTTGAATAGGGAGAAAACCACGAACACTGCACTAGGACTTTTAATATGAGATGATGATACAAGGAGAAATCTTTAATCTCTCTAGACTCTCTAACCTCTCTCTAGGTTCTCTAGTCTCTCTAGATCTAAGAATATTCTCTCTCTTCACATATGGCATCACATAAACAATAATGGCCTGAAACATGTCTATAATAGGGTAGCAAACATAATCCTAGATGACCTAGGAAAACCGAGCAAAAGAGGGAAATAACATCCCACGCGGAAAAACCTGCGGGCGCGGGGAGAAATCCCGCGGGATGGCAGCATGTCTGTAGTTTTGATGAGCCAATCCCTGCGGGCGCAGGGAGAAATCCCGCGGGCTACTGCTATCCAACACAAAGTTCGTGCTAGCTCATGCTATGCTCGTTGCTGCCTTGTTGTTGTTGTACTTAGCTTGAGGCTAGCTCGTCGTCAACACTCATCAACAACACACATACACGCCCCATGGCACAACACACACACCAAGCTACACTCCACACAAACACACACGCCACTCCATTTACCATCTCCACATCAATACCCAACATTTTTTTGAATTGATGCTGAAATATGGAACTATCCTATACTATCGACTATCCTACGTTGCCCTTATTTGTAGGAAGTAAAGTACCAAATAGTAGTCTACTTTAGTTGAACTATGTGAAACAATTCAGCCATTGAAGGCTTTAATTTGCTCAAATTTACTCGACTATTAGCATGCAATATCCATATCTTAAGGTGTATGAAGCAAGGATTTTATTGAATTATCAAAATTTCCCCAATATAATTCTATAGCTAATCAATTTTTTTTTCCAAATTTCAATAGTTTGTTTGCTCCATTTCTTAAAATAATGGAATTTTCCATATATGAAGCAATGAATTTTGCTCCAATTTGTGAATGGGAAATGTAAGTGGGAGAGAGAGGAGACACTTGAATGAGAAATGAGAGATGAAGAGTAAGAGGGTATTTCGGGCATTGCAATGGGTTGTGCTGAGTAAGTAGTGGTTGCATTTAGCAACCATGTTTAGTTTTCTTGATGAACTTCGCTTCTAAGTAATCATACTATATTTTTCAATGTTTTGAGTGATTATATATATATATTAATTTCAAAATTAAAAAAAAAAGTTATGCTTGTTCAATGCATTTTGGTGCATTTCTAATGGAAGCTTGCATCCCCTTCTTCATGGTATGCTTGCATTTTTTATGTTTTGGTTTTGTGTTGTAATATATGAAGTACGTACTCTGAATTATCTGCTTGGAAATTGTGGTTTTGGAACCATTGATTTGGAGTTATTCATATGTAATTATTATTATTAGTTGAAACATCTAAACCTCACAAAGTGCCAAATTTGAATTACTGTCTTTCATTTAGTGCCAAATTCAGTTCCTTTTTATATGTTTTCTCTTTTTCTCGGGAGTACTTTGCTAACAAGATGTAAACCAAACTTGTATGTGATTCATGTTCAGATCTTGTTTCACTTGTAATATCTTAAAATCCTGATTAGGATGTTTAACCATGTTAATTGCATGAAAAGTATGTTTGATGGTGATAACAGGGAATAGTGCCAGGAAGATTTCCATTAGACTGGACAAGAATCAGTCTACTACTCGAAGCATCTCGTGGGTTAGCTCGAGTTCACGCAATTGTTGAAAATTTCACAAACCGCAACATTGGACTCACATTTTGCAAACATGAAGGAACAATGGATGATAGTAGTTACTCAGACATACATAGGAACATTGTATATGTAAAAGTGCTCTCGAAGAGAATTGAGAAACCATGAAATTTGTTTAGTTTATTAGTTAACAGACTTGTAATAATATATTTTGTAAATTTTCCTATGGCCGCATGAATGTTGTAGGCATAATTTTTCTCTAGGTATAAAATGTCAAAATAAATTTATGAATATATAGTTTTATATATGTTAATTTTCTATTATTACTTTGAAATTGGAGTAGCATTAGCTATGGAGACGTGCAATACAAGCCAATATGAGACGTGATATTATTTATGGAGGTGTTGCGATAGCTATACGATGGTGTTGCAATATATTTGGAGGCGTTGCAGTAGATGCCAAAACGGGAAACAATATGAGTAATAGGAGCGTTGCAATAGCTATTAGATGGCGTTGCAGTAGATATAGAGGCGTTGCAATAGGATTTAGAGTTGATGCAATGGCAATTTATACCTATTGCAACCGCTCTGTGGTAGCTATTGCAGTAGGCCGAAAAAACTGTTGCATTAGGTCTAATGCAACGACAGCAACAATAACGATTGTTGATCCGTTGTTGTTGCTGCCGTTGCAATAGTTCTATTGCAACGGTTTTTGGCTCTATTGCAACAGTTTTTAGAAATTGCAATCGTAGTATAATGACAGTATGTTCCATCATTGGGTATTCGATGGAGAGACACAATTTTGTGTCTACATAATCCCCTACTTTGATTGAGACTTAGGAAATCGAAAGTCAAAGTATACGGTGTCGGGAAAAACAACGACTCTAGACGCTATGCTGTCTAGAACTGATCTATATATCGCCATATTCTGCAAAACAAACTTAGTTTGCAAGACGATAACTACAATCAATCTGATTACCCGCAGGAGAAGATGTTAGCAAATAGGTGCAAACAACTCAGAATACACTTAATGATGCTATGATGCAAACTTAGACTCTCGAAGGATGCATGATACACTAGTGGAAAAAACCTTATATGACACAATGAAACTGATCCGGTTTTTCTAAAACCGGATCAGTAAATTCACTGATTTTGGACGCTGAATTCTTGGGCTTTTTACCTGATCCGGTTGGGAGGGGAACCAGATTAATTATGTTAATTGATCCGGTTCTCCTCCCAACAGGATCAGGTAACAAGCCCAAAACATTTTAGGCCCAATCCACGAGCCCTCCTCCCTCATTCGTGGACCCCCCATTTTAACCTAAGTTCTCAGTTCTTACCCTCACTCTCACCTTCCCAACCTCTCTCTTACCCTCCTCCATTCTCCTCTCCTCTCACCTTCTCACCCTAATCCGCCGACACCCCACCAACCCTCCTCACGCTCTCCTCTCACCCTCGTCGACAACGTCCTAATTGCAGTTCAATTCTTGACGTACGCCACGTTCACGCCACTACCCACGCTCTCCTCTCACCCTTATTTTGCGACGCCACTTTCACGCCACTACCCACCCTCTCCTCTCACCCTAATTGCAAAGCCACCGTGCGCTGACTATAATGAAGAAGAAGACGCCTTAGATCTAGAGTTTTTTTTTGTATCTTGTAATTTATATTGTAATTTTTCGTATTTGTTCATTTCATTTTTGTAATTAGATCTAGGATTCTTCTTTTATCTTTAAATCTGAAGATTGTGAATTTAAGTTATTATTTCGTATTTTTTTCATTTTTGCAGTTCAGTTTATTATTTCATTTCGAATTTCTTGCTTTTTTAGATTCTGAAATTCGTTATTATTTCTTTTGGAATTTTGTTCTGAATTTAATTTATTATTTCGTTTGAAATTCGCTGTGATGTACTAGTATGTAGCTGGAGGAACCGATTAGAGTGGATGGAGCTTAGGGTAATGACGTATTATTGGACTGGTGAATTTTTTTTGTTGCAATTTCTGATTAACTGGTACAGTCATTGCACAAAACCGGATCAGTTAATCAACTTAACTAATCCGGTTTTGTGCCATGATCGGATCAGTTAATTACTAACTGTTGATTCGGTTTGGGACCGGATCAGTTCACACCTCCTAACCGCTGCTACCCATCCATTCCGGTCAAAAACCGGATCAGTAAGTCCCATTTTGACCAGATCGGATGAGGTTTTTTCCACTAGTGATATGCTATGCAAAGATTAGGGTTATGCACAACTAAGGTAGATGGAACATCATGCAAGATCAGGGCTATGCAATGGTAGGGTATCAATGGAATGTTATGCAAGGTTAAAGTTTTGCAAGGCTAGGAAATGAACTGGATTCGTAAAGAAAGATAGATTGATCTGGATTGGTAGGGATAGATATATAGGTTGATTTTCGAAAACTTCTTTTGACAATGAATTGGGGTCCGCAAGTGAGATCGGTATAATACAACTCTTTGGGAGTTTAATTCGGAGGAACCACCACATATATAGGAAGCCCGCACTTTTTGAAAGCTTAGTGTGAATTAGGCACTTTAAACCTAGATTGGAAGCTACTTTGTCTTGAATTAAGCCTTCGAAGTTATTGATTCGTATGAAACTCAAGAGCAATCGAAGTGTCTTCATAGGGGAATTGATGTAGGCAAAGTCATATATCGCTAGAGACCATGGAAGTATGGGTGAGTCCTTCAGGGATAAGGAGAGTTTGAATTGAAAAAATAAACGGTTTTTTCACCATATACCCCCGACAAATTAAAAAATTCACCATATACCCTCAATGTTTCAAAAATTCACCATATACCCTTGAGTTTTTGAAAACGTTCACCAAATGCCCTTTTTCTAACTTCCGTTAACTCACAGTTAGCTTTATTTACGATTTTGCCATCATTAAGCCCTAACCCTAATTCTAATCTAACTCTAACCCTAATCTAACCCTAACCCTTACCCTAACCCTAATCTAAACCCTAATCTAACCCAACCCCTCCACCCACCCCAACCCCCCACCCCCTCCACCCCCAACCCAGCCCCCCACCCCCCCCCCCCCTACTACACCTACCGCCGCGGCCCCCCCCCCCCTCCCCTCTACTACACCGGCCGGCCCCCACCCCCTCCCCCCTCCCCGGTCGATTCCCCCACTCCCTTCCCCCTCCCCGTCGATTCCCCCACCCCCCCTCTCCGTCGATTACCCCACCCCCTCCCCCTCTACTACACCGGCGGCCCCCCCCCCCCCCCCTCCCCAGTCGATTACCCCACTCCCTTCCCCTCCTCGTCGATTCCCCCACCCCCCTCTCCGTCGATTACCCCACCCCCCCCCCCTCCCCGTCGAATTCCCCTAACCCCACCCTTCCCCTCTCCCCGTCGAATTCCCCTAACCCCACCCCCTCCCCTCTCCCCAGTCGATTTCCCCACCCCACCCCCTTCCCACTAGAATTTTTGGAACAGGATGAGATGCTTGATGCACCGCTTCTCTCTCTTCCCTTGGCGGTGAAAATTCAACCCGGATCCGAGCAACCCCGGATCGAAGGAGCGAAGAGGAAGACGAAATCATTCGAGGGTGGGTATAGGGTGGACTGCGCGCTGCGAGGGGGGGGAAGCCGTGAGGCTGCACTGGCTATGGGGTGGAGGGGGGGTAGGGGGATGCGGCGGTGGAGGGGATGAGGGAGGTGGGGGGGCTTTCGAATTTCGGGCTACGCGGGTTGCGGGGATGCGGGAGAGAGTGGGGGAGGGCTGGCGGCGGAGGGAGAGGGAGGGGGGGGATGCGGCGGTGGAGGGGAGGGGAGGGGGGGGGGTGGGTTGGAACTGGGGGTGGAGGGGTGGTGGGGCTGGGTGGGTTAGGGTTTAGTGTAAGGGTAAGGGTTTAGGTTTAGGATTAGGGTAAGGGTAAGGGTTAGATTAGGGTTAGGGTTAGATTAGAATTAGGGTTTAGGGTTAGTAATGGCAAAATCGTAAATAAAGCTAACGGAGAGTTAACGGAAGTTAGAAAAAGGGCATTTCATGAACGTTTTCGAAAACTCAAGGGTATATGGTGAATTTTTGGAATATTGAGGGTATATGGTGAATTTTTTAATTTGTCGGGGGTATATGGTGAAAAAACCGAAAAATAAAAGGTTTAAATTTGTGACTTACATAGATGTAGGTGGGAAAAGGCTTTGATGCGGCTAGGTTAATTCAAACTTTAGTCTTGTATTGCTCGATCTGGTTCATTGTAGTTCCTTCGAAGACGAATTTGATTTAGCCTTGTTTAATTGTATCTTGTTTTTCTTTAATACCTATTGTAGATGCCGTTTGGCCTTCAATTAATGAAATTTCTCTTTCAAAAAAAAAAAAAATTCAAACTTTAGTCTATTTTGGGATCTAGAAAGAGTATGATTCTGAATTCTAGAAAGTTAAATTATTAGACCTTTATTAATTTATTTTTATTACAGGCGGTCAGACCTCCAGGTGAGGATCCCTACGTATCTTTGCGAAATCAGACCATTCGTAGTTCTGGATCTGATTATATATATATTGCCATAACGTTCGCCTAGGCCACCCTTTCGGGTTTTCAACCTAGAAGGCTTGAACATACCTTTAAGCTGGAGGAGTTAGGATTCATATGAGAGGTTATAAGGTTTAAAGGTTTGGATAAAGATTTAATTGGTTGGACTAATGTAAGGATCATGGACTTGGTTTATATGGTTAAGGTTTTGATGGATTGAAGGATTTGGGATGAGGGATAGAACTTGTGTGCAAGCCCCCTAGCCTGAATTTTTTTTGCCTTTGGCTTATTCTTTTTTGCATTTTTGCTTTGTGTGTTTTCTTTGCTTTTGCTTTTTCATTTTTTTCGCACTTTGAATTCTTCTTTCTTTCTTATTTTTGTGTGACATTGATTTTTTTTTTGTACTAAAGTTTGCACACAAGTTTTTTTTGGTTCTAGGGTATTGGAAGGTTTGAAGAATATTTGTGAAACTTTTATAATATAATGGAGGCGATGGTTTAAGGGGTTATATTTTTTTTTGATTGCATGGAAATGGCATATGGATGATGGCTTTTTGGAATGATGGAGGGAAGAGGGAAAAAACTCAGAATCGAAAATATCCATTTTTTATTTTTATTGTTTTAATCAAGGTCATTTGATTGATTTAAATTTCATCATCGAATTCGAAGCATAAATGATGGTGAAATGCCAATGAAAATAGGATCAATTTACCTCAACAACACCAAATATGGCTTGGGTGCAGCCAATAATACAACCTTAAGTTGGTGCAACCCACAACATGAAATATGAACTTGGGTGTAGCCCACAACATGAACTATGAATATGGGTTTGAGTGCAAGATATAATAAAGATTAAAGGATATAATATATTATTTTATTCTCACCTCTAGTGTCATTTATCTCATTTCTTGCACCACAACTCATAGTTTATTATGTGGGTTGGACCTCATTAAAGTTGTGTTGTTGGCTGCACCCAAGCCATAGTTGGTGCTATTAAGGCCAATTTTGTGTAATCTAAACAGTCTTCAGTGAACTGTTTAATTGTGGGATCAAGAATCCCTTCTTCTAGCAAGTGACAGTCCAGGAATATCTCGAATCCTGGGTAGATCACTACATCCTGAGCCTTGTAAAAGGTTTAGGCAATATATAGCAAGGATAATCTTCTCCTTCCCTTATGAATTGCCCATTCAGAGTGGGTTGATAGGGAGGAAAAGGGATATTATCTTTATCCTTGTTGTTGCGATAAGCTACTCTTTGACGCGCTCTCTTAGCTCCCTCCTTGTTGCCTTGTACCCTAAGCCAAATAGGTTTTCCACTGCTTTAGAATTAGTGACAGGAGGTGCTATTAATTTGTTATTTCCCAATGTCATGTCTTGGAAGTGCCCTTTCTTGTGCATTATGTAGTTGACTACCAAGTTAGAGAAGTAGTCGAAGTCAAATGGTGCTAAGTGCACTAGAGGAAAAAAGACCAAGGGCTATGCGTTCAAAAGTGGCCTAAGGGATGCGTTCAAAAGTGGCCTAAGGACTACGTTTTTTGACCGTGGCCCTTGGCATAGCAACCCTTAACAATTTTGAAGGGCTGTGGTTATTGACTGCAGCCCTTAACGATTAAGGGTTGCGGTTTTGAGAGATAACCGCAGCCCTTAATGGATAAAGGGCTGCGGTTTTGATCAAAACCGCAACCCTTGTGACCCAAATTTTTTTTTATTTTTTTAGTCCTAAATGATCTCCAAACAGTTATATATATATATATATATATATATATATATATATATATATATATATATATATATATATATATATATATATATATATATATATATATATATATATATATATAAGTATCATTTCTCATTGCAAATTATGTTTTTTATACAAATATAGATAAAGTTATAAAAATATTGATCAACCACCAAGCTTCTAGATGTATGGATAGGAGGTATCATAACTTAAAAAGAGCTGTACAGAAGGAGAAGACTATTGAAAGAAAAACCTTAAACTTCGAGTAATATGCCAGAGGTAGTCATGCACCACAGAAAACATCTTGGCATATCATTTAAAGAGGAAGTACCATAAGCACTCATATATGTTGTACACCTGGATAGCTTTAGAGGAAGTGCCATAAGACTTCGTTGCTGCTCTGCGGCCTGTTTCTGCAGCCATATATGGTGATTTGCCGTTTCAGGAGAAATATTGGAAGATACCCAGTTTGGATAATGGATGCCGAAAGAAGTCGGAGTTGATTGAAATGAGGTTGTAGATGCCAGTGGCGTATGATGCCCCCTTGTGCTGAATACTTTGTGGGGAATCACTCGACTCTGCTGAATCAAGGCTAGCAAGAAATCGAGCAACAACAACTTGTTCCTGCTCTTCGTGACCTCTGGAGCTAGTGGTAGAAGAAGATGAGCTGCATGCTTTGAGACACTGCATGAGCAATACTAAGGGTAAATCCAAGATAGAGAAGAGATTTTGCGTATACCAAAGAAGAGTATTAATTTGACCAGAATTAACTTCAAGACCAACTATCATGGTTTTTCATGCAAAGGCAGGGCTACAATATGTATAGAAGCGGCAAAATTATGGCCATTACATACAAAAACTGTTTTTGAGTCTCATATCCAAACAAGAATGAAGTAATCTCTAAATGCATTCCCAACTTATTTTCAGCTTTCAACACCCAACTTTCATTTCCCAAACAGTAGTACAATACACTAATGAGTTCATGGTTGTGTTTAGTTGACGAAGGTATGAATTTAGATTAAGCTATGAAGGAATCTTAAAGTCAAAACCTGGGTTCATTTGACATTATATTGGACCAAAACAGCACACTGATGCAATTGTTATTTGTTTTCCTTGTTGCAATTTCGGTAGTTGTGGTTGTTCTTCTATCACTAAACGTTTTAGAGTTTTAGCACTGAGCCAGTGATAAGGATAAGAATGAGTAAAATAGAGCCAGAAGAAGGACGCACCAAAAGTTCCTAATGGATAATTTTAACTTGTATATTGAAGCATTTAAATTTAATATGTACAGACTATTTTCACCACGGTTCATTCTCTATCTTCTGCCCACATTCAAGGTTATGTCATTTCGAGTATGCAAGCTCTTAATGCAAACTTACAAGCATTATGTTGTAATTCCGTTTCTTAATCAATGTAAATTTTCGCAATGTTAGAAAAATAAAAATAAAACCATTACCCCCAAACTGCAATAATATTATGGCAAAGATATTAGAACAGTTTGCTAGTTATAACAGAATTCTTTCAAAAGCAATCAATTCTTTAAGGGTAAATTTTTGTATCCAAATTTAGGATATCCCAAGTGTTTGTTCATAGATACTGATATTCTTGGGACTAATGACTTTAAAACAATGTTTGTTATTTACTAGGCTCTGCATTTCAAAATATAAGGCATGTATGCTCGAGACATGCAGAAAAAATAAAGAAATGGTTTAGAGAGGAAATTTTTTAGGGCATGGACTTGGGGAAAATATTATTGCCCCATTCTGGTTGTTAAGTTGGGGTACAAAAGTAAGAGAGAGAAGAGAGACGACAATATATGAATGGACTAAAATAACATTGTGGAATTAATTGTAACTTTTACTCATATTATAAAGTGGGGGCATCTTTATATTTTAAAAACTACATTAACTATCTATTAGAGTGAAATGCAATATGACGTAACAATATAACTCAAGAAAATAATTGTTTTAGTAGATTGCAACACAATGAAAAAAAGATATAACTATATGTTACTCATGCTTATAGTTTTTCTTTTTCAATGTAAATTATAAATTATTTAATATAAAAACAAATCATATTTTGTATTACTGGGAAGCATATTTAATTTCTTCTACTTATTTTGGTTAACTACTGTACATGGATAATCGAACATTCATTTTCGAGGTCATAGACATGTTCAAGAGACACTAAATAAAGACCACATTAAAATGAGAAAAAAGAAGATGGAACGGGAAACTCAAGAAGCTATAGCAAGAAGAACATCAATCATGTCAAATTTTTAGATGGAGCAGGGGAAATGATCCTATATCATATATAATAGAAAACAGATTTTCGATCTTTCCTATAGAATCATATAAAGGGTCCTAAGAATTTCCTAGAAAGGGTTATTCTTCCTCCGACTCATGAGATAGTGGAGATCATGGATGATCATGTGTTGTTCGAATTACGCAGGGCAAATATCAAAGTATATCTTAGTTTAAATGTCATTTCATATAAGATATCCCTATCAAAAAATTTCCTCTAAGATATCCGTATCACAAAAAATTTCCTTGGGCTATGTTTTGCAATGACTATAAATAAAAGTCAAAGATATCCATATCACATATGGGTTTTGTTTTGTCTACTTGTCCGACAAGCAACTTCAATCCTTCAAGATGTTCTTCTTTGGAGACTTGTGCAACGATTCCTGGAATCTGCAATCCGAACCTGAGCTCCGTTCTCGAACCTGCAGAAAAAGGAACCAACCAGGAGGTTTGGGTGGTAGTTCCTCCTCCGAAGCTTAAGTAAGATATCAGGTATGGAAAAGGAGAGTAGAGATAGAGAGAGAAAGTGAGAGAGAATATTTTAGCAGTGTAATGGCACACTGTTCAATGAGCTACCCCCTTTACCTGATTTAATTTTATGGTGACTATTTATAGTGTTTGGAATCTGAAAGCTGCCATTTGAGGTCACCCTAAAATAAGGGCACCTGATTGGCTAGGTAATCAGATTGTGGCACGTGGCAGTCAATGATTGGGAGCTGAACATCAGCCAATCACATGCAACGGTTTATTTGGAATTGGGCTCTGATTTATTCCTTTCAGGCCAAAAGTGGGCTTTTATCTTTTCTAAAGGAAAATCCTTTAGAAAGCTGCTCAACTTTCTTTCCATCTCTGGGACACATGGACGTTCCTGATTGGTCCACGTGTCTCAATACCAACCCTTTATTTTTAGGTCACAACAAGTTTGTATCTCCCGAGTTCTTTCAACCACGACCAATTTTATGTGGCCAATTCTAGAGATACGAGTAGAAAGTGCCTAATAATACCAACTTGTGAGAAAGAACATGAGATGTCTAATACTACAACTAATGACGTGTTTAAATAGTTCCTCCACAATCAAAGAGTGTTATGTATTTGCAAAACAGCGTTATAATTAAAAAAAAGAGGATTTTTTGTCATTATGTGTAAAGTGCATCATTATGCTTTGTTTTTAAATATGTGTAGAATTATTCTATATTTCATACATCATTGAATGTTTCTTATTTTAATATGGACAGAGGTTAAAGTCATTTAAGCTTGGAGCAGTAATATTTGATCGAGGAGACCTAGAGAATCTTTCATATGCTTTTAATGTAGTTGGTATATAAACATTCTTATTAAATGAAAAGATCCCTTACATTATACACGGTTCCAAAAGCTAGTTTTGCTTAATTATGAATGGCATGTAGTCTAGAATTCCACTTGGTGTGAACTTGTTACTTTGCTAGTGACAGAAATAATTACAAGTAGTGCAGCGGTGGATGCATTGTTTGGCTGTAGCTCTACCTTATATAATGAAATATTCATTTAAAAAAAAACTATGGCTTATTTAACCGGGTACCATATGATCCGATCCAAAGTGATCGAGTATTGGTTTGCAGGTACTCGGCTAACACCTCTACGGAGGTTAGTAATAATGCAGGTAGACAACATGAATAATATGGTTGTTTTATACATATTAGTGACCTTTGTGTATAAATCCTTAAAGTTATACCGTAAAATAAATCTTTCGTATGCTTTTATGTAGTTGGTATATATACATTCTTATTGAACAAAAAAGATCCCGTGCATTATGTACGAGACCAGAAACTACTTTTGGTTAATTAGCAATGGGAGGAAGTCTAGAATTCCACTTTATGCGAACTTGTTACTTTGCTAATGACAGAATTAATTGCATGTAATGCAGCGGTGGATGCACTCTTTGGCTGTAGCTCTAGCTTATGCAATGGAAGTTTTTTTCTTTAAAAGAACAATATACGTCATATTTAACCGGGTACCTTATGACCCTATCCAAAGTGATTGGGTATCGGTTTGCAGGTACTCGGATATAAATACCTCTACGGTGCTTAGTAATAATGTAGATACACAACATGAAGAATATGCTTTTTATATACTTCCTCCGTTCCATAATAAGTGAAACATAGGGATTGGACACAAGATTTAATAAACATCACTTTCAAAAGCCAAAAAGTCATAAAATACCCTTTTCATTATCAAAAGGAAGAGAGAGAAAAGCAAACCACACAAGTTTGTGATGGGTAATCTTGTCATTTTGTCACTTTCTTTTTTCCATTTAAGGTATGTTTCACTTATTTTGAAACTATCTAAAATAGTAAGTGTTTCACTTATTATGGAACGGAGGAAGTACATATTAGTGACTCGTGTGGCTGTGTGTATAAATCGATAAAGATGTAGTGTTAAATTAAATCTTGTGCATTTAAAGATATAAAATAATATTTTATAAAATAATTGAAGTATTTATTTTCATAAAATAATAAAAGCACTTAAAGTATAATAGATTAGTTTTATATGCACGCTATGCGTGCAAAATTGTTATCAAAGTTAAATTAATTGCATAATTATATCGAGTAATAATCTAAAATAAAAAATATATACAAATTTCTGTTAAAGGAGATCTTCGTAATTAATTCAACATTGTGTTAACAACGAAAGTATATGAACATCTGAAATAATTTATATTAAATGCGATAAGGGTGGAAAAAGTTAGAAGAGTATTTAAATGCAATGCGGGCTAGTTTGTAATAGATGGAGAACATGTTGAAGTACTAATTTTATGTCTGTTACTGAGCATCCCAAAACATGACATCTTATTCACATCCACGGGCATATGCTGATCGTCTTTTTGCATTCTCATGTACTTGTTGTTCAGGTGTGAGTGATCACCTTTAACGTCTTTATTATCACTCCGTTTCCTCATTTGTTGTTTTTTTTTGTCGGTCATTTTCATCCATTATGAAACTACATGTACTAATATGTTTATGTTAATTTTGCAATTTGAAATGTATTTGCTTATCTCTTTTTGTAACACCCCAGAATTTCAAAGCGGAAAAGAAAGAAATAATAATAGTATTATAGGACGATGGCGGAAACATCGTCTTCTGGGAATGCCACTACTAATACAAAGGTATTTAAATAACTATGTGAAGAGACCAACTTAAATAAATAATATAAATAAATAACTAATTCAGAGTATTCCAAATGAGAAAGAAATCTAACTAGAAGTCTAGGCCTAAAACAACTATCATTTCAATGCTCACAACTCAACCCGAACCCAAAACCAAAGAAGATTCCCATCAACATAACCTGCAAAATATATAACAACAATTCACAATCAGTGGGGAGTAACTAGCAGTTCTCCTAGAACAAAAGAAATCAAAGCATGATTCAGACATAGATTAATAAAAAAGGAAAGCATACAATCATGAAAACAATAACATGCATCCAAAACCATAAAGCTCACAAGTGATACAAGTGATAGTCAACATCAAGTATACAAGATATAGTGAGTAGATCAACTCTAGAATACTTAAATAATAATAAAACAAAAGTACAACAAGTTATTGAGTCAGAAACCGAACGCCAATGAATCGCAATTCACTTCCTAAGGTTTGTCAGATCGCAATCTCCAGGTCAGTCTATGGGCTTACGTTCCCCACTGCCTGTGTCTAAGAATGACCAAACTCTCGATGCAGGGTAGAACACGCAGAACTCCCTGACCTCTCGGACGACAACAATTAACCCAGGTGTACCCCTAGTTCGCAAACCAGGTGGTTGGCATGTTCTTCACCGGGGACTACATCTATCCCACCGGATGTTCTTATCTCAAAATAAAATCATAAATATCATCAAAGTATCATTCATCTCAAAAAATATTCGTCAAAGGGATGCCACCCGGCCTTATACCCATAATTCATCAAAAATAATTCTTCAAAAATCCTCAAAGTAGTAACTTACACACTTACAATAAATATCTCAACAACAAATATTTTGCGCACCACAAAGCACAAACAACGACAATTAAAGAGTTTACAACACCAACAGTATCAACCAGAAATGAATCACATCAAATAAGATCACCAATTAACTCCAAGGCTTATTAAATAAATGAAGCGTACACGACCAATTATTTTTACATAAACCAATAATGTTACTCAATAATACTCAGAGAAACCTTATAAACACCAGTTTCCAAGAACATAAAAGGTCACAAATTATTTCTGATTAACAAGCCCTTAAATAATTAAAAAGAATATCCTCAAACTCATAACAAAAACACAATAATAATTATTAAACTAATAAGCACGATCAGTAAAATAACACAAAAATTATCATATGACCATTATGACTCTACTGACATGGTATAAATTTTATTTCTAATTTTCGGTCTCTAAAAGTAATTTTGAACATTAATTTACAGAATACTCAAGAAAGCCAATATAATAATTAAAAATAGAAATAAAAGCCCAAAAATTACCAAAAATTCACATAACATGCATAAACTCACTATAATACATAATATACAAAGAAATGAATTTTTTCGGCCTCCAGAAATAATTTTCACGATTTATATACTGACAAAAAATGAAAATGCAAAAACAGATAAATCAATTAAATAAACCTGTAAACAGTAGGCAAAAATTATTCCAAGGCATGACATACATACTACACATATAAAATGATTCACGAAAAATAATTTCAGCAATTTTAACATTCGTTCAATAATTATTATGCAAATAAGCCAAAAACGCACAAAATACCAAATAAATCAAATAAATACTAAAACTCAGACGAAAATTATTTTACTATATACAATATTCATACAGCATGCATCAAGTATATTCATGTCAAATTTCGTCAATAATTTCATTCAAAATAGTATTTTAAACAATTCCTAGCGTAATAATCTAATACCGAATAATACCCGAATCACTATTGTTCAAAGATAACTACTAGTTACCTGGAACGTCGGGAGGAGAGCGAGTCTAAAGAGATACGAAAAATATGTGCAATCCAAGTCCTCCACGAACGAAAATTGTAGCAATAAGTCACTAGGCGTTTTCTTCTTGAACATTGACAAATCTCATTTCGTGCTGTTCTGGTCCGACCATGATTCCCGGCGAACGAGAAAATAAAGACGTTATAAATGTGCTGTCCAAATTTGAAGATGATCCAACGGTTAGATCTCCGGCTACCGTTATTTTCGTGAAGGTGTGACAGGAAAAACCGGGTTGAACCTTTCTCTTCTTTTCCTCTTCCTTTCCTCTCTTTCTTTTCTTGAAAATGGCGTGGGTTAAATGACAATGATGCTGAACTTCTCTTATTAAAAATCAGAATTTTATGGCAAGGAAAAAATGAAGGGTTTAGGAGAATGTTAATGAGGGATTAAATGAGCGGTTACAAGATATTCAAAGGTTAGCTTAATAAGCACCAAAACTCTTCATCCTCCACTCCATAATTGCTGATTTTTGGCCAGCATGATACGCCACACGTGATGCAACATTTCATCACCCAAGTCGGTCCAACAACGTTACAAAAAAAAACGTTACGCGACAACACCGCATCCTAAACGCCTAAATAAATAACGAAACTAATATAACCTTTTAAACAATTAACTAACAACTTAAAATAAATATATATAAATATATCACAACATATAAATATATACACATTTTCACAACACGTTCCAAAATAATCTAAATAATAAATTATTTATTTTTACGAAAAATATCATTTTAAAATAAACTAACACCAAAAATAAAGGGTGAAAATTACGGGGTGTTACAATCACTCCCCCTTAAAAGAGTTTCGTCCTCGAAACTTCAAAACAACCAAGAGACAAAAGAAAATGCTCTAGATAAAGAACATTAAGAAAACAGAAATCGATGGATTTTAGTTAAGAACTAAACAACTTTTCAGGTATAAAATTTGATAACTCAAATAATATACTTTCTCCGTTCCATAATAAGTGAAACACTTACTATTTTAGAACGTTTCAAAATAAGTGAAACATACCTTAAATGGAAAAAAGAAAGTGACAAAATGACAAGAGTACCCATCACAAACTTATATGGTTTGCTTTTCTCTCTCCTCCTTTTGATAATGAAAAGGGTATTCTATGACTTTTTGGCTTTTGAAAGTGATGTTTATTAAATCTTGTGCCCAATCCCTATGTTTCACTTATTATGGAACGGAGGAAGAATATTTTATTTTGGAAGACCAAAAGAGTTGTATAGTAAAGAAGCACGGTAACAACAATCATTTTATAAAATGTGAAAGAACCAAAGACAAGTATTAGAAAGTTTAAGGTAAAAACTGTTGCACAATAAACTATAGGTAATTTTGTAAAAGAAGCAGGAATAATTATTTACGTAAAATTATAAAAGTATAAATCCGACCATACATAAATATTTTTAGAAAAGAAACGAAGAAGCAAAAGTTCGTAAATAGATAGCCAAACCAATTTAAATAGAGGTAACCACACGGGCTTATACTCCACTTAAAGAGATAAGAACACTTTAATAAAGAGTAGCTAGTTGCTTTATTAAAATAGCACTTACGAACACAAGTCATGACATATGTTATAAGAGCGTACGTCCTCCTAAACATATATATGAAAATTAAAGTTCGCAAAAGAAATTGAAAACTGTAAAATAAATTTCACAACGACGAAACACTAATAATAGATAGGCGATAAAGTAATAAATTATAAACAACAATTATAAAATTTGCCAAGTCGACACAAATGTGCATGGAATATTTGAAAGCCAACTTATCAAATCGACATTAGAGTTTACTGGAATCACCCAATATAAACTTAATATCAACTGAAAAAGGAAATGAAATCAAAACAGATAAAATGTGTCAACTTATCAAATTGACATACAAGTCACAGGAATCACCCATTATGACTCAATATCAACTCAAACAAGTTTAAAATTTAGACTTATCAAATTGACATACAAGTCAAAGGAATCACCCATTATGACTTAATATCAACTCAAACAAGTTTAAAATTTAGATTGAGTATATAAATTTCGTTTTCAAAGAATATAAAATAGATCAGTCAAAACCAAAGAATTAAATAAGAAGTATTGAAAACAACCAAAATTTTGCTATGAAATGAGAAAGCACTAAATATTTACACAAGAAACAACAAATAGTAAATGAGATCCTTTCACGCATTTAAGTTTGAAAAAAAATAATTCTAATAAGAAAAGTAAGTAAAGTAAAAGTTGTTGAATGCTAACCTTTAAAACAAAATAGTTTACATCTACTTTTCAATCTAACACCAAAACAACTCATTAGGGTACTTTTATTTTCAAAGACTACAAAACTTATTACCATAATTAAAGGCTAAACAAGGATTAACACGAAAATACAAATATTAAAAGAGAAATATATATATATATATATATATATATATATATATATATATATATATATATATATAAAATAAAAAAAAAAAAAAAAAAAAAAAAAAAAATAAACATATATCGTCAAAAGACGGTAAAAGAAATTTGAAGAATATCTTGAAATACAATTTCAAAACCCCTTTCTTTTTCCAAACCATTACACAACAATATAAATTAAACGTTTTTCAAAAGAGTATGTCAAAATATTAACAATAACAAAATTTGAAAATCAGAAAATAACTCTAACATAAGTATAAAATTTATTAAGTTCAAAGATCTAAAATATAATTTGGAATATAAATTCAAACTGGAAAGTTTTGTAAATAATAAAACAGATACGTAGTACTCACATAAAAAACAACACTGAATTGAAAAAGAACAGAAAGTATATACTATCTCATATAATAACATATACTATCACGCAACTAGCAAATAAAATAAATGCAATGCAACACACAAGACTATATTAAAATAAAATTAAAGTTTATTTTTAAATTGCAAAACACAAAACAAATTAAACACACAACTAAACCAAGAAGGCTATAAATTACTTCGCTTTCGCTGCGCACTCTGATAAAAGTGAAAATAAATTACATGTAAGAGGCCCTGCAAATAAGATTAGCAAACTTGGTAGACTAATTCCACCAATAATACAAGTAACTATACATATAACATATGCTCCATAAGCATGAGAGCACACCACATTCCCATAAGGCTTCCCTTTACTTGCCCTATCCATCACACTCTCATTATAGTGAAACTACTAAACTTAAGTCTAAACAAATTTTATCTCCTATGGCTAACTAATAATTCTAAAGAATCATTAGCAACTCTTTTTCAGAGTTTAGGAGCGTTTTGCTCTGATACCAACTGTAACACCCCAGAATTTCAAAGCGGAAAAGAAAGAAATAATAATAGTATTATAGGACGATGGCGGAAACATCGTCTTCTGGGAATGCCACTACTAATACAAAGGTATTTAAATAACTATGTGAAGAGACCAACTTAAATAAATAATATAAATAAATAACTAATTCAGAGTATTCCAAATGAGAAAAAAATCTAACTAGAAGTCTAAGCCTAAAACAACTATCATTTCAATGCTCACAACTCAACCCGAACCCAAAACCAAAGAAGATTCCCATCAACATAACCTGCAAAATATATAACAACAATTCACAATCAGTGGGAAGTAACTAGCAGTTCTCCCAGAACAAAAGAAATCAAAGCATGATTTAGACATAGATTAATAAGAAAGGAAAGCATACAATCATGAAAACAATAACATGCATCCAAAACCATAAAGCTCACAAGTGATACAAGTGATAGTCAACATCAAGTATACAAGATATATTGAGTAGATCAGCTCTAGAATACTTAAATAATAATAAAACAAAAGTACAACAAGTTATTGAGTCAGAAACCGAACGCCAGTGAATGGCAATTCACTTCCTAAGGTTTGTCAGATCGCAATCTCCAGGTCAGTCTATGGGCTTACGTTCCCCACTGCCTGTGTCTAAGAATGACCAAACTCCCGATGCAGGGTAGAACACGCAGAACTCCATGACCTCTCGGACGACAATAATTAACCCAGGTGTACCCCTAGTTCGCAAACCAGGTGGTTGGCATGTTCTTCACCGGGGACTACATCTATCCCACCGGATGTTCTTATCTCAAAATAAAATCATAAATATCATCAAAGTATCATTCATCTCAAAAAATATTCGTCAAAAGGATGCCACCCGGCCTTATACCCATAATTCATCAAAAATAATTCTTCAAAAATCCTCAATGTAGTAACTTACACACTTACAATAAATATCTCAACAACAAATATTTTACGCACCACAAAGCACAAACAACGACAATTAAAGAGTTTACAACACCAACAGTATCAACCAGAAACGAATCACATCAAATAAGATCACCAATTAACTCCAAGGCTTATTAAATAAATGAAGCGTACACGACTAATCATTTTTACATAAACCAATAATGTTACTCAATAATACTCACAGCAACCTTATAAACACCAGCTTTCAAGAACATAAAAGGTCACAAATTATTTCTAATTAACAAGCCCTTAAATAATTAAAAAGAATATCCTCAAACTCATAACAAAAACACAATAATAATTATTAAACTAATAAGCACTATCAGTAAAATAACACAAAAATTATCATATGACCATTATGACTCTACTGACATGGTACAAATTTTATTTCTAATTTTCAGTCTCTAAATGTAATTTTAAACATTAATTTACAGAATACTCAAGAAATCAAATATAATAATTAAAAATAGAAATAAACGCCCAAAAATTACCAAAAATTCACATAACATTCATAAACTCACGGTAATACATAATATACAAAGAAATGAATTTTTTCGGCCTCCAGAAATAATTTTCACGATTTATATACTGACAAAAATGAAAATGCGAAAACAGATAATGTAATTAAATAAACCTGTAAACAGTATGCAAAAATTATTCCAAGGCATGAAATACATACTACACATATAAAATGATTCACGAAAAATAATTTCAGCAATTTTAACATTCGTTCAATAATTATTATGCAAATAAGCCAAAAACACACAAAATACCAAATAAATAAAATAAATACTAAAACTCAGACGAAAATTATTTTTCTATATACAATATTCATACAAAATGCATGAAGTATATTCATGTAAAATTTCATCAATAATTTCATTCAAAATAGTATTTTAAACAATTCCTAGCGTAATAATCTAATACCGAATAATACCCTAATCACTATTGTTCTAAGATAACTACTAGTTACCTGGAACGTCGGGAGGAGAGCGAGTCTAAAGTGATACGAAAAATATGTGCAATCCAAGTCCTCCACGAACGAAAATTGTAGCAATAAGTCACTAGGCGTTTTCTTCTTGAACGTTGACAAATCTAATTTCGTGCTGTTCTGGTCCGACCATGATTTCCGGCGAACTAAAGATCTGATTCACAATCGCTCCGGTCAAACAGAAGATAAAGACGTTATAAATGTGCTGTCCAAATTTGAAGATGATCCAACTGTTAGATCTCCGGTAACCGTTATTTTCGTGAAGGTGTGACAGGAAAAACCGGGTTGAACCTTTCTCTTCTTTTCCTCTTCCTTTCCACTCTTTCTTTTCTTGAAAATGGCGTGGGTTAAATGACAATGATGCTGAACTTCTCTTATTAAAAATCAGAATTTTATGGCAAGGAAAAAATGAAGGGTTTAGGAGAATGTTAATGAGGGATTAAATGAGCGGTTACAAGATATTCAAAGGTTAGCCTAATAAGCACCAAAACTCTTCATCCTCCACTCCATAATTGCTGATTTTCGGCCAGCATAATACGCCACACGTGATGCAACATTTCATCACCCAAGTCGGTCCAACAACGTTACAAAAAAAAAACGTTACGCGACAACACTGCATCCTAAACGCCTAAATAAATAACGAAACTAATATAACCTTTTAAACAATTAACTAACAACTTAAAATAAATATATATAAATATATCACAACATATAAATATATACACATTTTCACAACACGTTCCAAAATAATCTAAATAATAACTTATTTATTTTTACGAAAAATATCATTTTAAAATAAACTAACACCAAAAATAAAGGGTGAAAATTACGGGGTGTTACACTTTTAGTACGTAACTGATATATTTCTTTTAACAAGAAAATATAGTAAAAACTTAAATTGACTCGGTGCACACTAACTTAGTGTGCACCGGGTTGGTAATTGATATTAACTTCATATAGTGAGTTTTATAGTGATTTAGTGAACTAATATATAATATAGTGGATTTTATTAACAGAAAACATATAGTAAAATTATATGCAATATAGCGGATGATTTAATTTTAACTGTTTTTTCACCAAATACCCCCGACAAATTACTAAATTCACCATATACCCTCAATATTTCAGATATTCACCATATACCCCTGAGTTTTCAAAACTGTGCACCATCTACCCTTTTTCTAACAGACGTTAACTTACCGTTAGCTTTATTTACCATTTTGCCATTATTAACCCCTAACCCTGAAATCTAAACCCTAATCCCCAATGTTAAACTAAACCCTAATCTAACTCCTAACCCTAACCCACCATCCCCTCCCCACCACCCCAGCCCAGCCCCCCTCCCCCCCACCCTCCCCCCCGCCACCGCATCCCCCGCCACCGCATCCCTCGCCATCGCAGCCCCCACCCCATCCCCACGCCACCCCCCCCACCCTCCCCTCCCCTCCCCCTCGATTTCCGCCGTTAACCCCCTCCCCGTCCCCTTGATTTTCGCCGTTAAGACGCCTCCCCCAGCCTCTAATCTTCCTCAAGACGATTCCCTTTTCTCTCTCCCAAGGTGCGTGAAAGAGAAGAACCGGATTCAAGGGTTTTCGGTTTTAGTCTCGTCGGGAGGGGTTTGCCGCTGAAATCGAGGGGGAGGGAGGGGGTTAACGACATAAATCGAGGGGGGAGGGGTTAACGGTAGAAATCGAGGGGGGGGGAGGGGATTAACTACGGAAATCAAGGGGGAGGGAGGGGAGGGTGGAGGTGGCGGGGGGATGGTGTGGGGGCTGCAGTGGCGGGGGTAGGGGGCTGCGGCGGTGGAGGGAGCGGTTGGGGTGGAGCGCCGGGTCGGGTTAAAGGGGTGGGGGTTGGGGGGGGCGAGGTGGAGGGGAGGGGAGGGGGGGGGAGGGTGGGTTAGGGTTAGGGGTTAGATTAGGGTTAGGGATTAGGGTTTAGATTAGGGTTAAGGATTAGGGTTTAGATTTTAAGTTTAGGGGTTAATAATGGCAAAATGGTAAATAAAGCTAACGTCAAGTTAACGTCCATTAGAAAAAGGGTATTTGGTGAACATTTTCGGAAACTCAGGGGTATATGGTGAATATTTGATACATGAAGGGTGTATGGTGGATTTCGTGATTTTAACATGCAAGAAGATGTAGGTTGTGTAGTATATATCGTGACACGTGCTTTAACATATAGAAATATGTAGTTTCTACTTGATAAAGTGAGTGTCTGAATTATGTAGTGAGTTTCTGCATGATATGGTGAGTGTCTTAATGATATAGTGGATTGTTCAGAAATGATGTAGTTTCTGCATGATATAATATGTTTCAGAGTGATATATTGAGTTTCTTTATGATATAGTGGGTTTCTGAATGATATAGTGGATTGTTTAGAAACGATGTAGTTTCTACATGATATAGTATGTTTTTGAATGATATAGTGAGTTTATGCATGATATAGTGTGTTTCGGCATGATATAGTGGGTTTTTAAATGATATAGTGGATTGTTCAGAAATGATATGTGCTTTTGGCCTGGTGCACACTAATGTTAACGTCAAATGGGTCCACGCAAGTCAGATTTAAAATATAGGCATATATAAATTCCTAACTAATTCTAATTATAGTTTTTAAGGATTAGAAACTTTACTTCTATTGTATTTCACAATGAGTAGTAACCTTCGAGATTAAAGATATAAATATGATTACCTACACATATTTGATAATTGATAAAATTTAATTAGATATTTTTATCTTCTAATATAGATATGACTTTTCAGGACTAATAAATTACTTTTTGTTTATTTAACATGGTATGAAAGATTGTCCAAGTTCCTTTTGGAAAATGGTTTTAAAAAAGGAAAATATTATTGAACTTTGTTTTTGAAATCAAAAGCAATTGATCTTCTTATTGCTCAAATTTATGTGGATGATATTATATTTGGTGCTACTAATGAATCCTTGTGTGAAGAATTTGCTAATCTTATGAGTAGGGAATTTGAGATGAGTATGATGGTGGAACTCGACTTCTTCTTGGTTTGCCAATTAAGCAAACTCAGAAAAAAAATCTCCCTTCATCAACGAAAGTATATCAAGTACCTTCTCAAGAAATATGGAATGGAATCTTCAAAGACAAATCACATTCCTATAGGATCTAACACCAAATTGGATGAAGATCCTAATGTGAAAAATGTGAATCAAACTCAATACAGAGGAATGATTGGTTCTTTGTTATATCTAAGTGCTAGTAGACCAGATATTGCTTTTAGTTTTAGTGTATGCGTCAGGTTCCAAGCAAATCCAAAGGAATCACACTTCGTAAATGTCAATAGTATATTGAGATACTTGAAAAAAACTGATGATCTAACTTTGTTCTATCCTCGAAGTGACACGTTTGATTTGAAGAGATTTGTTGATGCTGATTATACAAGTGATGACTTAGTCAATAGAAAGAGCACCTCCAGTATGGTATAGTTCCTTGGAACTTATTTAGTTTCTTGGAGTTCGAAAGCAAAACACAGTTGCAGTATCCTCTGCAGAAGCTAAATATGTAGTTGTTGCTGCATTTAGTTCCCAACTGCTTTGGACAAAACAACAACTAGACTTTGGTATCTTGTATGATTGTGTTCCTACCTATTGTTATAATACTAATGCCATATGCATCTGACAGGATTCAGTGCACCATTCACGTGTAAAGCATTCGTCATCTTTTCTTAAAAGACAATGTTAAGAAAAGGCTTGATTAAGTTAGACTTTTGTCAAACTGAGAATAAAATTGTTAACATTTTGACTAAGCCTATAAAGAGGGACAAAATGAGAGGTTGCAGATGGAACTTGGAATGGTCAAGATGAGTTGATTGCAAAAGGAACCCCCAAGGTAAGTCTATATGTATTGTGAAGTTCCTAGTAGGTTTTCTTATCATCACAACCTAAACGCAGAAGCATGTTCCTGGTGGAACTTAAAAGAATAACTCGTTAATGTCTCATAACATTATCCCTATCTCTATAAAAAAAATTAAATCTACTACTTGGTGAAATTTGAGTAGTAAACTGAGACATGTTGTAATTGTGTATGTTCCATCCATAATATATTAAAAATCACAAAAAGATTTATTTTTATTCTTATTTACCTTTTTTTTATCCTTTCTTAAATCAAAAATTCCAAATTTTTTTTTGTTATCTTTTCATGTTCCTACCCATATTAGGATAAGTGCACATAGAGTGTGTTTTTTAATGAAATGCTTCTAGATTAAAACCCTTTTTATCCTTTAACTCTTCAAATTCCTTCAAGATAAATCCCCTTAGAACCGAAACCTCCACTATAAATACCCACAAAAATCTCAACAACCTCCATCATATTACACACACTTTTTCTTAAAATTCCAAAACTTAACCTTCTCTTTCAAACTCTAAAATTGAATAAAAAATCTCAAGCCTAAAAACTCAGCCATGGATGCACAAAAATCGGCCAACTCTACATCTGAAAACGAAACCATTGATTTCCCTTTGACATAAGATGCTCCACCAATAGCCATTGGAACACCAACCACCACCATTGATCCAAACCCTAACCCCATAGGAACCGATGAAAATTCACTAAATGTCGAGCCTTTAAACACGATTTTTCCACCTTCACCACCAACAAGTTCCAAACCAAACTCACCTACAAACCATAACCTTGATGTTCCATCAGGTTCAAAACCACCACCATCTACTCGGATCTCTATAAAACGACAAAACCATTGGTGAGGATGATGAGCTTGAAACAAAGGTCAATGAACAAGAATAGCTGAAGAAGACTTGAAATTAGGGGTTGGAACTCAGAGTAAAAGAGAGGAGCAGAAGAAGTTGACAATCTACTAGGTACGTTCCTGGTTTTGCATTAAATTTAAAGGGGTGTAACACAATAGGGTTTAATGAATTGTTGGAAACTTTAGAAGCACAAAAATGGGTCTAGTTGCTAAGTGATTGTTCCAACAATCCTATGTACCCAAAAGACCTAGATGATTATGTGAGAACTTTCACTTTTAAAAGGGTACTGTTTGTAGTGAGGTGAATGGAGTAAAAATCGATTTTGATGCCTAGTTCCTGTCGGATTTATTTCAACTTCCGAAGGAAGGTTATGAGACTTACTTTGAGGGGAAGTATAACTTGAAAATTGGGAAGGAATCAAAGGATGATATCCTTAGTTCTTTTGGTGGAGAGGCTAGGATCACCAAGATTGACCATAATGATCTCACGGTCTTTAATAAATTGTTTTACAACATTGTAAAGAGAGTTAATCTGCCAAAAACTCAAAAGAGGAGTGCAGCAACATTTTTGGATTGTGCCATTATCTATTATTTGGTGAAAAATTGCAGGTGAACTTTCGTGTATTGATGCTTGCTCACTTGGAACACACTGTTCCAAGTGGATACAAATTAGGGTATGAAACCTTGCTCACTACAGTGTTCCAAGGTCTATAATTTCCTTTGGAGAACTATGCTCCATTATTGGAAATGAAAAAGGAGAACTTTTTTCAAAAACCCACCTTGGGTAATCTGTACTTAGTTGTTGTTGAGGGACAAACTTTTTGGCTATCTCAAGTGCAAAAGGAGGAAAAAGAGAAGAAGGAACAAGAACAAGTAGCAAAGAAAGAAAAGAAGGAGCAAGGAAAAGAAAAAGAAGGATCAAGAAAAACTAGGAGGCTATTTGTGGTGCCATAAGAGAAGGAAGATGAAGAAGTTCCTATCGTGGAACTTGATGATGAGGAGGTAGAATAGCTTGAAGAGGAACCCATACATGTCATTATTTCTAGTTCCAGAAGGAAGGCTACTGGGTGTTCATCTCGAACTCCAGGTTAGAGAAGATGGTTAATGCTCTCACTGAAGAGCTCTATGAGGTGAAGAATCTGCAATAGGAACTAATGTGTGGCACTATGATACGCTCAAGTTACACGTAGTATTTACGTAACTTTGGGTGCACTTTGCTAAGGGTTTGGTTGTAATTGTTAACGTTCATGTTTTATTTAACCCTTAGCGGAAGTTCGGAACTTTGCGAGATAATTGGTGTTAACGTCTTATGTTCCGAGCTTTCAAGGTGAAATGCATTTGAGCCAAGCAAAGTATCAAGCTGCATCGCAAGCACAACATCGTCTCACCAACCAAGCTCTCGTGCGCGCTCCTCACCAAGCTCTCGTGCACCGCAAGCTCGGCATCATAGCCCAGCTCTCGCGTGCACGCTCAACACCGCACGCCCAGCGCTCGAAGCAAGCTGCCCAGCAAGCATCGCTCATCGCCCAGCAGCCTCGCTCGAAGCACCGCACGCCCAGCATGCTCGCCCAGCGCTCGCCCAGCTCTGGCCCAGCGCGCATCTCGCACCTCGCGAGATAGGTCGCACCTCGCGACCTGCTTGCTCGCACCTCGCGACCTGCTTCGCACGGTGCGACCTGCCTTGCCCAGCCAAATGTGCGGTGGGCAGAACACTCTTCGCACGGTGCGACCAGACTCGCACTTCGCGACCCCTAGGTCGGTCTAAATGTCGGCTGACTTTTGAGCCTTAGTATAAATACTAAACTTTGTTTTTGGACCTAAGGGGACACACACTTGAGGAGAGAGAATATCCAACACTCCATTCTTCTCTTCTTATCTTCTCTTTTTAGTTTTTATTTTCTAGTTTAGTTTTTAGGGATTTCAATTATGGAATTGGCTATTGCTATGCCGATTGTAGCTTGAACCGTTCTTGAACAAGATTAATATGAAGCTTCAAGCATTATTGTGAGATCTTTCCTCTCTATTTAGTTCCTTTGATTATGGTTTAATTTCTATGCTTGCTTTCTATGATTTTTGCATGATTATGCTAGGAACGTTACTAGTTTGATTGTGTAATTAATCTAATGCTAGATTTAAGAATAGAATCAGATTGTTTTATTCTTTTATCAATTGGTAGCAAACTAGGAAGTAACTTAGATGCAGATCGTCTTGGTTATTTCTTGGGGAAATTGAATCAACTGTTGAATGTTTATCGCTTGTATGACGTTAGCAGGTCTGTTGGTTCTCTGTGTTTATTGCTGCTATTGGTTTGAACTTAGACGCGATCGGACTAGGTTATCCTTTAGTTAGGGTTTTATAGTCACGCTGATCGTGCTATTCAACTAGGAATAAGGAGAACACGAGATTAATTCTCGACAATAGATAATCCTGGAAATAATTAGAGTGGAGGTTCAAGGATCGATAATGAATTGAAGTGGATGTTAATCGGATTCAAGATCTTCCCATAGTGATTTCTCATTTTATTTAGTTGCTAGTTAATTTTAGTTTGTTTAAAAACTCTATTTGAAAACCCCCCTTGTTATTAGGTTACTCGACCTTTAGAGTCATCTCGGTATTGATTCACGCTAGATATTAAACTTGTCCCTGTTTCCCTGTGGATACGACCCTTACTTCCCTTCTACATTTAATTGTAAAAGATAGTAGGAGAAATTTTATCTTTGGCCGGGTGCGGTGCACAACGACACACTCGCGCCCGCCCAAATTTTGGTGCCGTTGCCGGGGAGACGGTGTTACTTGTTTGTATATAGCGTGTGTTTTTGGATTGTATTGCTTGTGCTCTTTGTTTATGGTTAACACTCGTACTACTAACAAAGAATCTTTGCATTACAATCCCGAATTAGAATTGACTCTTTTCAGGTGGAGAAACATTTTGCGAGAAAATTTTCAAGAATCATCTTTTAACGTTGAAGTGGAGGAAGAGATGCCTCCGAGAATTGAAACTCGTACCTTAAGGGAGCTCACGGCTCCTAACATTGATCAACAACCATTGTGCATCTCATTTCCGGCTCTTGATGAAGGCACTAATTTTGAATTGAAGTCGGGGTTGATACACTTGCTTCCTTCGTTCCATGGGCTCAATGGAGAAGATCCAAACAAATTTCTTTCGGAGTTTCACGTGGTTTGTACTGGCATGAAACCAAGTGGAGCAAAGGATGAACAAATCAAGTTGAGAGCTTTTCCTTTTGCTTTGAAGGATGGAGCTAAAGATTGGTTATATTATCTTCCTCCTGGTTGCATTTCCACTTGGGTTGAAATGAAGAAGCGATTTCTTGAGAAGTTCTTTCCAGCTTCTAAGTCATCAACATTAAAGAAGGAAATCAGCAATATTGAGCATAAACACGATGAGTCTTTCTACGAATATTGGGAGAGGTTCAAGAGACTTTGTGCTAGTTGTCCATATCATGGCTATTCTGATGAAGACCTCATTCTGTACTTTTACAATGGTTCTTCTGACGAAGATGTGCGAATGGTGAATGCTGCTAGTGGAGGTTCTTTCATAAACAAAACCCCAACTGCAGCTAGAGAACTCATTGAAGAACTAGCTGAAGGCTCGAGACAGTTCAGTAGAAGATCGAATCATCG
This sequence comes from Beta corolliflora, assembly GCA_947648045.1. Lineage (NCBI taxonomy): Eukaryota > Viridiplantae > Streptophyta > Magnoliopsida > Caryophyllales > Amaranthaceae > Beta > Beta corolliflora. Next base: position 2,603,717 of record CANSZD010002921.1, on the reverse strand, counting down.
TAGAACAAATGTTGAAAGTCCAGGTTCTAGCTCTTCAAAGACCGAGGATCAAGTACAAGCTCTTACATCGATGATGCGTGAGTTCATGGTAAAGAACAATAGAGTTCAACAGGTAAAAGTTTGTAGAATTTGTTCTTTAGATCATCATACTGATGTTTGCCCTCAAATGCAAGAAAAATTTAGGGAAGAGGTCAAAGCTGTAGGTTTTCAAGGCCAACAAGCATTACAGAGACATGATCCCGACTCCTATGCTTCCGAGCAAGGGTGGAGAGATCATTCTAACTTCAGATTTGGAAATTTACATCAACAACAGCACTATAACAGGCCACCACCACACCCTTATCCTAGGCCCCAAGGCCGAGACTCGAGCTCTAGCATGTCCACTGAAGAAATGTTAAATGCTTTAACTAAAAATGTGACTAACATGCAGGGTAACATGGTGCAGTTCCAAGAGGAAACTCGATCGAGCATCAAGAACTTGGAGAGCCAAGTAAGCCAAATTGCAGGAGCTGTAACCAAGTTAGAGGCTGGGGATTCGGTGAGGTTGCCATCCCAAACGGAACTCAACCCTAAAATGAACGTGAGTGCTATCACATTGAGGAGTGGAGCGGAAATTGCAAGCAAAGAGAGGTTGGTGGTTCGAGACAAAGAGATAGTGGAAGAGGTGATCGAGCATGAACCGACAACAGATTGTAAATCATTGCCACCTCAACAAGAGGAGAAAGTCCAAAAATCACCTCCTCCACCATATGAACCAGAGCCACCATTTCCCGAGGCATTGAGAGAAACCCGCAATGCAGAGCGCAACAAAGACATTTACGAAATCTTTCGTAAATGTGAGGTAAACATTCCCCTTTTTGATGCTTTAAATCAAGTACCTAGGTATGCTAAGTTCCTTAAAGAATTGTGTACTTCGAAAAGAAAGCAAAAATGAAAGGGAGTGCAAAAAGTGGAGGCTAGCGAGCATGTCTCTGCTATCCTTCAAAAGAAATTACCTCAAAAGTGCAATGACCCAGGCATGTTTACCATCCCATGTACTATAGGTGACACCATGTTTCCTAAAGCCATGTTAGACTTAGGTGCGTCAATTAATGTGATTCCATATTCGTTGTATAAGTCTTTGAAACTTGGCAATTTGCATGAAACTGGTGTGGTGATTCAATTAGCTGATAGATCCAATGTTTATCCTAGGGGTAAATTAGAGGATGTGTTAGTTAAGGTTGGGAAATTGAAATTTCCTGCTGATTTTTATGTTTTGGAGATGGAACCTGATAAGCATGCCGCCCCCATCCTTTTGGGGCGACCTTTCTTGAAAACATCTTGCACTAAAATTGATGTTTGCGCTGGTTCTTTGACCATGGAATCTGAGGGAAAGGTAGAGGCGTTTAAAATCAATGATTCTAAGCCTTTGATTAAGGATGATAACCTTCTTTGCTCTATTAACATTGTTGACTCTGTTTTGCATGATGTTCTTGATATTGAGCAGGTTGATGAGTTGATGAATGCTGATGATGTCTTGGTTGAGGATTGTGTGCCTCCTACTAACGTACAGGTTATGGTGCCCGAGTTGAAAGAGCGGAAAAAGCCTCCTGACTTACCACCTTATTTTGAAACTGTACCACTAACGATGCATTGCAAGAGTTCTTCTGAATTTGTTTTGCAGGTACTTGAATTGGAGGTTGACATGGAGCCACCATTGTCACACATGGAGCACAAGCCTAATTATTGAGCTCAAGGTACTAAGTCGAGCTAACGACTTTAAACAACAGCGCTTCTCGGGAGGCAACCCGTGACCCCTTTATTTTCTTTCTTTTCCTTTATTTTCTCATCAAATTTCCACCACCACAACAAATTTTCTTTCACCCACCGCCCACCCACTAAAAAAGATCCACAACCAATCTTAATCCGCTTGGAACCAAAATCCACAAAAGAAAACCCGTTGGGAGGAGTTCAATAGCTAGGAGTTGGTAACACTAGAGGATTGAGATTGTTAATGTATCTTTTCGATCTCTTAAGCTAGGTGCAAATCTCAAAAATTCAAAACTTTTGAACTTGTCATTTGTTTGAGTGATTCGAGGGAGAGGGTTGTGAGTTGAGTTATGAGATTTGAGTTGGTGTTGTTAAGAAATTTGAGTTTGACGGATTGCTTTTCATGAGTTTTGAGCATTCGATCTTCGATTTACCCGATTTTCAAATTTCCCCCCATTTTCAGTTTACTTTTTCTTTTTAATTGTCGACACATTGAGGACAATGTGTAGTTTAAGTAGGGGGGAGGGTATTCTCATTCTCATGTATCTATGTTGTATATATTACTTTCAATTTGAAAAAAATGAAAATGAAAAAAAAAAAAATGAAAAAAAAAGAATATAAAAAAAAAGTGATGAAAAGAATCCCGCTGAGTTGAAAACCCACAAGGGTGGGCGACTCGGGTAAAATTGGGGGCTCGGATAGGTCGAAAACCCGAAAGGGCGGCCTATGCAAAAAAAAGAGCTAGTTGAGCGGGTAAGATGGTGAGATGCAACCAAAAAGAAATGTGTGAAGCTAGGATGAAAACCCGAAAGGGCTCCTAGGCAAAATGAGAGATTAAGAGAGAATTTTGTACTTTGAAAACTCATTTGCCGGAGATGGTGTCATAAGGGGGAAAGCGTTTTCGGGTTTGGGTTGGTTATTTCATCCTTGATTTTGTGAAGATTTATTTTGGCTTTCACATTCTTTTGGTTGATTGTTTGTTTTTGGGAGTAAGCATGGAATTTATCCCTTTTTGTCTTCATTCCATGGCTTGCTATTTTAAATTAGTTGTAGTAGTAGTAGTTTTAGTTTATCTTTTGAGGTTTTAGGCGAGCTGTCATTTTGATTGTGGCGTTTGAGTGAGTTCAACTCCTTTGAGATCCTTCAGGATTTGAGCTCACATTTTGGTTGTCGTTTACTGGTTATTGTTGTTGTCGCGTCTTTGTATACTTCAGGTGAGCTTGAATCTAAGTGTGGGGGAATCATCATCCCTTACGTTTAGGATTTGAGCGTATTTTGTTAAGATGTGATAATGATGGTGTAGTTGATGGGGAGTGTAGGTTGGTGTCGTTAGCTTGGGTGATGATTTATTTGGTGATCCTCATTTTGAGTTTACTCGAGGTCGAGTAAAGTTCAAGTGTGGGGGTATTTGATACGCTCAAGTTACACGTAGTATTTACGTAACTTTGGGTGCACTTTGCTAAGGGTTTGATTGTAATTGTTAACGTTCGTGCTTTATTTAACCCTTAGCGGAAGTTCGGAGCTTTGCGAGATAATTGGTGTTAACGTCTTATGTTCCGAGCTTTCAAGGTGAAATGCATTTGAGCCAAGCAAAGTATCAAGCTGCATCGCAAGCACAACATCGTCTCACCAACCAAGCTCTCGTGCGCGCTCCTCACCAAGCTCTCGTGCACAGCAAGCTCGGCATCATAGCCCAGCTCTCGCGTGCACGCTCAACACCGCACGCCCAGCGCTCGAAGCAAGCTGCCCAGCAAGCATCGCTCATCGCCCAACAGCCTCGCTCGAAGCACCGCACGCCCAGCATGCTCGCCCAGCGCATGCTCGCCCAGTGCTCGCCCAGCTCTGGCCCAGCGCGCATCTCGCACCTCGCGAGATAGGTCGCACCTCGCGACCTGCTTGCTCGCACCTCGCGACCTGCTTCGCACGGTGCGACCTGCCTTGCCCAGCCAAATGTGCGGTGGGCAGAACACTCTTCGCACGGTGCGACCAGACTCGCACTTCGCGACCCCTAGGTCGGTCTAAATGTCGGCTGACTTTTGAGCCTTAGTATAAATACTAAACTTTGTTTTTGGACCTAAGGGGACACACACTTGAGGAGAGAGAATATCCAACACTCCATTCTTCTCTTCTTATCTTCTCTTTTTAGTTTTTATTTTCTAGTTTAGTTTTTAGGGATTTCAATTATGGAATTGGCTATTGCTATGCCGATTGTAGCTTGAACCGTTCTTGAACAAGATTAATATGAAGCTTCAAGCATTATTGTGAGATCTTTCCTCTCTATTTAGTTCCTTTGATTATGGTTTAATTTCTATGCTTGCTTTCTATGATTTTTGCATGATTATGCTAGGAACGTTACTAGTTTGATTGTGTAATTAATCTAATGCTAGATTTAAGAATAGAATCAGATTGTTTTATTCTTTTATCAATTGGTAGCAAACTAGGAAGTAACTTAGATGCAGATCGTCTTGGTTATTTCTTGGGGAAATTGAATCAACTGTTGAATGTTTATCGCTTGTATGACGTTAGCAGGTCTGTTGGTTCTCTGTGTTTATTGCTGCTATTGGTTTGAACTTAGACGTGATCGGACTAGGTTATCCTTTAGTTAGGGTTTTATAGTCACGCTGATCATGCTATTCAACTAGGAATAAGGAGAACACGAGATTAATTCTCGACAATAGATAATCATGGAAATAATTAGAGTGGAGGTTCAAGGATCGATAATGAATTGAAGTGGATGTTAATCGGATTCAAGATCTTCCCATAGTGATTTCTCATTTTATTTAGTTGCTAGTTAATTTTAGTGTGTTTAAAAACTTTATTTGAAAACCCCCCTTGTTATTAGGTTACTCGACCTTTAGAGTCATCTCGGTATTGATTCACGCTAGATATTAAACTTGTCCCTGTTTCCCTGTGGATACGACCCTTACTTCCCTTCTACATTTAATTGTAAAAGATAGTAGGAGAAATTTTATCTTTGACCGGGTGCGGTGCACAACGACACACTCGCGCCCGCCCACACTATGTGGCACTTGAGTGAATTCTATTGTGAGCACAATGAAGAAAGACAAAGAGGAGATCATCCAGGCCATTAAGAGTATTACTACTAAGGAGGATTGAAGATGAAGTTCCTGGAGACACTACAGTCTAGTTTAACCTACCCTGGCATAACCCTAGCCTAGCCTAAGCCTTTCCTACCCAGTTCCATTCATTATGGTTCTCATCTAGTTGTATTTTTTTTTTTTCGTTTCTTTATGGTCATATGCAATTAGAAATGGGAATGGAACTTTATCTTCTCTGAAATATATGGCGATATAAATGTGTCTCTTTCTATTATTGTAGACACATAATCGTGTCTCTCCATTTAAGGATTCGATGATGAAACATACCGTGGTCTTAATTGGTCCAACCTAAGGGCAGAGCAGTTCGCAGAGCCAAAACTATTTCAAAAGTGTTAAAGCGTATTTTAATGGTCCAAAATCGTATTTTAGAGCCCATTAATAAGGTTTTGAGCCCAACTCTTTGAAAAGCCCATTTAATTATTCATTGATAATTAATTATTTTATTTAAATTAAATAAATATTTTCAAAGATGTTTTTATAATTAAAATCAGATTTTATCCCGTAAAATCAGATTTCCAGAGTCAAAAGATAAATGAAAATCGTCAAAATGCGTTTTTATAAAAAAAGCTGTCAAAAGCAAGGCGGTGCACTGAGCGCACCAACGTGAGCCGAGCGCACCTGCCTGCGGCGAGTGCATGGTCGTGCGCCAAGCGCACATGTCTGCCACGTAGACCTGTGTGTCACACAGAGTCATGCGCCGAGCGCACGTCTCGGTGCGATGCACATGCTGTCAATTTTATCTTTTTAAAGCGTGTACCACATTGGCACTGATGATTGGTCATGCCGCGTCAGACACTTGTGTTTGCGCGTCACACAACCTTCTGCGCCTGGCGCAGCTGGCGCGTGAAGCGCACATTCGTTTTCCCTATAAAAATTGACATGAATTCTCTAGCACAGTTGACGACTATACACTTACGAATTCTCTCTAAAAAACTCATACCTTTCGAATATACAAACACAAACACATTCAAATCTACATACTTTCAGACATACATATACGTTTAGATCTTTAGGCTTCACGATTTCTCGTCCCGAAGGTTGTCAATCTCTCAGACCCAAGCTATGGTATTATCCTGAGGGTCCTTGAATCAATTTATTATTTTTATATTACTAATGATTTCCTTCATAATGTAGATCTTTAATATAAAAATTACTCTTTTGTATACTCTAACCTTTTATTTATCTTTTATATTTATTTTCATATATTATTGCATGCGTGCCTGATTGTTCTATGCATTATTTATTATCACCCACATGTTATTATTGCTAATCAAGACCTAAAGAACTGTTATAATATTAATCAGATACTTTGGACAACCTGTTAGGTTCCCTGTAATTTTGATTTCCTAATAACATGTCACTAAAATAGTCTTTTATTTGTTTCCTAAACCAATCTAGACTAATATTTTTAGGGTGCATAAAAATATTATTTGGTTATTCTATTGCATAAAAATTGACATGAATCGATATTTAGTAGAGGCCTGCAACAGGTAAATACGGTTCATTATGACGTGTTCGTACCCTCATCCCCGAACTCAATCTATGGTTCATTGACCATCTATGGAGTTAGGACGGGGAAATCTACATTGGATAAGTCCCTAATTTGTCCCTACGATTTTTCAATATCCAATTAGGTTTATAAGTCTTCCTTTAAAGACTTGTTGGCGACTTCAAAATGTTTATCAATAAAACCTTAACAATGGGGTAGTCAAATACGCGCTCACACCGCGTAGGCGAAATAAAAAGACGCTTACAATTGTCTCTTATGATTATAACTGTGACTTTATGGCTAATATTCTGAGATTGTAATTTTGAATATTTTACTTTGTTTCTAACCATTTAACATATCTGATGGTGCTGTGATGGTAAAGAATGCTTAATTGGAACTTGCTTATGTTTGATGATGCCAAAAGGGGGAAGAATGAGGTAAAATTTTCTTCCTTGATTTGCACATGTTCCGAAAGTAATTGTTCTTGAGTTCCAGTCCGAAATAAAAGTCAAGTTCCATTTCATAAAGTTGTACATTATTTTACTTAGTTTATTTTTTGTTGTTTTTAGTTGTCAACCTTATGTTAGAACTTAGTTTATTTCTTTAAGTTCTTAGTAGGTTTATAGTTTTATGTACTTAGTTTTTTATTTTTTTCTCCAAGTTTATTTACCTTGTTTGCATTGTCATCATAAAAAAGGTAATATTGTTGATCTACAAGTTTTGATGATGACTTGCACACAAATAAACTTGTCTAATATAGCTTTGAGTTCCTTTGAGGTTTTACAGATTTTTAAAGTATCACATGATGTGGAGTAACAAGCTTTCCAAGCACACATCAATAAACTTCCAAGAAGAATGGTCGAGACTATCTAAACAAGATCTAAAGAGTATCAAGGAGTTCCAGAGCAGGAATTACTTAAAGGAATAAGGGATGATCCAAGCAGAGTTCTAGAGCATGAGCAGAGCTGATCAATTTCAAGTCCCAAAGGGAGTTCAGAATCAAGAGTTTCCAGAGAAGGAGCATCTTGAAGAGTGCATAAGCCTAGAAAATGAGAATTTTAATTTTCTAAGGTCTTCATAAGTACACTTGAGTAGGAAGTCTAACTAGAACACAAGCCGAGTTTATAGTGGAACTTAAGTGTCTACGAGTGTACTGAGTTTGTGTCTAAGTAGGAGTCCCCAAAAGTAGCAATTTGAATCGAAAGAGTCAAATTGGAGTTCAATTTTAATCATGCCTTGATTTTAGGAAATTAGTTTATTTTAATTTGAATAAATGTCTGGGGTTAAAAACCGGATTAATTAGTGTATTTTTAGGGAATCAAATCTAAAAAAAATTAGGCATGTGTCGTTTAATTCAATTAGTGGGCAGGAATGATACTAGTCGGATCCTAGATGTAAAAGTGTATAAGAAAGGGGGCTCCCTTCTCCATCGAAAGAAATGAGATTATTGCGAAGACAACACACAAATTAACCAAATTTGCCCGATGTAGAGGCAATCAAGAAAGCCGCATATGTGAATATATAACCTACGGAGAAGTAGGCTAATCCAACTTGGGCAGCAAACACAAGTAAGAACATGCAAGTCCCTATTAGTGGGGAAAGTGGACGTTAGTTGGTTAAGTGGACATCATGGGATTAATGGTTGTTTATGTGAGTCTATAACTTAGTATAAATAGCTTAGCACTTGTCAAAATTTAGTTGACGCCATAGAGAGAAAAACAAAAAAGTTAAGAGTTAAATTCTTTTAAAGTGTTTTAGAGTGCGTCAAAGTTCCAGTAGTAATCATGTCCAGTTATTCTATGTTGACTGTACTAGAGTCATCAAAAGAGTTGTAATCTTCAGAGTACAAAGGGAATGAACTTGAGTGAGTTCAAGAATGTGTGAGAAGATTAAAAGAAGAGTAGAGAAGAGAGAAGAGAGAAGCTAGAGTAGAGAAGAGAGAAGCGAGAAGAGATAGAAGAGTTTCGACAGTTAGAAGGAACTGTTGATTGGGAGAGTCAGAGTTCCGAGTGAAACATGAGGGTCTAAGTAGAGAATAGTTTGTAACAGAGGTGTTGGCCTATTATAAAATAGGATTTTTTCTTCCTATTGGCCTAGAAAGTTTTTCTCATTGAAATTCTCTATTGTCTTTGCATTCTTTTTTTTTTGGTAAAGTGTAAGTTTTATTACCAAAAGAGCAATACAAGTTCCACCAAGCAACCAACATAACAAACTACAGCAACTAAACTCCTAGATCCCCTGAACCAACAACCAGGGAATAATCAACCACCCTAATTACAATCTACATCTAAACCTTCGAACCAGTTTCTAACTTCACTACTCCACTTTTCATTAATTCTACCTTTGACTCTATTACAGACATCATATTTAATTCTCTTATTTACAATCTCAGGACAAAAAAGAGCAGCATTCCAGAGAACATTGTTCCTAGCTTTCCACAGGTGGTAGATAGTTGCAGCCAAGCTAGTGTAGCACACTTTTTGTTTTTGCTTGCTTCTATGTCTTCTACCCCATTTCCTCCATTGAAGATACAAGTTTTCACTACCATTACTTTTTATTCCCAGCCACTCCATAATATTCTTACATATTCTGCTGCTATATTGACAGGAGAAAAAAAGATGTTCACAAGTTTCGGTCCCTTGATTACACAGTAAGCAATTCAGATCTATGCAAAGACCTGCTTGCCCAAGCTTTTCTCTTGTTTTCAATTTTCCAAGTGCTGCAATCCAAGCAATGATGGAGTGTTTTGGGATATTGAAGGAATTCCACACCCAATGATGCCAGGGAACTGGTACTGCAGGACCAACCAGCCAATTATAACCCTCCTTAATTGTGTAATCCCTTCTACCATCGAGCCATTTGTTGTTGTTATAGGCTCCTTTCATCAAATTTTTAACTTTGCATATACTCTTCCAAGCCCAACTTGCTGTACTTGGGGCTTCATACTCCTACCAATTCTCATCCTTTACATAGACACAGTGAATCCATTTTATCCATAACAAATCTGCTTTTTGAGAAATTTGCCAGACAAACTTCCCAATAGCAGCCACATTCCAGCTTGCACAATCTCTCACACCTAGCCCTCCATTCTTCTTGGATTTACAAACCTACTCCCAAGCAACTGGAGGAGTTTTATGCATAAAAACTTTCCCCTCCCACAGGTAAGCTCTACAAATCTGGATTATTCTTTGTATTACACCCTTAGGAATCAGAAAGATCTGAGCCCAATAAGAGTGAAGGCTAATAAGCACAGAATTCACCAACACAACCCTAGCTGCATATGATAGATGTCTAGAACTCCAACATAGAATTCTTTTCAATATTTTCTCCACCAATATATCACAGTCTGATTTAGTAAGTCTCTTTGACGTAATAGGGACTCCAAGATATCTAAAGGGGAAATGACCCTTTTTAAAACCTGAAATCTGAATTATTCTCTGCTGCACTTCCTCTTTCACATTCCCAAAATAAATCGCTGTTTTTTCATTATTTGCAACCAACCCAGAAGCATTAGTAAAAGCTTTCAATGTTCTGAGCATTTGAACAACCGAACTTACATCTCCTTTGCAAAATAACATTAAGTCATCAGCAAATATAAGGTGTGTGAGTTTAAGAGTGGAACATCTATAGTGATAATTAAACCCCTCCTTCCTGCTCATCTTCCTTAACAGTCTTGAAAGATATTCCATGACAATGACAAAGATTAGAGGTGAAATGGGATCACCTTGTCTGAGTCCTTTTTTACCTTGAAAGAAACCACATAAACCCCCTTTGAAGCTCAGAGAGAAGAAAGGAGTTGTGATGCAAGCCATAACCCAATGAATGAACTTAGCAGGGAATTTAAGAGCAACTAATAACTCTCTAATGAATGTCCAATTCACAGAGTCATACGCTTTCCTAAGATCAACTTTCATAGTGCATCTAGAAGGCTGATTCTTTCTCATATACCCTTTCATTATGTCTTGACATATGAAAATATTATGCATTATAACCCTATTCTCTATGAATGCACTTTGAACTGAATCTACAATTTCAGGAAGCACACCTTTCAATCTAGTACATAGCATTTTAGAGATTATTTTATATACCACATTGCAACACGCAATTGGTCTAAACTGGGTTACATCATCAGGTTGATCACATTTTGGTATAAGACATAAAGTGGTTGCATTAACTTGCTTCAGAAGTTTACCTGTCCTGAAGAAATCCAGTACTGCATCAGTGACATCTCCACCAACACAATCCCAAGCATCCTTGAAGAATCCACTGGAATATCCATCTGGTCCAGCAGATTTGTTGATATCAATTCCATCTAAAGCTTCTTTCACATCTTCTCTACGAAAATCAGCACACAGATGTTCCTGTTGTCTTGTAGACACCACAGGACCTTCATGAATAATTGTCTGACTCACAGTAGTAGAAGTAGTATTCTCAGTACCTAGTAGCTTCATGTAATACTGCAGAAAAGCATCTTCAATATCAGCATTAGACTCCACCCACTTTCCTGCATTGTTTTTAATTTTGCAAATCTGGTTCTGTATCCTTCTCTTCCTCAGAACTGCATGGAAGTATGCAGTATTATCGTCACCTCCTTGAATCCAAGCATTCTTCACTTTTTGTCTCAGGAAGCAAGTTCTAGCTTTGTTCAACTGAGCATACAAGTTTCTAGCTTCTTCCTCTTGCTTATGAAGATCTAAGGAATGAGGATCCCCCTGAATTTGCTTCTGCACATCTATCAACTTTACATGAGCTGCTTCAGCTTCATTTTCAATGCTTGAAAATCGATCCTTGTTCAGCTGTTTCAGAATAGGCTTCAATTGTTTCAATTTTACCACCAATCTATACATAGCCACCCCTGAAACGTTCCTATTCCAAACTTCTTGCACTTTATTCATAAAATCAGGAGATTGAGCCCACATATTAAAGTAGTCTTTGCATTCTTTACTTAAGTTCCTTTAAGATCCCGTAAAAAGTACTTAGAGTTCCACATAATATTTCACCCCTCCTCTTACAGTGTTCCATTCGAGTTAACACTTACCACTGTAAATTCCTTCACCAAATATAAATAATGATTTATAAATGCTAATAAGACAGAAAAAACAAAAGCAAGACATCGATCTCCTAATTTCTCATCTACTGGTCGATTAGAATTACTAACAAATACCTAGTGCATGTGTTGTTTGTTGCTTCTGAATCTTCTAATAATCTTCTATGTGATTGGGTTCGACTATATGCTGCATAAAATTATGAATTAGATGCAGAATAAAGCGATAGTTTTTGTCTATGAATAAGAGTTTAAGGCTATGAATTACCTGTGGGTGACGAAAAAGGAATTGTAGTTGATTTTATTGTGCTTTTTGTTTGCAGATAATACGAAGGGGAGAAGTGAAGATGTTATTCCAAATTTAGAAGTGTTCACAAATTCTTATATGTGGCCAGCCACACCTATATTTATAGGTAAGGTCGACCCAAATACAAAGCCCACGCGGGATCCTTCAAGGACAAACTCATTTTACAGCCCAACTTTTCTCTCTCCTCTTTTTCCCCTCCCCCTTCTTTCTTCCTTCATTGTAATTTTTGAAGTTGAAGAGAGAGAAACCAATAAACAAACTTTCGAAAATCAACAGAACCGTAAACAACATCGAGACAAAAAATTATGTAGAATACCAAGGGCCTTAACGTCAAGTAAGCCAATGCAACGAAGCACCGGTCGTCATTAATGGCGGTCAATCAGAAAATATTATGCGAATTTGAGTGATTGAGTTTATTAGTTAGTGATGAATGATTGGGTTTTATGAGAAAATAAGAGTTTGATGTCATTAGAGAGAAGAATGAGAGCAAGAATTGGAGAGGAGAGAAGATTGATGATGAGCAAGGTTTTGGAATTGAACATGCTAGGTCAGTGCCATATCTCATGTTTATTTAGGTGAAAAGCTAAGTTAGAGAAATGATATTAATTATTGATCTTCTTGTTGCTGATATTGCTAGGTTTTCAATATCAATCTCTTTTTATAGTACCTTCAATAATTTGTATTTCGAAGTTGTTTTGTAAATTTTGATTTCTGTACTGGATTTTATCTTGAACAATGGTTGAATGTTGGTTAATTACTAATGTTGAAGAGGGGAGAACACAAGGTACTCCTAGAGCGCATTTTCAAAAGTAATCTCATTTTTGTATAAAGGTAATCCCTTCTATTATTTTCTGTAACCTCTAAAATATTATATGGGTAACTCAGATGTTTTTTTGCAGTAACCTCGTTAAGTTTTTGGAGTAACCTTATTTAATCCTATGAGTAAATAATTTTAATCGTATGAGTAACCTATTTAATCATATGAGTAATCCAGTTTAATCTTATGAGTAACCTATTTTAATCATATGAATAACCCAGCTAGTTATTCTTATGAGTAACCTCATTTATTCGTACAAGTAACTCCAATTGTTCATACAAGCAGTGGCGGATCCTGGAATTTATGAATGGTGGGTCACTACCGACTAGGTTGCACAGAGACGGATACGGGTACGGATTTGGAACATGCACAACACCAAGGAAACGTTCACAAACTTTCCCTCTTTTATCAACATATCTCAAACAAAGAGCCATTTGTTCTTTATCAGATACATCGGCAGACTCATCAGCGAGAATAGAAAAAAAACCACCATTAAGATCTTCAAGTATTGCTTTAATGGTCTCTTTTGCACAAGCATTGATAATATCTTTTTGAACAATTGGAGAAGTGAGTTGACAATTACCACGGGCCATTTTGAAAACAACTTTAGAATATTCAGCATCATGTTGTGAAAGAATAGTCAATAGTGCAATAAAATTACCCTTATTCGATGAACTTTCTTTTTCATCATGACCACGAAAAGGCAACCCTTGGAGTAAAAGCCATTTGATGGTTTCAATAGAAGCCTCTAATCGCTTTCGATACGCAGTCATGGATTCTTTTGTTTGTTGTGATAAACAAGTGGTAATGCTATTCTTCTGATTTTTGAAAAATTCCATCGCAACCACAACATTGTTGCGAGCACTCATGTATTTACCTTCATGGCCTCTAATTATATCTAATCTATTCCAAGATTTGAAACCATGACCAACAAAAGCATCACCTCCCGGCGTATTATCCTCCTTGAATAAATAACAGATGAAACAAAAAGCGGCATCCTTCTCAACACTATACTCAAGCCAAGTTTTCCATGTATCAAACCACTCAACATTAAATCTGTAACACCCCAGAATTTCAAAGGCCGAAAAGAAAGAAATAATAATATTAATAGGACGATGGCGGAAACATCGTCTTCTGGGAATGTCACTACTACAAGAATAGTGTTTAAATAACTAAGTGATAAAAAAAAACAAACATAATTAAATACTATAAGTAAATTAATTACTTAGATTAAAATCGAAAAGAGAAAACTATCTCAAACTAAAGAGAAGTCTAGAACTAAAACCCCTAATAGATTATTTCTCGCATCTCAACCCGAGCCCAAAATCAAAGAAAATCCCCATCAACAAAACCTGCAAAATATACAACAAATATCCACAATCAGTGGGGAGTAACTAGCAGTTCTCCCAGAACAATAGCAATCAAAGCACGATTCAGAAGAAGATTATTAAGAAAGGAATAACATGCAATCATTACATCAATAGCATGCACATAGAAATCATAAAGCTCATAGATGAAACAAGTGATCATCAACAATAAGTAAACATGATAGAGTGAGTGACATAATTCATATATATATAAATAATAATAAATCAAGAATTCAACAAGTTATTGAGTCAGAAACCGAACGCCAGTGATTCGCAAATCACTTCCTAAGGTTTGTCAGATCGCAATCTCCAGGTCAGTCTATGGGCTTACGTTCCCCACTGCCTGTGTCTAAGAATGGCCAAACTCCCGATGCAGGGTAGAACACGCAGAACTCCCTGACTCTCGGACGACAACAATTAACCCAGGTGTACCCCTAGTTCGCAAACCAGGTGGTTGGCATGTTCTTCACCGGGGACTACATCTATCCCACCGGATATTCTTATCTCAAAATACACACATGCATATAATCCAAGTATCATTCATCAAAATATTCATCAAAAAGGGATGCCACCCGGCCTTATACCCACAATTCATCAAAACAGTCCTTCATAATTCCTCAAAATAAATCACTTATAAATTTTCAACAAATATCTCTCATAATAACACTTGAACATCTCCAAACATCATCAATGATAATATACTGGTTTTTACAGCATCCACAATTCAATCAACAATACCACCAAATAACTCTAAATCATATTCATTAAAAGAGTAGTAACAATTAATCATTTTCTTTCATAAATCAAACATAAACATGTGGTTACCCAATGATACATACTGTACACTACTGAAAATCAGTAACCCAGAATATAATAAATTATGAATTATTTCTGATTTACAAGCCCTCAAACAATTTAAAAGTGTATCCTCAATTTCACAACAAAAACACCATAATAATTATTAAACTAATAATTTCGTGCATTAAAATCATAAAAAAATTATAATACGACCCTAATGGCTCTACTAACATGATAAAATTTTTATTTATAATTTTCAGACTCCAAAAGTATTTTTAACAGTTAATATACAGATTCCTCAAATAAGCCATTATAATAATTAAAAACAAAAACAGACGCCCAAAAATTACCAAAAATTTATATAACATGTAAAAACTCACGGAAATACATAATATTCAAAGAAATTAATTTTTTTGCCTCTATAAATAATTTCCATGATTTATATACTGACAGAACCGAAATTACAAAAAACAGATATATCAATTAAATTAAATAGTAAACAGTAGGAAAAAATTATTCTAAGGCATGCAATACATACTACGCATGTAACATGATTTAAGAAAAATAAGTTCATCAATTTTAACAGTCGTTCCATAATTATCATGCAATTTAGCCAAAAACGCACAAAACACCAATTTAATCAAATAAATACTAAAAATCATGCGAAAATTATTTTTCTCTACACAGTATTAACATAGTATGTATCAAGTATATTCATGTCAAATTTCATCAAAAATTTCATTCAAAAAGTATTTTAAATAATTCCTAGCGTAGTAATCTAATAACGAATAATACCCTAATCACTATGGTTCTAAGATAACAACTAGTTACCTGGATCGTCGGGAGGAGAGCTGAGTCTAAAGAGACAATCACGAGTTAAGCATGCAATCCAAATCCTCTTCTAACCCCAAGGCATAACAAACGAGAATTGTAACAACAAGTCACTAGGCATTTCTTCTTGAACGTTGAAAACTCTTGTTTCGCACTGCTCTGTTACGACCATGATTTCCGATGATCAAAAGCTCAGATTCTAAATCTCTCCGGTCAGAATGTAGAACAAGACGTTATAAACGTTGTGTCCAAATTTGAAGACGATCCAACCGTTAGATCTCCGGCTACGGTTATTTTCGTGAAGGTGTGACAGACAAAACCGGGTTAAAACTTCCTATCCTTTTCCTCTTCCTTTTCTCTCTTCCTTTTCTTGAAAAACGGTGAGGGTTTAATGCAAATGATGCTGAACTTCTTTGAATAAAAATTAGAATTTTATGGATGTTTTTAATGGTTGAAATAAAGGGTTTTAATGAAGGAGAATGATTAGGGGGTTATAGGAGTTACAAAGCTACAAAGAGTCACAAGGAAAAATAAAAAGAAAAGAAAGAAGAGGAGCTCTCCTTCTCCATCTCCTTGGCCGGCTGTCAAGCCCAACACACCAACAAAAATTTCGGCCCAAATCAACAAGGGTCCATGCTTCAAAAGCCCGCTACGCGATAAATCGATAAATTCTTAAATCGCGCCTAAACTTTGAAAATACTTAATAATGAAAATAATTCTAATAAATTATAATATAAATATAAATATAATAAACACATTAGCACGCCACATGCGATGCAACATTTCATCACCCAAGTTGGTCCAACAACGTTACAAAAACGCTACGCGACAAAACATCATCCTAAACGCCTAAACAAATAACGAAATTAATACAACCTTTAAAATAAAAAACTAACAACTTAAAATAAATATATATATAAATATATCACAACATATAAATATATATACACATTTTCACAACACGTTCCAAAATAATCTAAATAATAAATTATTTATTTTTACGAAAAATATCATTTTAATGTAAACAAACACCAAAAATAAAGAGTGAAAATTACGGGGTGTTACAATCACTCCCCCTTAAAAGAGTTTCGTCCTCGAAACTTCAAAACAACCAAGAGACAAAAGAAAATACTCTAGATAAAGAACATTAAGAAAACAGAAATCGATGGATTTTAGTTAAGAATTAAACAACTTTGCAGGTATAAAAATTTGATAACTCAAATAATATATATATTTTATTTTGGAAGACCAAAAGAGTTGTATAGTAAAGAAGCACGGTAACAACAATCATTTTATAAAATGTGAAAGAACCAAAGACAAGTATTAGAAAGTTTAAGGTAAAAACTTTTGCACAATAAACTATAGGTAATTTTGTAAAAGAAGCAGGAATAAATATTTACGTAAAATTATAAAAGAATAAATCCGACCATACATAAATATTTTTAGAAAAGAAACGAAGAAGAAAAAGTTCGTAAATAGATAGCCAAATCAATTTAAATAGAGGTAACCACACGGGCATATACTCCACTTAAAGAGATAAGAACACTTTAATAAAGAGTAGCTAGCTGCTTTATTAAAATAGCACTTACGAACACAAGTCATGACATATGTTATAAGAGCGTACGCCTCCTAAACATATATATGAAAATTAAAGTTCGCAAAAGAAATTGAAAACTTTAAAATAAATTTCACAACGACGAAACACTAATAATAAATAGGCGATAAAGTAATAAAGTATTAACAACAATTATAAAATTTGCCAAGTCGACACAAATATGCATGGAACCACCCACTGCAACCTAGTATCAACAAAACAATATTTGAAAGCCAACTTATCAAATCGACATTAGAGTTTACTGGAATCACCCAATATAAACTTAATGTCAACTCAAAAAGGAAATTAAATCAAAACAGATAAAATGCATCAACTTATCAAATTGACATACAAGTCACAGGAATCACCCATTATGACTCAATATCAACTCAAACAAGTTTAAAATTTAGACTTATCAAATTGACATACAAGTCAAAGGAATCACCCATTATGACTTAATATCAACTCAAACAAGTTTAAAATTTAGACTGAGTATATAAATTTCGTTTTCAAAGAATATAAAACAGATCAGTCAAAACCAAAGAATTAAATAAGAAGTATTGAAAACAACCAAAATTTTGCTATGAAATGAGAAAGCACTAAATATTTACACAAGAAACAACAAATAGTAAATGAGATCCTTTCACGCATTTGAGTTTGAAAAAAAAATGCTAATAAGAAAAGTAAGTAAAGTAAAAGTTGTTGAATGCTAACCTTTAAAACAAAATAGTTTGCGTCTACATTTCAATCTAACACCAAGACAACTCATTAAAGTACTTTTATTTTCAAAGACTACAAAACTTATTACCATAATTAAAAGCTAAACAAGGATTAGCATGAAAAATAAAAATATTTAAAGGAAAATATTTATAACTATAGATGGTCAAAAACAGTAAGAGAAATTTGAAGAATATCTTGAAAGACAATTTCAAAACCCCTTTCTTATTCCAAACCATTATAAAACAATTGAAATTAAACGTTTTTCAAAAGAGTATATCAAAATATTAACAATAGGAAAATTTAAAAGTCATAAAATAACTCTAATATAGGTATGAAATTTATTAAGTTCAAAGATCTAAAATATAATTTGGAATATAAATTCAAATTAGAAAGTTTGTAAATAATAAAACAGATACGTAGTACTCACATAAAAACAACACTCAATTGAAAAAGAACAGAAACTATATACTGTCTCACATAATAACATATACTATCAAGCATCTAGCAAATAAAATAAATGCAATGCAACACACAAGAATATATTAAAATAAAATTAAAGCTTATTTCTAAATTGCAAAACACAAAACAAATTAAACACAACGAAACCGAGAAGACTATAAATTACTTCGCTTTCGCTGCGCACTCTGATAAAAGAGAAAATAAATTCCATGTAAGAGGCCCTGCAAATAAGATTAGCAAACTTGGTAGACTAATTCCACCAATAATACAAATAACTATACATATAACATATGCTCCATAAGCATGAGAGCACATCACATTCTCATAAGGCTTCCCTTTACTTACTCTACCCATAACACTCTCATTATAGTGAAACTACTAAACTTAATTCTAAACAAATTTTATATCCTATGGCTAACTAATAATTCTAAAGAATCATTAGCAACTCTTTTTCAGAGTTTATGAACGTTTTGCTCTGATACCAACTGTAACACCCCAGAATTTCAAAGGCGGAAAAGAAAATAATAATAATATTAATAGGACGATGGCGGAAACATCGTCTTCTGGGAATGTCACTACTACAAGAATAGTGTTTAAATAACTAAGTGATAAAAAAAAACAAACATAATTAAATACTATAAGTAAATTAATTACTTAGATTAAAATCGAAAAGAGAAAACTATCTCAAACTAAAGAGAAGTCTATAACTAAAACCCCTAATAGATTATTTCTCGCATCTCAACCCGAGCCCAAAATCAAAGAAAATCCCCATCAACAAAACCTGCAAAATATACAACAAATATCCACAATCAGTGGGGAGTAACTAGCAGTTCTACCAGAACAATAGCAATCAAAGCACGATTCAGAAGAAAATTATTAAGAAAGGAATAACATGCAATCATTACATCAATAGCATGCACATAGAAATCATAAAGCTCATAGATGAAACAAGTGATCATCAACAATAAGTAAACATGATAGAGTGAGTGACATAATTCATATATATATAAATAATAATAAATCAAGAATTCAACAAGTTATTGAGTCAGAAACCGAACGCTAGTGATTCGCAAATCACTTCCTAAGGTTTGTCAGATCGCAATCTCCAGGTCAGTCTATGGGCTTACGTTCCCCACTGCCCGTGTCTAAGAATGGCCAAACTCCCGATGCAGGGTAGAACACGCAGAACTCGTTGACTCTCGGACGACAACAATTAACCTAGGTGTACCCCTAGTTCGTAAACCAGGTGGTTGGCATGTTCTTCACCGGGGACTACATCTATCCCACCGGATATTCTTATCTCAAAATACACACATGCATATAATCCAAGTATCATTCATCAAAAAGGGATGCCACCCGGCCTTATACCCACAGTTCATCAAAACAGTCCTTCATAATTCCTCAAAATAAATCACTTATAAATTTTCAACAAATATCTCTCATAATAACACTTGAACATCTCCAAACATCATCAATGATAATATACTGGTTTTTACAGCATCCACAATTCAATCAACAATACCACCAAATAACTCTAAATCATATTCATTAAAAGAGTAGTAACAATTAATCATTTTCTTTCATAAATCAAACATAAACATGTGGTTACCCAATGATACATACTGTACACTACTGAAAATCAGCAACCCATAATATAATAAATTATGAATTATTTCTGATTTACAAGCCCTCAAACAATTTAAAAGTGTATCCTCAATTTCACAACAAAAACACCATAATAATTATTAAACTAATAATTTCGAGCAGTAAAATCATACAAAATTTATCATACGACCCTAATGGCTCTACTGACATGATAAAAATTTTATTTATAATTTTCGGACTCCAAAAGTATTTTTAACAGTTAATATACAGATTCCTCAAATAAGCCATTATAATAATTAAAAACATAAAAAGACGCCCAAAAATTACCAAAAATTTACATAACATGTATAAACTCACGGAAATACATAATATTCAAAGAAATTAATTTTTATGCCTCTACAAATAATTTCTATGATTTATATACTGACAGAACCGAAATTACAAAAAACAGATATATCAATTAAATAAAATAGTAAAAAGTAGGAAAAAATTATTCTAAGGCATGGAATACATACTACGCATGCAACATGATCTAAGAAAAATAATTTCATCAATTTTAACAGTCGTTCCATAATTATCATGCAATTTAGCCAAAAACGCACAAAACACCAATTTAATCAAATAAATACTAAAAATCATGCGAAAATTATTTTTCTCTACACATTATTAACATAGTATGTATAAAGTATATTCATGTCAAATTTCATCAAAAATTTCATTCAAAAAGTATTTTAAATAATTCCTAGCGTAGTAATCTAATACCGAATAATACCCTAATCACTATGGTTCTAAGATAACAACTAGTTACCTGGATCGTCGGGAGGAGAGCTGAGTCTAAAGAGACAATCACGAGTTAAGCATGCAATCCAAATCCTCTTCTAACCCCAAGGCATAACAAACGAGAATTGTAGCAACAAGTCACTAGGCATTTCTTCTTAAACGTTGAAAACTCTTGTTTCGCACTGCTCTGTTACGACCATGATTCCCGATGATCGTAAGCTCAGATTCTAAATCTCTCCGGTCAGAATGTAGAACAAGACGTTATAAACGTTGTGTACAAATTTGAAGACGATCCAACCGTTAGATCTCCGGATACGGTTATTTTCGTGAAGGTGTGACAGGAAAAACCGGGTTAAAACTTCCTATTCTTTTCCTCTTCCTTTTCTCTCTTCCTTTTCTTGAAAAACGGTGAGGGTTTAATGCAAATGATGCTGAACTTCTTTGAATAAAAATCAGAATTTTATGGATGTTTTTAATGGTTGAAATAAAGGGTTTTAATGAAGGAGAATGATTAGGGGGTTATAGGAGTTACAAAGCTACAAAGAGTCACAAGGAAAAATAAAAAGAAAAGAAAGAAGAGGAGCTCTCCTTCTCCATCTCCTTGGCCGGCTGTCAAGCCCAACACACCAACAAAAATTTCGGCCCAAATCAACAAGGGTCCATGCTTCAAAAGCCCGCTACGCGATAAATCGATAAATTCTTAAATCGCGCCTAAACTTTGAAAATACTTAATAATGAAAATAATTCTAATAAATTATAATATAAATATAAATATAATAAACACATTAGCACGCCACATGCGATGCAACATTTCATCACCCAAGTTGGTCCAACAACGTTACAAAAACGCTACGCGACAAAACATCATCCTAAACGCCTAAACAAATAACGAAATTAATACAACCTTTAAAATAAAAAACTAACAACTTAAAATAAATATATATATAAATATATCACAACATATAAATATATATACACATTTTCACAACACGTTCCAAAATAATCTAAATAATAAATTATTTATTTTTACGAAAAATATCATTTTAATGTAAACAAACACCAAAAATAAAGAGTGAAAATTACGGGATGTTACAAAATCGACGCTTTTTTAAGCCCATAAGCGTTTGAGGGAACACAAAATTTTTAGGTTGACAAAGCCCTCTTTCAATGTATGTTCTCCTCACTACATCTCTATCATTCTTATGAAAATCAGTAATCTTTCTCCTTTTTCCCGGGTCTTGTGGAAGATTAGCTATATCAAATTCACTTAATCTTTCACCATAAACCTGAGGATGAGATTGTCCATCTAGAAGGGAATCGTGTGATGGAGAAGATTGTTGCTCACTTGCATGGCAGGGAGGATTTTGTTCATTATCATGAGTTGGTTGAGGATTTTGTTCATTGGATTGAGAAGGGGGAGGATTTTGTTCATTGGATTGCGAAGGGGGAGGATTATGTTCATTAGATTGAGAAGGGGAGGATTTTGTATAGAAGGAGGATTTAGAGGACGTATTGGTGTGATTTTTGTAAAAAAACTTGAGATATTCGGTTGTGTTTTCTTTCTTTTCATTTTGAAATTTAAATTATAATTTTTAATTAGATACAACAATTCAATTTGTCAAACATATCAATCAAATTCACTTAAACTATTTAAATTTAATCTCATATCAACACATTATGCATATATACCAAATAATTTCACATTAGAGGGAAATCCTATCCATCTCCAACTAATTCCACTAGCACATAAAACACATAAAACCAAAGGCTCATTCATGGCCTCTCCGAAACTTCACATGATAGGTACAATTCTAAAAATCCTAAAACAAGAGTTTTAGTGCATTACCTGAACACAATCAATCAAACCTTCAAAGCTAATCCAAAGCACATAGCATTACAGTCATCATTCACCAATTAGCCACTGTAACAAATTATATTAAATTAACAACAATACATATAACACAATCCATAATCCATAAGCCATCTTGAGAGTTGAGAGCAACCTTCAAACGATTGAGCCCTAAATCTTCAGGCCAGGGCTGACGGCGCGGCGGTCAGCGTGAGTAACCGAGTAGTCGAGTAGAGAAGTTAGAGATGAGAGAAGAAGTTAAGAGGATGACTGGATCTGGATGAGAGGAAGAGAATGACTTAAGCGAAGGAAAGGAACTAAACCTAAAATTTTTTTAATTTTTTTTTTCTTTTTTTGGGGGAATGGTGGGTCACGTGACCCATCAGGACTAAAGGTGCATCCGCCACTGCATACAAGTAACCCCCCATTTATGACCTCATTTATTCATACCTGTAACCCCATTTAATCAAATGAATAACCCCATTTTGTTTATAAGAGTAACCCCTTCAATTGTTATGCGTAACCTTAAAATGTTACATAAGTAACCCCAGTTATTTGTTCACACAAGTAACTCATATTTATTAATACGAGTAATCTCATTCGTTCATAAGGAGTAACCCCATTTATTCATACCAGTAACCCCATATATTCATATGAGTAACTCCATTTTGTTCACATAAGTAACCTCATTTTGTTTATAAGAGTTACCCCTTCTATTGTTACGCGTAACCTTAAAATATTATATGAGTAACCCCATTTATTTTTTACAGTAACCTCATTTAGTTTTTGGAATAACCTTGTTTAATCCTATGAGTAACCTATCTTAATCATATGAGTAACTAGTTTAATCTTATGAGTAACCTCATTTATTCATATCAGTATCCTCATTTAAACATATGAGTAACCTCAAATGTTTACAAAAGTAACCCGAGTAACCTTATATATTCATACGTGTAGCTCCAATTGTTCACAAAAACAACCCTCATTTATCAATATGAGTAACCTCATTTATTTATACGAGTAACCTTATTTAATCATACGATGATGCTATTTATTCATACCAGTACCCCCAACTGTTCACAAAAGTAACCCCATTTATTCATACGAGTAACCCCATTTATTCATATGAGCAACCTCACTTAATCATATGAGAAACCCAAGTTGTTCACAAAAGTAACCCTATTTCTTCATACAAGTAACATCACTTAATTATATGTCAACCCTATTTAATCATATGAGTAACCCCAATTATTCACAAGAGTAACCTCATTTATTCATACGAGTAACCTCATTCATTCACATGAGTAATCTCATTTAATTATACGACACCCTTATCCAATCATACGAGTAACCCCAATTGTTCACAAAAGTAACCTCATTTCTTCATACGAGTAACCTAATTTATTCATAAGAGTAAAATAATTAGTATTCCCTTTTATTATAAAAGTAACCACATTAATTTATAGGAGTGACACCCTTTTATTATTAAGAGTAACCACATACTCTACAAGCTAAGTAACTTCATTTGTTGATAAACATTTGTGCACAAGGGTAAACTTTAAAAGGCCATATCTCATAGCACACTGAATATCTTTGGAAAATTCAAGTTGAAGATAAAAATTTGGCTCGATATCTTTCCAACGCCTGGTCAAACGCACGATTCCAAAGAGAAACGAGTAAGATATGACCTTTTAAAAATGAGCTGGCTGCCTGACAGACGTGCGCGGCCACACGCAAGATGAGCTGAGAAGTGTTTTCACTTCAACACAACAGCATTGTGAAGTATTAATCAGGTTAGTTTTTAGTATTTTGGGATAAGAACTACTATTATAATTACACTTATTATTAGTGAGAGTTATGTCATTTATCCCACCAAACAAGGAATTTCTATCTTTTGAATTTGAGATTAAATTGGAGATTTTCTGGTTTGAGATGCCTTTGAATCTTTGTTTGCGGTTAATTTTTTGTTTATGGCATTTATTTTTATTAGTATATATGGAAGGAAGCAGTTATGCCTTGTAAATTTTTTTAAACTTTTTTTCTTTTCTTATTTTTTGCGTGTGTGACTCTTATTGCCATATATGATAGAGATTGTAGTTCGAATGTGATTAAAACAAACAATAAAATTTTGGTTTTTCTAATACGAATAACATTATGTCGCAAGTTATTTGAACCACTCAATAACCAACTTGATCTTTAATAAAACTCTTGCATTACCTATTAACCGTATCAACCAATAACATTGTCGTACCATCTAAGCCATACAAGAATTAGGAGCTTGGATAGGCGTCTCATTGTGAGATCAAGACCAAAATGCTCTCTCATTTTGGTATCCGGAGCTACCAAAGTAATATAACTGGTACCAAAGCTCAAATTTGATACCAAAATAAGTATAACTGGTACAAAAGCTTAAAGATGATATCAAAGTTCACTTACACTTTGGTACCAAAGTAAGAGTTAATTTGGTATTGGTAACAATTTTTCTGAGCTTTGGTATAAGGTACCAGTAAGAGTTACTTTGATATTGGTACCAATTTTAATGAACTTTGGTACCATCTTTATGGGTTAGTCATTTTTTTTGTGCGAAAATACATTTATGCCCCTGTGAGAGGCCATTTTGGCCTCGCACGATTAGGGGTGTAACTAGACTGCGAAAAGTCCACAGTCCAATCCAATCCAGTCCAAACTTGTCGGATTCGACTAGGCTCGGACTCAAATTTTCGAGTCCAAATATTTTCGGACTGGATTTGCACTCACCCCTTTGGAGAACAAAAAATCCAATCCAGTCCAAAAAATATTTTAGCATATAATATATGTAGATATATACTGATATACATATAGTGTATATTTAAAAAATCTATAACATTTTTGTTGAGGTTTTGGACTTTTTCACATTCCCGCTCTAAATTCTTTTTCTAGGCGCCATAATTTTCACTTGCCCTCCAGGAGTGTAACGTGAGAATAGAAAACTGAAAAGGCCAAAGTTATTTTAACATTTTTGGCGCCTTTTGTATTTTGCAATTTGCATTTTATAAGATTTTTAAGATGTATGTAGCTTACTTTGTGGAATTGATGTAATGAGTCTAATTTTTCAATTTCAATGATTCAATCATGAGAAAATATTGTGAACTTAAATTGGGAAAAAAATCAATATATTATATAATATTCGGACTGGACTGGACTGGATTGGATTTGGACTCAATTTTTCGAGTCCAAAAAACTTTGGGCTGGATTTGAATTTGGTAAAGTTTCTAAAACGCAAATTCTTATAAAAGACGGTCTCACGTTAGTCTTAACGTGAGACCTTCCAAGTCCAACATAACGCACTCTAAGCGCAGAAGAAAACGAAGCCCAAGAGCAGTAACAGCAGGGCCAAGCGCTTAATTTGAACGGAGCCCAAGCGCTTAATATCAACTTTCTTCTTCATTCCTCATGTTTCTAATACCTGACATTTCTCTCTCTAAAACTCTCATACTTCCACCATTTTCGACTATTTTCAACCCATATCTTTTTCCATTTTCTACATTTCTTTGTTCTTCTTCCATTTTCTTCTATTCTTGCTTCATTTTCTTCTTCTTTTATTTTCGGGTTTTAGCGTTTGAGATGGGGAGGAAACATTCAGCTTCGAAGAAAGGCAATTCGAGTGGTAGGAAAGCTTCCGCACCTGCTAATGTCAAACCAATTGCCAAGAAGGCTTCTGCACCTGCTGAGAAGATCGTGAAAGCAATTGTTAAGAAGCGTTCTTCCCTCGGTGGACAGAAAGGGAAGGTTATGGTCAAAAGAAAGCGCGGAGAGAAAGGTTTGGTCGCTTTCATTTCGTTTTTAGGCATTTCTTGCTACAATTGTGTTTAATATCTCGTCATCTTTGTGAATTAGAAAATTAGTTAACACTTTCAGATCTTTAGTTGTTGGTTGTTGTGGATTAGTTGATGTTCTTTAGCACTTAGACTCTATTATATTAGTTAATAACTTTTGCGAATTAGTTAGGTATTTTAACCCAATAGTTTAGAGCTCGAAATTTATATTTGGACTTACATTATTGGTTGTGGATTAGCTGTTGGTTGTTGTGGATTAGTTGATGTTCTTTCGCACTTAGACTCTAATCATGATATGTTAGTTAATATTTTTGGCATATTAGTTAATAATTATGGCGAGTTAGTTAGGTATTTTAACCCAATACTTTAGAGCTCGAAATTTATATGTGGACTTACATTATTTTTAGTTAACTTATCCATTACATTAAGGATTTATGCGTGATACTGAAATTATGGCCAATAAAATGCATTCTAATCTGGTTTTTATGATATAACTAATATAACTCTGTGCTTAACTAATATATACTTCAGCGTTTAACTAATATACTTCAGCGTCACCCAGAAGCAATTTAAGGCTAGCATAACTAATAGGTGCAAGCGCTTAACTAATTCTACTGTTGGTTTGATGCACGCGCGTGATGTCAGCATGACACCAGTGGTCTCACGTTAACACTAACGTGAGACTGTCTTTTAAAAAACATACTCTTTCTAAAAAAAATGTGGACTTAATTTTTTTTTGTGACGGGAGTGGGAGATATCATTATAACCAAATGTAGAATATTCGTCGGAATGTTCTAAACCATTGCCTTTTCTCAATCTTATGGAATATTCTGGACAGTTGTTTATTGCGAAGTTGCTATGGATTAAAGTCATGTTGTCAGAGATACGATGGTGCACTACACCTTACTAACATAATGGATTATATTATCATGATGGTGTATATTATTCGCACAGACTTGAAACCAAAACGCACTGAAGTTATAATCTTTACGTTTAAATTTTAATCATCATGATGTCCAATATCATATTTATTTCGTATTTATTTATATGAATAACTAAGGAGAAAATCCAAAAGTATGAGAGAGAAATTTAAAAGGTAGAGAGAAAAACAGGAAAGTGAGAAAGAAATAAAAAAATGTGGTTTAAAATATTAGAAAGTGGATAACATGGTTGGAAAAAAAGGAGAAATTAGATGGGAGTTGTTACCAAAAATAGAAAAACTTCGGTGGACCGCGTTCATAATAAATTATTGTGACTTCGAACTAACTATATCACACAAAAACTAACTATTTCAGAAAAAATCGACTATATCAAATGAAAGCTGACTATATTGAAAACCGATTATATTATACAAAAACAAACTATAGAAAAGGTGATTATATCATACAAGTACTATATCAGATAGAAAATTATTATATCAAATAAAGACTGATTACATCATATAATACCCGGTGCACAATAGATTATTGTGAACCGGGTTCATTCATGATTTTTTTTTACCAAAAATAAAAAAAAGCAACAATGTGTAGACTAAAAACAAACAGACCAAATAGAAAATTGTGTAGATTAAAAAGAAACAAAAATAGTAGTATTGAAAATACATAATCTACTATTCCCTCCAAAAAAAGCATAATCATACTAGCTAATGCGTATCCAAAACTTACGTATCCATCTTATATACACATTAAAGCATATCTTGCTTGAAGACGCATTTATAGATCAGACGAGCTTAAGTTTATGACACTTTTGTATCAGTTTAAAATAAATATTTATTAATTTAAGTTTAAATTAAACATATTTATTAATTTAACCATATTTTTTTTATCAGTTTATGGCATATGCAAAAGCTTATAAGTTTGTGGGTTGAGTCGTTTTAGTTACTGAAACTGTCTCACATAAGACTACTTACTGAGACTATCTCACATAAAACTACTCGTATAGCTATTTCACGTGTAGAGTAATAGTACATAATAATTAAATCGTGGTGTTATCATATAGTACTTGGTGAAATGGTTTGTATCGCATAATATTAGGGTTGTGAGATCAAACCCCACTAGAGCCACTTTAGAGGTGGGATTCCCTTACCCTTCCCCCCAATCCTAAGAGACATCACCTGTGTAGCTGGGCCGGATTAACATACGAGAGGTGTCACTTTAGTATGACATGTCACCTTACACATCAAAAAAACTAAAGCATGACGTAATGTTAATTGGTATATATTTGGTAAAAATATCTAGTGGTAGTAAACAGATTGTTTGGATCGGGTCTTATTCCGGTCAACTTTATCTCGGTTTAAGTTTGGCTCGATTCGGTTTAGGTGCATTCCACTTTCGGCATATTTCTAGTCCATAATTTTTTGGGTAGAGTCGGTTTTGGATTGCATGACTTAGGTTAATATTTTGTTGCATTAGATTGGTTCGGTTATATTGGTTCAATTTAAGTTTTGCCAAGTCAATATTGAAAATCATGGATTGTATTAAGTTGGGGTTGTCATTGGGTTGGGTTTAGTTTAAGTTGTCATGTTTGATAATTTCAAGTTGTAAATATTGCCATGAAAATTTATATTGATATTTGAACTCTTGTGAAAAAAATAGAAAGTCGATGTCCATTTATTAGTGTGGAAATTAGTACTTAATTACTCCCTCCGCATTTCATTAGTTCACCCACTTCTTTGGGCATAGAGTTATAGGAGAAATAGGTATGTGAGTTAATAGAAGGGAAGAAAAAATATTAAATTATTGCATGTTGTATAGAAGTAAATGTTGAACGCCAAGAGAAACATAGTGAGAAAAACATTATAATAAAGATAATAATATTAAATTGGTGGGACCATTCCGAAAATAGTAAAAAAAGAAAAAGTTGGTAAACTTAAAAATGACAACCCAAAAAGGACAATGTCGGTAAAATATTAAAATCCGAGGGAGTACATACTATCGATCATATTTAAGTTTATTTCAGGTCGTGTAGAGTTGTTTGGTGACTCATGAAAGTTGAGTTTTCTCCGAATCAGACTAATTTCATGTCAAATTTGGGCTATTATTTTTTTTTTCGGTTTTTTCACCATATACCCTTGACCAATTTTTTTTGCACCGTATACCCTAGCAAGTTTCCAAATTCACCATATACCCTCCACTTTTCAAAAAATACATTAAACTACTCTTTTGACTAATGTTGTTAGACTTCCGTTAGTCATTAACCCATAATCCACCTCTAACCCTAATTAACTGACCTAAACCTAAGCCATACCCTAACCCCTAATCTAATACCCTAACCCTAACCTTTACCCCAACCACCCCTCCCCCCACCCCTTACCCCTTCCCCTCACCGCCCCATTGCCCCCCACCACCCCGGCCCCCCCTCCCCCCCCACCACCACCCCGAAGCCCCCCCTCCCCACTCCGGAAGCCCCCTCTCCCCACCACCCCGAAGCCCCTCCTCCCCCCTCCCCGAAACCTCCCCCCTACGAAACGCACCCCCGAACCCTAAAAAAAATTCGAAATTCGAAGGGGAGGGAGTTTGTGTTTCGAAAAATGCGGGTTCAAGCGTCGGGAAATTGGAAAAATCGAGGGGTTGGTGCGACATACGATTGCGGGGGAAGGGGAGGGGGAGGGGGTCATGGGACCGAGGGGGAAGGGGTGGGGGGCTGCGGGGGAGGAGGTAGGGGGCTTTGGCGGTAGTGGGGAGGGAGTGGTGGGGTTGGGGGCCGTGGGGGTGGTGGGGCAATGGGGGGAAGGGATGGGGTGGGGGAGGGGGTGGTGGTTGGGTGGTTAAGGTTAGGGTATTAGATTAGGGGTTAGAGTTAGGGGTAGATTTAGGTTAGTTAATTAGGGTTAGAGGGGGGATTAGGGGTTAATGACTAACGGAATTTAACTCCGTTAGTCATTAAGGGTAAGTGGATGTATTTTTCCAAAAGTGAGGGTATATGATGAATTTCAAAAGTCGAAAGGGTATATGGTGCAAAAAAAAAATTGTCAGGGGTATAAGGTGAAAAAACCATTCTTTTTGTAAAATTTTAGATCGGGTAAATGTCGTTCAGCTTTTGTCGGTTTCAGGTAATTTTCGTGTTTGGCCATTTCCCGATCGAAATCAGGTACTCATTGTTTGGGTCCGTTTTGGGTTGGGTAGATTCACTACAGGATATCTTCGAGTATGCATTGTGTTCAATTCTAGTTAATTTCGAGTTTCGGTTCAATTTCGCTTCCTTGGGTATTGCTTGAAGGGTAATCACATGCAAATCAGTATTGTCCGCTCTATTTACATCCCACATGACAAGTCAAGTAATAGATTATTATTCTTTGTTTATAAATATCCAAATCTTTATACGCAATACCCCATAGATAATTCAAATCTTTATTGAGGTTGAGGGGATGGAGTAATGGTATCGCTTCCCATCTCATATCCATGAGGTCTAGGGATCAAACTTCATGGGACTCATTTGAGGAATTCTCCATTTTCCCCCTCAAGTAAGTCCCCTTCATCTTACAAAAAAAAAAATTCGAACCGTATGAAGTCATTTTGTATCTCACATTATTGAAGGAGTCATTTATGTTAAGATGCGATCAAATTGACTTATGTTAGTGCTTGATCTTTTTTTTAAATATAAAATTAATTCATTAATGGAAGAGTCATATAACATTTACAATAAAAATCAAAACTGACAAAAACATAACAATTTGGTTAAATATGATAATTGTAAATGAGATTGAACTTCTATATACCCTCTTTCATCACATCGTTGTTTGATACAAACTTCCACAAGGGGGTCTTTCGATCTATCATATTGTAGTTTTAAAACAACTAAATTTGATCAAATTAGGAGCAGATGCAGAATTGATATATATCGCGATGCCGCAAAAATATTCATCAACATATTAAATTTCCTTGCAAAATTAAGAACATAATAACCCCCAACTCTCACAAAAAGATAGAAGGAACCCAATTTATGGGTAGATAAAATCCAATAATTGAGGGGTAGAAATGACGCAATAAATGAGTACTACAACTCTCCGTTAGAGAGAGAATGGAGATTTATTATTCACATGAAACAAAAACAAGAAAAAAAAAATAACAAGAGAATTGGTGCTTACCATCAATCAAAAAGTTGGTGGTAGCCCCTAGGCTCATAAAGAAAACTAGGGATTTGAGGGGGGATAACAAAGAGAAAAGAGAATTAGCGTAACTAGATACTTCTTAAGTCCTTAATCTAATAGGACACTTTTCCTAATCAATGAAAGAGGAAACCGTTATGTCATATGTGAGTATTGGAGATACATATTGTTCCGGTATCAAATAACGGGTTGGGGTTAACCGGTTTTAACTTTAGTGAAATGTAAACAGTGTTTAATTATTGTTTGCTGGAAGAATAACAATGGATGCTTGAGAGTGTTTTCTTGTTTTCTTTGAGTGATTATGAGAGCGTAGAGCTGATCAACTCCAGCCCGACCCGATTTT
Organism: Beta corolliflora; assembly: GCA_947648045.1. Lineage (NCBI taxonomy): Eukaryota > Viridiplantae > Streptophyta > Magnoliopsida > Caryophyllales > Amaranthaceae > Beta > Beta corolliflora. The sequence goes on along the minus strand of CANSZD010002921.1, from coordinate 2,571,924 downwards.
TGGGCGGGCTTGGGCAGTTTTTTTTGGCCCGCGGGCGGGTCCGGCCCGGTTTTTTTTTTGGACGGGCTTTGGACAAGCCATAAAAGACGTTTTAGTCAAATTTTTTGGCCCGACCCGTTTTGGCCCGAAAAAGCCCGCCCGCCCGGCCCGCCCCAAAATAACGGGCTTTGGGCACAATTTTTTGGCCCGGATTTGGGCCCGGCCTGGCCAATGGGCAAAATTTTTTTGGCTCGGCCCGGCCCATGATCACCTCTATGAGAGCGTAACCCTTCATCCCTTGGTTGGATCGCCTTTTATAGTCCTCTTCGCACGTCCTAGTTGTTCAACCAATGTACGCGAGAATCTTGGCATGATCTCCAACAACACTTGACTCTATTTGACTTTATTCATTTACTACGTTGAACATATCTCCCCAGCTAACTTAGTCCCCCGCAAATGTAGCCCATCAGATGTGATCTGACTCAGGACCACCTACAATAGTCATGTAGTTTGCACGATTTATCGAACATTAACTTCGTCTAGACCTGCATAGAAAATCGACCATAACAATTTGCCCCCAATTGTCAAATGGGGATGCCAACATTCTCATAAGGCAATTGAGCTCTGTCGTACATCAAAAAGATAATCATTAGTACTTAAAGTCAGGTAAACCAAGAAACAAAAGATAAAATTTGAAAACAGCCGAAAAAATATCATTCAAGGCTCAATTTTTTATCTGTTAGAAGCATAGGCCAATGATGACATCAATTAGTGAGTTGATATAAAAGTCGTGCCTTTCCTTGTCTTATATTTTTTCACTCTTGCACGCAAAAAATCTTTCTCTCTTCCAAATTCTTGAATTTTCGGAGCACTTCAAGAATTCCAACAAGTTCGGTGAAAGAACTCCGGTGACACAGGTAAATTTCCGGCTAATTTCTTCGTTCTTCAGCTTCGCTATTTTCGAATCATGCCTCCTCGTCACCGTAGTATTAGGGTAGCTAATCGTTTCGGTGAATGATATGGAAAAATCAAAGGGAAAAACCATAGAATCGAAACCAATTTTAATTAACGATGATAAACCCTTAGACGTAAATTCCTCAGTTACCGAAGGGGAATTGAGAAAATTTCAAGAAATCGTCAATTTACCATCCGATATCGTAATTAGAACAGTAGGTAACAACGAACGCCTTGAAAATTGCCCCAAAGATTGGGTGGTGCAGTACGACTACCCTTTTAAGATTGGTTTCAGATTACCTTTTTCTCCTCTGGTGAGAGATTTGCTGCAAATCTTCGATCTTAGCCCAGAACAATTGATGCCCCAAGTATGGAGGGTATTGAGCGTGATAAAAAGGTCTACCGCGACATGCGAAGACCCGACGTCCCTTCAAGATTTGATGTATATCTATATTGTTAAGGTCAAGAATCATAGGCTATCTTTGCATGTGAAACATGGTATGACCATGTTGGTCGAAGGGACTAATGTGAATGACAGAGGCTGGAAAAGTCAAACTAGGAATTTTCTCAGAGGAAGATGGAATGTAGGAGGTCTGTGTTATTTTAACTTTTTGTTTCGTCGGTATTTGTGTCATTAACTTGCGTCATTAACTTGGTAGCGAGAGTTCTCAGAGAAAGATCGACTTCTTCCTCCTTATAGACGTGCAAGAACGTTGGTTCAAGAAAATCGTCATCACTAATCTTTATAATATTACGCTGTTAATTTCTCACATCATCATTCTTTTCTCAAAACAGCGGGGTTTAGTTAGTCGCGCCAAAGGGGGTCTATGGACTTGGCCACTATGTCTGCCGTCGTATCAAAAAGGAAGAGATCGAACGAAGAAACATAGAAAGGGTAAAGCATCAGTGTAGCAATGTTAGCGCCTGTTACGTCTAAGGAAGAACAATCCAATGCGCCTTTTAGCAAGGTGTCAAAAAATACTCCGACGTTCAAAGAACCAGCGAGTCAGACGCACATGATCGTCGTGCCTAAGAATTTCTTGGACCATCGCAATACGATGTGGCATGAGGCTGAGAGCCTTCTCATTCAAGTAGCTAAACATCGCCTTAAAAATCGATCTCTTCAAAACATAATGATGGAAGGGACAGAGCTACTAATCCAGGTATTCATTGTAACCCTTCGATTACTCTTACACTTGGTTGGTCCTTCTTTTTTAACCCTTGTTCTTATGTGCTAATAGGCGTTGCAACATTTCCTCATGGTCAACAAGAAAATAAACATGATGGTCAAGGGCCATCAGGCCTTAACGAAAAGGCTGGAGAAGTCCGCCGCGACGTTGGGGGAGAAGAACAAAGAGATCTGAGATCTGATGAAGAAGGTAAAAGTATTGGAGGACAAGTCGGTGAAGAAGAAAAAAGAACTTGATGATTCGTACGCACAGATGGACACCAATAAAGCTTTGATGGTACAGATGGTAGAGCGCGAATGTGATTTGGTCGAAGCAGAAACAACAGCGAGGGTCAGGGCTAAGCTAATGCACCAGATCTTGATGAAGCAGACTGACCGATGGAAACCCTCCGTCGACATTGACTTGTACCTCAAACACATGGGTCCAATAACTGACCTTAAAGGCGATGACGATATAAAAGCGACGGCTGAGTCGTTTCTATCCGATGTCCTAGAGGAAACAGTGAAAGTCGCCGAGGTTGAGGTGGTTAATGAGGTTGCGGAGGTCTTGGCTCCAAGTCATGGAAAAGCGACCGAGGTGACCGTGACTCCTGCGACAGCGACCGAGGACGAGCCTGTTGGCGTCTCATGTTTTCATATCCATATCTACTCATGCTTTTGTTTAGTTATATTTTAAACATTGTCGTTTGCTTTGGATTTTTTTTGTTGCCTTTGAACTTATGTCGTTGCGACTATTTCGTTTGAAAACTTTTTGGGTCTCCTAAGGGGGAGACCATATCCAGGAATTTCATTACTCTTTTGGTATTTGTCGTATGTGCATTGTGACTAAAATTCTAGCAGTTTTTCTAGCCTCTATCGTTAGGTTTAGCACCAAAGCGTCATAAGTTTATAAGTAACATGCGTCTCATGCAGTGAGAAAATATCTAACCAATTTCACAAAAAAATACTTGTAGGAAGTTCATATAGATGTCCTATTAACGATGTTCCTCACGTAATTTTTCGTCGAACGTTCTTATTAGCCTGCGAGTTTGAGCATTTACGTCTAATACTTCGTGGCTTTATTTATTGAAAGCTAAAAATCAATAACCACAATGATCTCATTGTGTCTTTGGACTTATTCCTGAAATGCAATCGTTAGATCTAAGTCATTGGACTTACCAACGACGCGACGATGCAAACTGTCATTGTTTATTTTGATACGAAAAATGCAAAAAGGAAAACAAACGTGAAAATGAAATAACCATTCAAAAGTGATACTTCTTCAGATTGATGGCATTCCAACTTCGTGGTATCATTGATTCATCTTGCTGTCGTAGTTGATAGGCTCCGTTCCCAACGACTCTATCGATCTGGTAGGGACCTTCCCACGATGCTCCTAACTTACCTGCATTTAGCTCTTGAGTGTTTTGAAGTACCTTTCTTAGGACCCAATCTCCTTTTTCTTAATGTTTTAGCTTGGACATTTTGTTAAAACTTCTAGCGAAGATCTGTTGTTGGGTTAGATCGCTAATGAGCTCGTCTCCATTTTGCGACTATGTCATGATGGTATACCTTGCAGTAGGGATGCTAACTTCAGACGAGAGTTTGTCTTGTTGTTGTCCTTGGCGTCGTTCGATTAGCCCATAGGATGGATGGTAGTTCTTCTGCCCATTTCCATGTTCTTGCTTTGAGACGCTTCTTCAATGACTTGATGATGTCCTTATTGCTGGACTTTGCTTGTCCATTGGCTTGCGGATATCACGGAAATGTTTGGTTTTGTCGCTTATAAATTGCGACCCATTGTCACATATAATTTTTGACGGGACTCCAAACCTGCATATAATGTTAGTTTGTATAAAAGATATTACCTCCTTGTCTTGTACCTGTTGGAACGAATATGCTTCTATCCACTTAGAAAAATAATCTATTAGAGCCAACAGAAAGACCTTTTGTCCTAGGGTTAGAGGTAGTTTTCCAACTACGTCCATTCCCCATTTCATAAAAGGCCAAGGAGTTAAGGTATGATGCAATAATTCAGATGGTTTATGCGTCATACCTGCATGACGTTGACAACTGACACACTTCGTCACGTACCTGGTGGCGTCTTGCTACATCGTCGGTCAGTAGTATCCCATTCTTAACGCACGATTAGAGAGGCTTCGTCCACCGGAATGGTTTCCACAAGTGTCGTCATGAAGGTCTTGTAGGACTTGTGGCCATTGGTCGCGTTCTAAGCAACGCAAGTAAGGTCCTGTTGCCGATCTTTTGGATAGTACTCGTTGGATGCCTATGAATCGCAACACTTTGAATCTCAACTTTCTTGCTTGGTTTTAGTCGTTTGGTAAGACATCGTTAATCAAATAATCTAATATAGGCTGTGTGAATCTGACACTTACCTCGTCATCGTCTCCTTCTATCGCTTCAATAGAACGGGCGTTCATCGTTAACGCTGACTTCTCCGCAGCTGGTTCCATGAAGTAGACGAGCGGGATGGAGCTGAATGTTGGGTCTCTTAAAGACGAACCCAGATTGGCTAGTGCGAGTGCTTAGGCATTTTGGTCTCTTGGTACTCGCGTTATTGAAAAGTGATTAAACTGTTTACTCTTACCTTTGGTAATTTCCAGGTACAACGTCTTTTTCGAGTCCTTCGCTGTAAATTCTTCTTTTACTTGCTATATACTTTGAGTGATTTTACCCCAAGTCACTAGCTAACGTCATTCCAGCTATTAGGGCTTCATATTAGGCTTCATTATTGGTCGCTTTGGAATCGCAACATATGGCCTATAATATCTTATCCCCTTGTCGCGGCTTCAGCATAAAGCCTAGTCCTGCTCCACGAGAGTTGGAAGAACCGTCAACGAACAAGATCTATGCATCGTTGCTAACGTTAGTGATCCGTGTGAGCTCTTCGTCTGCTAGTTTGCCTAGTTCTAAGCTGATGTCTTCCACAAAATCGTTCAATGCTTGGGATTTGATCGCTATTCTGGGCAGATATTGGATGTCGAATCCACTTAAGGCTATTGCCTATTTTCCCATTTGACCTGTCAATTCTGTTCTACGTAACACACTTTTTATGGGGTAATTAGTCATGACAACAATAGGATGCGTCTCAAAATAATGTCCTAGTTTTTTAGCTGCTTGTGACTAGTGCTAATACGACTTTTTCAAGAGAGTAATACCTGGTTTCTGCATCGGCAAAGACTTACTAACGTAATATATTGGTAATTATTGATGGTCTCTGCGCTTCCATTGTCAAGACGGCACTTACAGAAGAATTGCTGACGGCGATGTATAGCTGTAGTATCTCCCCTTCTTTGGGTTTGGTCAGCAATGGTAGCGTGGCTTGGTATGCTTCTAGTGCTTGCAATGCTTGTTCATGCTCATTGGTCCAATGGAAGCCTTTGTTCTTTCTTAGCACATCGTAGAATAAGTGGCATTTGTCGGACGACTTGGAGATGAACCTATTAAGTGCTGCTACTTGCCCTGTCAATTTTTGTACCTCCTTGACGTTTCTGGGTGATTGGATGTTGACGAGCTCCCTTATTTGGTCTGGACTTGCCTCTATACCTCTTTGCGTCATGGCGTACTCGCGGAATTTACCTGTAGTAACTCTAAAAGTACATTTTGTACAGTTAAGTTTCATACCATATTATCAGAGAACCTCGAATGCTTGCTTTAGGTCTTGGACGTGATCATCTATGTCGACTTGACGAGCATATCATCTATGTAGACTTCCATCGTGTCCCCTAGTTGTTCTTTGAACATATGGTTGACTACTCTCTGGTACATCGCTCCTGCATTTTTCATACCAAAAGGCATTAACTTATAACATTGTCGTTTGCTTTGGATGTTTTTGTTTCCTTTAAACGTATGTCGTTGCGACTATTTCGTTTAAAAACTTTTTGGGTCTCCTAAGGGGGAGACCATGTCTTGGAATTTCATTACTCTTTTGGTTTTTGTCGTATGTGTTATTAAAATTCCAGCCGTTTTTCTTGCGTCTATCGTTAGGTTTAGCACCAAAGCGTCATAAGTTTATAAGTAACATGCGTCGCATGCAGTGAGCAAATAGCTAACAAATTTCACAAAAAACTTACTTGTATGAAGTTCATATAGATGTCCTACTAACGATGTTCCTAACGTAATTATTCGTCGAACGTTCTTATTAGCCTGCGACTTTACGCACTTATGTCTAATACTTCGTGACTTTATTTATTGAAAGCCAAAAATCAATAGCCACAACGAACTCAGTGTGTCTTTGGGCTTATTCCTGAAATGAAATCGTTAGGTCTAAGTCATTGGACTTACCAACGACGCGATGATGCAAACTGCCATCGTTTATTTTGACACGAAAAATGCAAAAAAAAAAAAAAAAAACGTGAAAATGAACTAAACCAATTAAAATGATACTTATTCAGGTGGAATGCATTCCAACTTCGTGGTATCATTGATTCATCTCGCTGTTGTAGTTGATAGGCTCTGTTCTCAACGACTCTATCAATCTGGTAGGGATCTTCCCACGACGCTCCTAACTTACCTGCATTTAGCTCTTGAGTGTTTTGAAATACCTTTCTTAGTACCCACTATCCTTCTCTCAAGGTTTTCACTAGTGGAAAAAACCTTATATGTAACAAGTTAACTGATTCGGTTCTTTAAAAACCGGATTCGTTACAAGTAAAATGATCCAGTTCATTCAACCGGATCCGTTATTGTTGGGTTTTTTGGGGAAATGTGAATCTATTTAACTAATCTGGTCTATATAGGGAGCCGAATCAGTTGGGCCTGATAACTATATATAAGTGCGACCCACTTCCTCACTCCTCTCAAACCGTAAAGGTCTAATTTCCTCACTCTTCTCAATCCTCACACGCCTCTCAAACCCCCCTTTAACAGAACCTAACTCCCTCACTCCACTCAATCCTCACACGCCCCTCCTCTTCTGATATTTTCCCTCCTCCCTCTCGAACCCATGCCACCAACCACCCTCTCTCAGTCTCCTCCCCTCGCTACGCCATGCCACGCCATGCCACGCCACGCCACCACCCTCTCTCAGTCTCCTCCTCCCCTCGCCACGCCACCACTGTCCTCACTCGAAATCACCAGCCCTCCTCAGATCTCCACCCTCCTCTCTCATCGCCGGTGAAGGAAGAAGGCGAAGCACGAAGACATCAACCGCGGCCACCATCCATCTCCGCCAACCCGTTGCCCAGCCTCGCACTTCCTGCGAGATGTCGTCGATCTTCAACGCAACCACCACCATCTCCGCCAACAAACCCTCACCCCTGCACACCGCGAGTTATCGTTCGTTTTTTAGTTTATAAATTTCGATTTCCATTTTCGTTTTTTGTTTTTTCTGGCCTCTTAATTTTCAGTATAAGTTGAGTTCCGTAATTTTTCGGTTTTTGGTCATGCACAAATCAACGTGTCAGGCGCAGATTGGCGCGCCTGAAGCAGCATGCTCAGTAGGAAGCGTACACGTGGTACGGGCTTTGAAAAAGATAAGAAAGAAAAAGATGCATCTCACACAGAGAAGTGCGCTTGGCGCAGGACTCTGTATGACACATAAGTCTACGTGGCAGTCTTGTGCGCTTGGCACACTGCTGTGCGCTCGGCGCGCGCTTATGTTGCAGGGTACGTGCGCTCGGCACACATCTGTGAGCTCTGTGCACTCTGGTGCGCTCATCACACGTTGGTGCGCTCAGTGCACCGCCTTGTTTTGACACGTTTTGACAACTTTTTGATGAAAACGCGTTTTAATGATTTTATTTTATCTTTCAGCTCCGGAAATCTAATTTACAGGATAAAATCTGATTTTAATTTTAAAAAAATATCTTTAAAAATATTTATTTTATTAAAATAAAACAATTAATTATTATTAAACAATTGATTGGGCTTTTCAAAGAGTTGGGCTAAAAATAAAATTAATTATCACGAATAATTAAGTGGGCTTTAAAATAGGACTTGAACAGTTTTCGAAATAGTTTTGGGATGGCTCTTCGGACTGCTTTGCCCTTGGGTCGGACCAATTAAGACCGCGGTATGTTTCATCATTGGGCCCTTAAATGGGGAGACACGATTATGTGTCTACAATGATGAAAATGCTTAGAAAATTAATGGATAATGAGACTGATCTTGATTTTGGACCCTCAATATGTGCGATTTCATTGCTTTCACCCTCGACGGAGCTGGACATTGGTGAAAGTTTGGAAGCTGCACATGAAAGCGCCCTGTGATTGTGACCATACTCGATTGGAGATTTGTATACTTCACATCTTGTCGATCTTACTAGTACAGTTTCCCCATTCTGACGACATTAGTATGGTTTACCTAATTACCTACTTGATGTCTATTATAGATGTGTGCTGATGGAGCGTATAAAAGATGTTATGGGGTTATAAAAGAAGGAAAATGTTGAGTAAAGATTGCTTGTATCATTCTTGATAACTCCTTTTACTCCATACTGAATTTCTTGATTTTGTTCCTTTTTTGTGTGTCTATTTATGTTCTGTAACAATCAATTAATGATCAAACTTGAAAGATTTGACTCAAAAATTATTGCAGTGGAGAAAGGAGCTGGAGTCACAAGTTGGACCACCCGGGTATGAAAGAAAGAAACAAACAGCAAGTCTGTTAAGAGGAATGAAAGAAAGAAAGAAAAGAGACAATAGGTGCTTTGTTTAACCTTTTTATTATCCTACGAAATCCTTATGTGCTTTAATACTTCTTATATCTTAGGTGTTTACTAAAGTGATGGAGCAATCATTTTATAACATGGTCCTTTCAGCCTTGGTGTAAACTGAACACTAGCTTTTATCACAAGCTGTAACCACTAGCTTAAATATTGTAGCTCTCCCATACTTTAGTATTTATTCAGATGTATTTTCTTTCCCTCAATAATAAATGTAATACCCCTCATGATTGCTTTAAAGGGATTTAGCAGGCTACTCATTCCAATAAGATGCATCTTTCTTTTAGGGAGCTTAATTCCTTAGTTACTCCACAGTTAAGCGTGATGTTTCTCAGGGTGCACATGAGTGAGGACAAAATACGTCGAAAGAACTTGTGTTGGCTATTGAGGATAATTGTTGGCCCTGGATGCGCATTGGTGATAATATACTCGACCCCTGATAGGTCAGGTGTTACAAATGGTATTAGAGCAACCCTGCGACCGCGTGTTGGGGCGACCCTAAGGCCGTTAGGCCGAATATTAGGAGTCCTCAGGCGCTTAGTGGGGGAGGATTCTGAGGATGCTTTGTCGTAAGGAGCGACCCAGAGGTCGTTAGGCCGAATATCTGGAGTCTCCGGCGATCAGTTTCCAGGCAGAGGCGACCCACAGGCCGTATGCCGAATATGTAGAGTCCACAGGCGCAACGAGGGCGTTGCTGTCCTCAAGTGGGGGTGTATGTAATACCCCTCATGATTGCTTTAAAGGGATTTAGCAGGCTACTCATTCCAATAGGATGCATCATTCTTTTAGGGAGCTTAATTCCTTAGTTACTCCACAGTTAAGTGTGCTTGGCTGGGAGTAGTCTTAAGATGGGTGACCTCCTGGGAAGTTTCTCAGGGTGCACATGAGTGAGGACAAAATGCGCCAGAAGAATTTGTGTTGGCTATTGAGGACAGTTGTTGGCCCTGGATGCGCATTGGTGACAATATACTCGACCCCGGATGGGTCGGTTGTTACAATAAAACTTATCTCTCTAGATTTCTCTCAAAATGATTACACTGAGATTGTTAACAGAACACTATTTGAGAAAGCCTTGGTGTACAACTGAACACTATTTCAGAATTGAAAAATTGAAGATCACACCGAGGGTTTGATTCTAGTGACAGAGAGAAACTCAAGAAACCTCTTTTATATGTTGGGCAGAGCCTGAAGAAGTATGCCCGAAGTATATTTATATTGGACACCAAACATGTAGTATATCTTTTGGTGATGAACTTTTACTTCAATCACCCAATTAAGAGATGAGAACAATTCTTATTTAGTGTTACACATACCGTCATACACACACGAGTATTTCATTCTATATCTTATTTTGGTTTTGTGGAGAGAATGAGTAGTATGCTATTTTGTAAGAGATAATAACATTTATCTTGGATGTACCAGGAGTTTTCGATTTATGTGTTGTTTCCGGTTAAAGCTGTGGTTGATGACTCAGAGGATGGGCAAATGTGGTAAAGATGTTCCCCTGGAAACTCAATTTATGATGGTTGAGAGCAAGAATTCCACTGCAGATGGTGAACCAAACGACGTTCCAGCTATATACGCAGTTTTTCTAGCCCTTATGGGGGTCAATTTCGAGCTGTTCTTCAAGGGAATGAAAAGAACGAGTTAGAGATCTGCCTGGAGAGTGGTGAGTCAATAATGGCCATGAATATGCATGCTCTTTCTTGCATGACTGGCTCGCATAATTAGGGCTATTACCGTATCTTGTCTTTAATCTGTCCACCTGGTTAGCTCGGTAGAATAACGTCTGCATTTTATAAACAGTGATGGAGCAATCATTATTGCAAACTCACTGAAATATTTTCAATCTCTGGAAGCCATCTATATCATGGATATGCTTGGCTCTAGCTTATTTTTGATCCTATTATCGTAGTAGAATATCTACGATGTTTTAGTTTGATGTTGAATATTAGAATAAGTAACAGTTTTTATGTATATGTAATTATATATGCTTAAATAAAATGAGATTTTTGCCTCATTTTGTATTGATACTTTTTTCTCACCACAATTGTTTTTGTATCAATTAAGAACAAAAAAAATAAAAAAAAATAAAAAAATGGGTGCTTAACTTTTAGCGACGATCTGTTGTTGGGTTGCCATCCTTACTAGCGCTGCATCTCTGAGTTCGTCTAAGGTGTCTAGGTCGTTTATGAGCTCGTCTCCATTTTGCGACTCTGTCATGAGGCCATACCTTGCAGTAGGGATGCTAACTTCAGACGGTAGGACTGCTTCACATCCATACACTAGTGAAAATGGAGTTTATCCTGTTGTTATCCTTGACGTTGTTCGATTAGCCCATTGGATAGATGGTAGTCTTTCTGCCCATTTCCCTATTCTAGCTTTGAGACACTTCTTCAATGACTTGATGATGGTCTTATAGTTGGACTCTGCTTGTCCATTGGCTTGCGGATATCGTGGCGTCGAAGTCAACAAAGTGATGTTCCATTCGTCGCAGAAACGTTTAGTTTTGTCGCTTATAAATTGCAACCCATTATCTCATATAATTTCTAACGGGACTCCAAACCTACATATAATGTTAGTATGTATAAAAGATATTATCTCCGTGTCTCGTACCTGTTGGAACGAATCCGCTTCTATCCACTTAGAAAAATAATATGTTAGAGCCAACATAAAGACCTTTTGTCCTAGGGCTGGAGGTAGTTTTCCAACTATGTTCATTCCCCATTTCATGAAAGGCCAAGGAGTGAAGGTAAGATGCAATAATTCAGATGGTTTATGTGTCATACCTGCGTGACGTTGACAACTGTCACACTTCGTCACGTACTTAATGGCGTTTTGCTTCATCGTCGGCCAGTAGTATCCCATTCTTAACGCACGATTAGAGAGGTTTCGTCCTCCGGATTGGATCCTACAAGTGCCATCATGAAGGTCTTGTAGAACTTGTGGCCATTGGTCGCGTTCTAAGCAACGCAAGCAAGGTCCTGCTGCCGATCTTTTGAGCAGTACTCCTTGGATGACTATGAATCGTGACACTTTGAATCTTAACTTTCTTGCTTTGTTTTTGTTGTTTGGTAAGACATCGTTAGTCAAATAATCTAATATAGGCTTTGTCCATTTAACACTTACCTCTTCATCATCTCCTTTTATCGCTTCAATAGAACGGGCATTCATCGTAACGCTGACTTCTCCACAGCTGGTTTAATCAAGTGGACGAGCGGGATGGAGCTGCACATTGGGTCTCTTAAAGACGAACCCAAATTGGCTAGTGTGTGTGCTTGGGCATTTTGGTATCTTGGTACCTACGTTATTGAAAAGTGGTTAAACTGTTTCCTCTTACCTTTGGCGATTTCCAGGTACAACGTCATTTTCGAGTCCTTCGCCGCAAATTCTCCTTTTACCTGACTGACGGTCAGGAGTGAATCGCTATATACTTTGAGCGATTTTGCCGCCAAGTCACTGGCTAACGTCATTCCAGCTATTCGAGCTTCATATTCAGCTTCATTGTTGAAAATCGCAATATATGGCCTATAATAACTTGTCCCCTTGTGGCGGCTTCAGCATAACGCCTAGTCCTGCTCCTCGGAAGTTGGAAGAACCGTCACTTCAATGAACAAGATCCATGCGTCGTTGCTGACGTTAGTGATCCGTATGAGCTCTTCGTCTGCTAGTTTGCCTAGTTCAAAGCTGAAGTCTACCACAAAATCAGTCAACACTTGGGATTTGATCGTTATTCTAGTCAGATATTGGATGTCGAATCCACTTAAGGCTATTTCCCTTTCGATCTGTCAATTCTGGTCTACGCAACACACTTTTTATTGGGTAGTTAGTCATGACAACAATAGGATGTGTCTCAAAATAATGTCTTAGTTTTTTAGCTGCTGTGTCTAGTGCTAATACGAGTTTTTCAAGAGAGTAATACATGGTCTCTGCATCTAGCAAAGACTTACTAACGTAATATATTGGTAATCGTTGATGGTCTGCTTCCCTTGTCAGGACGACACTTACCAACGAATTGCTGACGACGAGGTATAATTGTAGTATCTCCCTTTCTATAGGTTTGGACAGCAATGGTAGCACGGCTAGATATGCTTTTAGTGCTTGCAATGCTTGTTCATTATCGTTGGTCCAATATAAGCCTTTCTTCTTTCTTAACACGTCGTAGAATAAGTGGCATTTGTCGGACGAGTTGGAGATGAACCTATTAAGTGCTGCTACTTGCCCCATTAATTTTTGTACCTCCTTGACGTTTCTGGGTGATTGGATGTTGACGAGCTCCCTTATTTAGTCTGGACTTGCCTCTATCCCTCTTTGCGTCACGGCGTACCCGAGGAATTTACATGTAGTAACTCCAAAAGTACATTTTGCAGGGTTAAGTTTCATACCATATTGTCGGAGGACCTAGAAGGCTTGCGTCAGGTCTTGGAAGTGATCACCTATGTCGACTTGACGAGCATATCATCTATGTAGACTTCCATCATGTCCCCTAGCTAGTTTTTCTTTGAACATGTGGTTGACTAGTCTCTGGTACATTGCTCCTGCATTTCTCATACCAAAAGACATAACCTTATAACAATAAATACCTTTATCGGTGACGAACACAATATTTTCTTGATCGTCTGGATGCATGAGAATCTGATTGTATCCAGAGTCAGCTTCCATAAACGTCAATAACTCGTGCCCAGCCGTCGCGTCGACCATAGCGTCGATATGTGGAAGTGGGAAGGGGTCCTTTGGACAAGCCTTGTTTAGGTCCGTGAAGTCGATGCAAACTCTCCACTTACCGTTCTTTTTGCTTACGACAACGATGTTTGCTAACCCGTCTGGATTCTTCACCTCTCGGAACTTGCCGGTCTCAATAAACTTTTGTACTTCGTCGTTGAGGATGTGGTTACATTTGGGAGCGAACTTTCGTTGCTTTTGCTTGACTAGTTTTTGATAGGGATCGACATTCACTTATGCGTGATGACGTATGGACTGATGCCTGTCATATCTTCATGGTTATAAGCTAAGCAAAACAATATTGGTTAGCCTATAAAAAGTCTATTACCTGGGCTTTCAGATCTGTTGGCAAGGAAGCACTAATTCTGACGACTATATCGGGGAAGGCTGGATCGAGCACTACTTCATCGAATTGTTGTTCGTCTGGTTCGTGGGGTGTCGATCCTCCTTGTAATTGCTAGATGGTGGCTTTGGACTGCTTGAGTGACGAACTGTAACATTCTCGCGCTGCTTTCTGCTCTCCCCTAATCTCTTGGACACCCCATTTAGTTGGGAATTTGATTATCTAGTGGTAAGTGGACGAGACGATTTTCATCTTATTAATCCATGGAGTGCCTAAAATCACGTTGTAGACTGAGGGGCAAAGCAGGATGTTGAATTTGGTCTGGAGGTTGACACCTTTTGCGTAGGTCGGCAAGACAATCTCTCCAATAGTTTGGTGCGTATCGCCGTTGAAGCCGATTAACACCGATAATTTTTTCGTCACGTCTTTTTTGTCTAGGCCCATACCTTCCAAGGCACTCTTGAAAAGGATGTTGGCGGACATGCCGCCATCTATGAGCACGCGCTTGAGGAGGAAGTTGCTGATGGTCAAGGAGATGACCAGCCCATCATGATGTTCATTCTCATTTAGTCTGTAGACCTACAATCATTGGGAACACTTGACGAGGGGGGTCGCTTTCTAGCTAGCCTTTTGTCGACAAATATCAGATCCACCAGGAATGACATTAATTACCTTTACGTGGGATGGCGACGCTAGTGGTTTTTACTTCGGAGGATTCTTGTCGAATGAAGACTTCCCTTTGTCGCTGAGGAGGTCTTGCAAATGTCCCTTGTTCAGCATGAACGCGACTTCTCTCCTAAGCGTTATCCAATCCACGGTCTTATGTCCATGGTCATAATGGAAGTGACATCACTTCGTCTGGTCTTTCTAGGCATCTGGACGATCACGCTTGCGCGACCAATGTACAGGAGCTCCAATTTTAGTCAGAGCATTCACGACACCTACGACGTCGACAGAGAATCCATAGGATTCAACGTCACGATACACTTTGGGATCTGCCTTAGCGTCGGTACATTCACATTCTTGCACTTCGTTAATGTTATATACCTGATTTGGACGACTATATGGATGACTCCTCCAATTGTGCCTCTTCGGGGCGAAGGCCTTGTGATTACTCGTTCCTTCGGATATATGACGGGTAGATATGATGTTGAGGATTGCGTCATCTTCCTCCAAACGCATCTGAGCTAGGGCTCAGGATTTCACCTCTTCAAAGGTGGCGCATGGATACTTTGTCAGACGGTTGTACATCATTGACAAAAGACGAGTCCTTTCCTTAAACATTCAGTAGCAGTTTTAGTATCTAAATCTTTAATACCGATCATTTCTTTGTTAAAGCGATTATAATAATCGCGAACAGATTCTCCTCGCTTCTGGACGACGCCATATAGGTTGATGGTTTACTTTTCTAGACTGCGACTTCCTTCGAATTTAGTATAAAATTTGTTGACCAGGGTCGAAAAATTACCAATGCTTCCCGGCTTAAGAGATCCGAGCCATTTTAGGCCTGGCCAGTCAAGGTGGCTCCGAAAGACTTGCACATGCACGCCTCAACAAGATTCCAGGGTATGGATGTCTGCCGCATTCTCTACCTATATTGGGCGATGTACTCGGTCGGGTCGGTAGATCCGTCATTAGTGGCAGTCATGATGGGAAGGTTGAGCTTCTTTAGCAGCGAAGCTTTTGCAATCTTTTCCACAAACGGTGAGGCTGCATAATCGTTTCGGTGTTCGACGATGCTTGGTGTTGGTGCTCCAGGGAGTTGAGATAGGAGCCTCGTCATGCAGCGGTTTTACTTCTCGATCCTAGCCATGCGCTTCGCCATGAGGTCACCTTCGTTCAACGGAGCATTTTCTAGCGTCCCTCTGTCTTCTTCTTTTTCAGAGTATCTAGCATCTTCGTCATCTTCTGATCCGGACAAGGAATGCATGGTTGGGATGTCTTCGGTGCTGACTCGACATCGCTGTTTGGATGCTTTTGTCGATGCCAACTCCTCTTGCAGTTTCTGGAATCTCTCTTGTGACAATTTGAAGTGTAACGACAATCGTTTGTTGGCCCCCTTCATATCAGCGATTTATGCCTTCATTTGGTCATAAAGCTTCTGCATCTCGTCAGCGTTCATTGGTGCGGCCATCTAGTTGGTATTGGGGAAGAGTGGATGATCTAACTGTCGGCCCAACGGTGGGCGCCAAATTATTTAGGTGAAATTTCGTGTAAGCACGAATCGGATTGATGAGACTTCTACAACTAGACTAAATGGCTTCGAGGAGATCGACTAAAAGAGAAAATCTAGGGAAAAGACACAAGGAAGTGTTGACGCGGAAAAACCCCAATGAAGATGGGTAAAAAACTGCGGGTGGCTGAGAGTCCACCAATCCACTAATGCGACTATCGTCAATGAAGGACTACAATCAATACATATCTAGATCTAATAATTATTGTATAAATATTAACTTTAGTGAAATGCAAACAGTGTTTGCTTGAAGAATAACAATGGATGCTTGACAGTGTTTTCTTGTTTGCTTTGAGTGAGTATAAGAGCGTAACCCTTCTTCCCTAGGTTAGATCGCCTTTTATAGTCTTCTTAGCCAGTGGCGGATCTTGAAACTTTTGCTACTGGAGGCCGAAAAAATTTCAGAGTAATATATTTGAAAGTCTAAAACTATAAAAACATACGAATACTATTTCCAAGTCCAAAGTAAACAAATAAACATATATACTTCCTCTGTTCTTTTTTCTATTGCAACAATTGAGTTTTCGCACTTGCCAACGGAGAACTTGAACTATTAATATCTTTAGTTACTTTTTAGTAAAAGTTATAAAAAGTTCGATATTCTGAATGTATATATCGAGACGAATGTAACAAGACCTTATATGACTATATTTTTCCTTACGTAAACATCACAATATATCAAGGGTGGTGGATGAATAGTGTAAAAAAACTCAATTATTGCAAAGGAAAAAGAACGAGGAAGTACTACATAAAAATTTCAAATAAACTAAGGCATAAATTCATTTTATACCTGGTAAGTAATGCTACTAAATGTTTATACTTGTCAATTTTGCGTATGAGTTATCAAATTGATATTATGCAATTTTCAGTTCTAAGTTAGACACAAATACTGGGATACGACTTTTTATTTATAGATTAATTAATGATATTTATTTAATTTTTAAATAATTACCAACTTTAAAACACGACAAAATAAAAAAAAGTAAAAAAAGTTTACTTTGAATAACACAAGGTAAAACATGTACAAGACAAATTGGAGACAGATGAAAAAAATACTAATTACTGAAATAGGAAAGAAAGCCCTTAAAAAACGAACAAAAAGAAAGAAAAGGCTCCAGGCCTCCAGCACATGATTAGAAAGCACCAACATCAGAAATTCAGAAGTCCTTTCCCACAATATATGGGTCCCGCGTCCCTCTTTCCCCTATTCTTTTTCCCCTTCACGGAATCAAGAGTACTGTGAGGACGCAAACGCAATAAATGATTACTATTTTGGGCTTTTTTTGGGCGATATAATAGCAAGCTATGTTAAATCTTTCTTCCAAAATCTTTTAGGGGCCAGGCCGAGGCCTGCCCCTTAAAAGGTCTGCCCACGTTCTTAGCACGTCCTAGTTGTTCCATCAATGTAGGCGAGAATCTTCACATGATCTCCAACAACACTTGACTCTATCCGACGTTATCCATTTACCACGTTGACCATATCTCCCCTACTGACTTAGTCTCCTGCAAATGTAGCCCATCAGATGTGACCTCAGTCTGGACCACCTGCAATAGTCATGTAGTCTGGACGATCTGGCAAACATTAACTTCGTCTAGACCTCCATAGAAAATCGACCATAACAAAGGTCATAGTATTGTTAATTATGCTTGTAATTTTGTTGAAATTTTCAGAATTAATTAAATTCAACCTCAATTATAATTGGAAGAAAGGAAAATGACCTAAAAATATTCATATCATTTATTTTAATTATATATTATATCAGTTTATGTAATAATGATAAGCTATATACATAGAGTTGAAAAGTAATAGTGAAATAGGAGAACATTCTATAAGTTTGTTGCAAAATGACATAAAAGTTAGTAATAATGATATCATTTGTCTAATAAGTGATATCAGTTTGTGTAATCATAAGGTATATAAAGAGTAATAAATAATAATAAAATAGGGAAAATGATACAAGGTTGATGAAAAATGACATAGAAATCTGTAATAATGAAATGAATTATACCAATAATGTTGTGAAATAGTTTTATAATGAGATGAAACAAATTTAGAAACGGCATTAAACAACTCCAAAAAGATATGAACCACACCAATAGTTGCACAAAAGAGTTTTATAATGACATGTAACAATTATATTAATTTCCACATGTGAGATGTTGTTATCCAACAAGTTATGGTGTAACATGTACACCGAACACACACTTTAAGGAAGGTTTGAAGCCGATTTTTCCATTTCTCAAGTTATCAAACATTAATCTGCTAAAAGAACAGTAGATGATGGGAATAATATAGAATTATTCATGTAGTATTTTCTAATTTTATAGTAGTTCTAAATTTCGCGTTATGAATTTCTTTTGATCGATTTACAGTAAATTTATTGCTAATCTGCTACTTTTTGTTTCCATAAGATAAAAATTTAATAAGTATATTTGTAAGTTTAAAATGACTGGTGAAAACCAAAATTATCGATAAAGATAAAGTTGGCCACTGTTGGGACAAAGTTTTGGTTTCGTCCCCGCATTAGATAGTAATCATTCTTTTTAATAATGCTACAAAGCAAACCAACTAGTAATCCATCTTGGCTATAATGTAATCAATTTTATGTTTTTCTTTGTAGGGCTTATTCTCATAAAATATTATCATTATTAGAAATGATATGATACTTTAATAAAAGATTAAATTTTCACCAAAATGTATTATTATTCAACTATTTTTATGTTCTCATATAAGACAATTTCAAATCAAACTTTGATCTATTTAATACTATTCAGATACTTTAGTTTGACCATATTATTTTACATAAATATTAACCCAGTGTTAAATTATATAAGACGTTGAATTTGCCTGGACATATATTTCCAAAATACCGTTTTTTTATTTAATTTTTTTAGTAATGGATAATTAGAGATATTAATGATCAAAATTGTGTAGTAACAAGTGTGTAAATCAAAGTGAAACATCTATTCAAAATAAGAAAAGTAATATATAAGGAATTCTAAATATTATTGTTTAAATTTGTGCGCATATAAAGTAAATTATAGCATATTAAGAAATTAGACGACATATAAGAAATCACGGAAAGTTATGAATTACATTAATGCTATAATGCATAGTGGGAGTGAGTATTCTAATTAGATCACTATGCAAGAATTGGCGCTTATACGTTCAGTATAATATTGGCCAATTGGTGTGACTAAACTCATTATAAATAGACGAAACATAGACGAGTAATTTACCAACAATACAAGCTCCAACACTCTATTGCATAATCAAAACACAATATTAGTACCAAATACTTCCGAACAAAAAAGATGGAGACCAAAGTCGGCTACAAGAGAATCATATTAGCTGTCTTCTTCATCCTTGCAACAGGTAATTTGATGAATTCATCAAAACCTCACTCCTTCATTTATTGGGTGTACGTGCATAAGCATGGTTATAATATTATTTTATGATCCATATTTCTGCAATAGACAGTTTTAAGGTTTCACAATTGCTAATGGACATTTTTTTTAGTGATACTCATAAGTTATATCTATCTGTAGTGTATTCAGTCGTTTTCATGTGAAATAGTGAACTTGCTTTTACGATTCAACTTCTTACTGATCAAAATTATTCTTTTAATAACTACAAGTTCACACTTATTAAGAGTTACTTATATGGATTGAAACTGAATATTACATTTTTTGTTACACAGTGATGCTGCAAATCCTCGCTGTGAAAGCGCAAGAAGAAAATCCAATGTGTGAGGAACACCTTGGACATCCATGCACACCTAAAGTTAGAGAATGTTGTCCTAACACAGGGCGTCAGTGTGTTGCTTCCTCGTCCAATGGATTTCGGTGCATGTAAAATTGTCATCACCAATAACCCCAATATCTATATATGACAATCTACTTCCCGATATATTGATGGACCTCTTTTACGTTCTACGCAATCGTATCTGTTCTAAGTCTTATTGTAACTATTATCTATGAGTGTGCCTTTATTTGCTGCTTTCTATTTCCCACTTGGGTGTAAGTTTATGGTCCATCCTAGCCAACCATGAGAAGACTAAATACGGTTTTCTTATTAGGTTGTGCTATAAATAAAAACCTCATCTTTTGTTTTCCATTGTGTGTGTATATATAACTTTGCTTTATACGATTCCTTGACAATTTGTTTGGCTAAAAGGATTTAAAGAAAAAGGAAGAATGGGAAGGAGCTAGTCTTTCATGAACCTTGTCCACACTAATATTAGTGGGAAGGAGCTAGTCTTGCATTAACCTTGTCCACATCAATTTTTCATAAATCATATGTACTAGCATTAGGTCCACAATAGATTTAATTAGGATCTACTTTATTTATTACTTCCTCTGTTTTTTAATAGGTGACAAAGAGAGTAAGTGGAGAATACCAAGTAACTTAGAAAGAGAAAGTTGAGACCACTTATATAACCAAACAAATTTGAGTATTGGATAAAGGAGGTAGGTGAAACAATTAAATAATGGCAAAAATGTAATAAATTAGAAGTATTTTTTTACTATATGTGTCACATATTATGATATTTCCCTAAAAGGAAAACATGTCACTTATTAAAAATCGGAGAAGTACTCCCTCCTCCCATTTTATAGTTCCCGTATTTCATTTTGGGTGTCCCAAAATGTTGTTCCCATTTCCCTTGTTTCCATTTTTAAACATGTCACTTATTAAAAAACGGAGAAGTACTCTCTCTCTCTCTAGCTTTTCACATGGTTTTTTGACACCCTCATTTAATGCTCCTTCAATCCCATTGCTCAAAAACGGAGAATTATTTTTTTATTATCTCTCTCCTCTTTTCACATGTCCACTCATTTAATATTCCAATTCTTTTTCATTTTTTTATGACAATAATTCCAAAATAACAACTCCTATGCAAGTAGTCAAGTACATCATAATTATTGTTTCCTTAATTCCCTTGCTCAAAATGAAACAGGACCTATAAAATGGGACGAAGGGACTACTTTTTTTTTTACAGGAAGAAAAAGGATTTCATTCATATGGGATAGCCAAACGGCACTTACAATCAATTCCAGAAAAACACAATAATTCCAAAACAAGTATATAACACCATAGAATTAGATATATAGCAGATTCGATTAAAAATAACCTGAATAAAAAAACTTCAACCGAAGCAATACAATCTGTGAGTTCGCTATGATTCGACTGAACTTCCGCTGATGCATAGTCATTTGGGTGAAAATACGTCCGTTGTCTTCTAGATTCTTACAGAGAATGGAGATTGTTAGATCTTCCTCCTTCATCAGACGAACAAAAAAAGAAATTGAATACACTAGAATAAATACTATCTTAAAGATGGGATATACTTGTTGGAAACAATTAAAAGAGTTTTTGGGGCTTACCACCGGTAAGAACACTAGCGGAAGCCCCTACAAAGATTCACAATTGAGGCCAAGAAGAAAAGAGATTAAAGAGAAAGAAGGGTAAATAATGAAGGAAATACCTTCAAAAGGCATGAAAAACCTAGCTATGGAGGCTAAGGAAAAACCCTCAAAAGGAGAAACCCTAGAGGGAACCAAAAAACCATAGCAAGGGGTAACCATAGAGGAAACTTCGGAGGGAGTACTTGTTAAAAATGAAATCTCCTCAATAATTATCTGATAATATTATAATCATTTCTTATCCGGTAAAATTTTGTACTTTTTTCACAGTATTTTACCCCCACTGATTGGACCCAGATAATTATAATTATAGACTCTCTAACAACCTTATTCATGGTCTTCTCTAAGGTATTGGTATGCAAGACCACTCCTACTTACATTAGTTTATTATTATGAAAGACCACTCCTTTATTTTTCTCGTCCCTTCAGAAAACAGTGTCTTCAAAAGATGAAAGAGTGGTTGGGCCTCCGAACACCAAGTCACCAACTGAAAATTATGTGCACCTTACCGATGGAATGTAAGTGACCAAAGGGTTCGAAATTAAGGAATGTGGTTGCTGATGCTGCTCTAGCTATACTGTAAACTTCAACGATGAAAGTTCTGATTATAAACGGGTGATAGTAGTCATAAATATCAATAGCGAATATGTACGTCAGTCACTCATGTAACAGTTGAAGAAAGAACAAAGAGAGGGATAAAATGGGCTTAAAATTTTAAAAACGCAATTTTAAATATAATTAGCCCAGGATCAGGAGAAAAGAAGCGCGCTGGGGCATCATTTGAGTCACTGACTTGACTAAAATGCGGTTAACCATGAATTTTCGATCAAGAAATATTAAAGGAGAGGGTGCCTGCTTTACTTTGTTTATTTGACTCACGGGCTCACAGTTTGTGGTTTTTTTACTAATTATTGGGAATCATCTTATAAATTGTTTGGTGTAAATAAATACAAAAGTCAAAAGCTAATTCAAAAAAACAACTTATTCTAGCTTTTCAAGTACACAATAAGCCACTTACAAACTTTTTTTTGGATGTTTGACCAAAAGAAAAGCCAAAAAGCAAAAAATCCAATGAAAAATAATCCACCGAATTGTTATACTTCCTCCGTAACAAAATACATTTTACACTTTGACTTTCACGCTTGTCGATGCAGTATTTTGACCATTAATAACTTTAATCGTGTACTAATAAAAGTCATGAGAAGTTAATATTATGAATGTATACATTGACAAGTCCAACACGTATCATATAGTAACGGTTGCTTTTATCTTAAACTAAAAAATGCATGGTCAAATTTAGTAGGTGAATAGTGCAATTTTCAAACTGTAACATCTATTTTGTTACGGATGAAGTATAACATATTGTATTTTGGATGTCCATAATACCCTTAGGGTGTATATATATAGTTCTCTATCTATTGGAAAAGATAACTGATAGTTTCATTCTCTACATTTTCTCTTCCCTTGTTCCCTTCTCTTATTGCCAGACTAATTAAATATCTAAAAGTAGTTGCATCCATCACAGGAGAGTATGTCTTTTCATAATCAATACCTAGTCTTTGTGAGAATCCTTGTGCAACTAATCGTGCTTTATATCTTACAACTTCACCCTTTTGATTTCGCTTTCGCACAAAGACACATTTATATCCTACTGGTTTTACACCTTTAGATGTATGGACTACAGGTTCAAATACTTCTCTTTTAGTAAGAGATTGCAATTCAGCTTCAATGGCTTCCTTCCACTTGGCTAACCATCTCTTTTAATACATTCTTCAATAGACTTTAGTTCATCATCCTTATTATCATTCATAACATCTAGATTGCATGCAAAAACATCATCAAGTTTGATTTTATTTCGGTTCCATGTAATTCCATACATAATATAATTTGTTGATATCTCATCATTATCGTGTACTCGAATTTCTTCTTCGATCATGTTTAACGTCTCTTCCGGAGATCTTTCAAAATGAGTTGCTTCCTCGTTTAGAGCATCATATACTATTGCTTCTTTGCTTTTACGAGGATTCTTGTCTTTGGAACCGATTGGTGTACCACGCTTCTGGCGTGCTTTAGACTCATTAGCAACTTTAATTTGTCCTTCAGGGATCACAAGTTTTACTGGAGCATTTACAACTACTTTATATGACTTAGTCACTCTTATTGGATCAGTAAAAGCGTCAGGCAATTGTTTCACTAAACCTTTTAAATGAATTATCTTTTGAACTCTATTTCACATTGTTTAGTATGAGGATCAAGATGAGATAATGATAATTCATTCCAACTAATTTCTTTTTCCAGTTGTTTGTTTTCTCCCCTTAAAAATAGAAAAACTGATTCATTAAAATGACAATCAGCAAAACGAGCCGTAAATAAATCCTCTGAGATTGGCTTAAGGTATTTGAGTATTGATGGGGATTCCAATCCAGTATATATTTCCATCCTCCTTGGAGGAACCATCTTGTAGCGTTGTGGTGGAGCTATTGAAACATAAACTGCACATCCAAAAATTCTAAGATGGGAGATAGTTGGTTCCTGACCAAAATCCAATTGTGTAGGGGAGGATTTATGGGAACTTATTGGCCTAATGCCAATAAGTGCTGCTACATGTAATATAACATGTCCGCAAGCATTGAGTGAGAGTTTAGACTTTGTAAGTAATGGTCTACCAATTAATTGGAGACGTTTAATTAATGACTCTGCAAGACCATTTTCTATATGAACATGTGCTACATGTTGTTCAACATTTATCCCAATGGACATGCAATAATTATCAAATGCTTGAGAAATAAATTCACCAGCATTATCAAGACGAATAGTCTTGATAGGAGTATCTGGAAAATGGGATCGTAATTTAATCATTTAAGCAAGTAATCTCGCAAATACGAGGTTGCTAGTTGATAACAAAGATACATGTGAACATCTAATCGATGCATCAATTAAAACCATGATATATCTAAATGGTCCACATGGGGTGTATTGGCCCATATATATCCCCTTGTGTACGTTCCAGAAAATTGAACCGTACTTGACTTACGCTTAATGGATGTAGTCACAACTTATTTATATGGCCCACTGAATAATGATATTTATATGAAACTCCCATAATGATTTGAGTTGCCAGAAGCAACAAAATCAGGTTCTCAAGAACAATTCTCAATCAAATTAAATAGATCCATTTATGGATTGAAATTATCGCCTCAGTGAATACTCGTTGAAAGTAAGCTATGAGAATGATCCTATTAGCCCATGCATTTTTATAAAGAGATTTGGATCAGGATTTGTCATAATTGCAGTGTATGTTGATGATTTCAATGTTATTGGAACTCCTGAAGTGATTTCAGTGATAGTGGAGTGCTTTAAGAAGGAATCAGAAATGAAAGACCTTGAAAAAACAAAATTTTATTTGGGGTTACAAATTGAGCACCTAAAGAATGGAATCCTTGTGCATCAAACAACATACACAAAATAGATTCTTAAAAGGTTTTATATGGATAAAGCATATCCTTGAAGTAGCCTATGGTTGTACGATCACTTGATGTGAAGAAGGACCCTTTCCACTCTCGGGAAAATAATTAAGAGAATCTTGGTCCTGAAGTACCATACTTAAGTGCTATAGGGGTATTGATGTACCTTGCTAGTCATACATGACATGACATATCATTTGCTGTGAATTTGTTAGCAATGTTTAGTTTATGTGCAACCCGAAGGCATTGGAATAGAATTAAACATGTACTTCGTTACCTCCGAGGTACAAAAGATATGGGCTTGTTCTTTACTAATCTACCAAAAGAATATTTGACTGGTTTTGCAGATGCAGGGTACTTATCTGATCCTCATAATGCTCGATCCCAAACTAGTTATGTTTTCACTTGTGGAGGTACTACCATACACTGGTAGAATAATTGTAAATAAAATTAAATCCATATATTGATTATAAATTATATTTCTACAAAATATATACGAATTATAAAATCAAAAATTTAAGAATCCAAAACCAACATCACCACAGGAAAAACACCAAAATTTAAAAACTAAAAACATAAAAAAATAAACGAGGACAATCCTTGAACTACCACCACCACAATCCTTAAACTCGCACAACAACAAGAAGGGTTGAACACAAATCAGATCCAACGAGAAGGACCAGAAGGCTTTGAAATCCCACAACAACAAGATGTGATTCTCATATCTGAAATCGCACAACAAATGCAGTTCTCTCTCAGATCTGAAATCGACGACAAGATGCGGTTCTCTCTCGTCCCCTACCACCGAGCACCGACACTAGCCCCCACCACCAAGATCTGAAAACGTCGTGCTCGATGACCACAAATGACGAGCGATACAAACTGTTTAGCAAGCGATACAAACGACGAGCGATGCAAGGATAAACATTAGATCTTGAGTCAGCGAGGATAAACGGCGCAGCAGCGAGGGTTTGAATAGAGGGAAAGTTCGTGGATTCTAGGATGCTCTTTGGTTACTAATTTGCAGCGTAGTAAGGAAGGGCGATGGAGGAACTTAGCTACGAAGAAGATGAGCTTAGAGAGGTGTGAAGAAGGAGATGAGAGAGTGCGAAGGAGAAGATGAAGCTGAGATGAGATAGGCGTGAGAGATTAAGAGTGAGAGGAGAGAGGGATGTAAATGAAAAAAAATAAACGGCGCCTCTAAGACTAAGAGTATATTAAGAGTGAAAGAGCAAGACTTATAACCCTAGCAGCTCTAATAGATTAATAAAAAATAATATTTTAATCTATTGTTGCAGTTTTTTTCTAAAAAATTACAACAATAGGATATTCTGAACATTTTTTTATTAGCTATGTATTGCTGCGCATAGCTAAAACCACATCAATTCAACCGCTGCTTGTAGTAATTTTTTTGTTAATGTAATTGCACTATATTGTTGCACTAGTGCGTTAATGTGAGGTTGAGAGAGCTAATAGACAATTTTAATATAAAATAAATAATTTTTTTAGCAGCACCTATTTATGCGATTTTGGATAAGAACCCCAGCAATATATCTGATCTGTTGCTGCGATTTTAAAACCGCAGCAATAGGTTTAACCTATTGTTGGACCTTGATTTGCAGCGATATGAAATCCGCAGCAGTATGCCTTTAAAAAACCGCAGCAATATACGATTATTATTCTACTAGTGATCTCTTGGCGTTCTGTGAAGCAACGATTACAAGTACTTCTTCTAATCATTCTGAGATTTTAGTTATTCATGAGGCTAGTCGTGAATGTACGTATATGATTAAGGTATATAATTCAACGTATACGAGAAGATTGTGGTTTATCCTCCAGAAAAGAAGCACCGACAATATTATATGAGGATAATGCAGCTTGCATTGCATAACTCAAGGTAGGATACATCATAGGTGACTGAACAAAGCACATCTCACCAAAATCCTTTTTCATTCATGATCTTAAGAAGAATAGCGATATAAATGTCATATAGATTCGATCAACTGAAAATTTAGAAGATTTCTTTACTAAGGCGTTTCCTACTACTCCGTTTAGGAAGTTAGTTCAACAACTTGGACTAATCCGTCTTAAAGATCTTTAGTGATGTAATCATGACAGGAGTACATGTGCGCTGCACTCTTTTTCCCTTTTCCAATTGATTTTTCCTGATAAGGTTATTAATGAGGCAACATTTCATGTGCATTATGAGGCATTGTATATTTTAGATTATTGACATCCATGGGGGAATGTTATGTAATATATTATATTATGGATGTCCATAATACCCTTAGAGTGTGTGTGTGTATATATATATATATGTTATGTAATATATATTTCATTCTCTATATTTTATCTTCCCTTGTTCCTTTCTCTCTCTATTTTCATAATACCAATATCCATTTTTTTTTCAAAACATATGGGTTCTTATCTCTTGGATTTGGAGTATGTTGTTATAGGAGTAAAAAAGAGGCTCAAATCCCAAAAAACGGTTGCATATGATTGGTTGATGTATATCACCCAATCATTGCCTGCCACGTGTCGGGTTCTGATTGCCTAGCCAATCAGGTGCCCTTAAATTAGGGTGACCTCAAAAGGCAACAATCAGATCCCAACACCTATGAATACTCCCCTTGAAATTAGGAGAAAGGTAACTTTTTGAACAGTGTGCCCTTACTCTGTAGAAATTCTCTCTCACTTTCTCTCTCTATCTCTACTTTTCCTTTTCACTCTTGATACCGTACTTAAGCTTCGGAGGGGGAACCACCACCCAAACCTCCAGGGTGGGTCCCTTTTTTGCAGGTTTGGGAACGGAGGTCAGGATCGGATTTACCTAATTTGGACATCGTTGCACAAGTCTCCATTTGAAGAACATCTTGACGGATAATAGTTTACTTGCCAGCCAAGTAGACTAAACATTTGGCGCCGTCTGTGGGAAGACGCAACGATGACTGATTGTCACTCGTCTAATGTGGTAAGAAATTGAAGTTTTCAAATTCAAGTTCAAGATACGGTAGACGATGAGAGACCGCCTCGAGGGAAGGATATACCTCCATCCATCATTAATGTCCCTGGACAAAGCCATGAACCTGTTATTCAGGAAACTCTTGAACGTCCAGTGACTGCTGCCCATTTGGAGAACGTCCTGAATGATTTTCATACTAAGATGGCAGCAGTCGTCCAGTTGCAGATCAAGAACAATTTGTTGTTCTTCCAAGTTAATCTAGACTCAGCGGCTAACAACCCAGTTCCTCTTAGGAGGCGTTCCCTGGAGAATCGTGTAGGTCTAAGTCGACTGTTCGTCAAGAACCCTCTAAGAGAACAACCAGAGAAGGGCAGCCAGAAGGCAGTGAGCAGCGAAGGAAGATGGATTGGAACCTGCTGGTCAGGACCCATGATCATGTTCGTCCAAATGGACATAGGATGGAAACAGATGCCAGGGAATACTTGGAAGCAAAGAAAGCTGCTGCATTACAACAGTCGGCCGCAGGGTTTACACCGTATTTGAGAGATCCCCCTTTGAGGTTGCCATCCAGAACAGATTGAAGAAGTCTGGGCCTTCTCTTGTTCATCCAAGACAAGATAAAATTGTACTACATCCCATGGTTTATAGGTGTCCAGTCCCTGCAAACACATCATCTAATCCCGTATTTAAAGAATATCGTAAGGAGTTCATACCCATTGAGGGACAGCTGGGAGCCCTCCGGATCAACTGGAAGACCCCATTCTCGGCCAGAATCATGGAGGCGCCTCCCTTACCAAAGGTTAAACTCACTACCATAGAGCCTTTTGATGGAACAATTGATCCAGACGATCACCTATGTGCTTATAAACATCAGATGTACGTCCAAGCGGTAGATGATGCTACTTGGCGCAAGAATTTCCCGGCCACTCTGAAGGGACTAGCTAAGAAGTGGTTTGACATTCTCCCCCCTAATTCAGTCAACAACTTCACTGAACTCAGTTATCTATTCACTAGTCACTTTGTAGCCAATCGGCAACAACAGAAGACAAGCATGCACCTGGGCAAGGTCGTCCAAGGACCAAAAGAAGCCCTTAGACGTTTTGTTAAGTGATTCAATCTAGAAGCTTTGCAGTTTCAAGATCTTAATGCTGGAGTGGCTTTTTACGCCTTCATCAGGGGGCTAAGGCCAGGGAGTTTTAAGTTTGATCTTGTTAAGAACAAAATCACCACCCTTGTAGAAGCTTTGAAAGAGGCAGAAGCCTTCATATATGCCACCGAAGTATGTGCTGAGGCAAAACACCCTGAGTCCAAGAAGTCTGAAGAGGTCGTTCAACCAAAAAAGTACAACCCTAAAAAGGCTGAGACTTGGGCCACAACCTCCACAACTACTTCGTCCTGGCGAGGAAAGAGGAAATAATCTGAATCTTCAGCCGATCCCATAAAGATCAGTATTCCATCCTTATGGAGATAAAGGATCAATATGTGCTCAAGGCTCCAGCTGAGATGAAGACTCCTTACAGGAACAGAGACAAGAGCAAGTACTGTCATTTTCACAAGGACTGTGGTCATGAGACCAACGAATGTAAACATCTTAAGAGGGATTTGAAAGATTTAGCCCGAAAAGGAAAAATGAACTCATATTTACCCCAAGGGGGAAGGAAGTTTCAGAGGAAGGATGATCATCAGAGCAAGAAGAAGGAAAGTTAGAGCACTGACGAGGATGTGGTTCTTGTTATCTCAGGAGGATTTGCTGCTGGAGGACCAACCAATAGGGGGCACAAAAACTATCTCAGAGAGCTCGGCCAAATTTTATTAACTGATCAGACAAAGGCCGAGCCCTTCCCAAAAGTAGTAGTCAGTGAACAAGATTGGGGGAAGTTGAGAACCCCTCATGATGACCCCTTGGTTGTGGAGATGAAGATAGCAAACCTGAAAGTAAGAAGGATTCTATTTGACACCGGAAACTTGACAGACATCATTAGTGCAGATTGCTTGTCTAGATTGAAGTTTGATGAGAAGAACTTAGTTCCCATCCACCGTCCAATCATTGGCTGTAGACACATAATCGTGTCTCCCCATTTAAGGGTCCAATGATGATATATACCGCGGTCTTAGTTGGCACGGCCCAATGGAGGAGCAGTCCGAATAACCAGGCAATATGTGTTTTGAAATAATATTATAAAAGCCCAATTAATCATTCATGATGATTAATTGTAAGTTCAACCCGTGAAATGTTTTTAAGTCCATTTTAAAAGCCCAACTTAATATTTATTGTTTTAATAAATATTTTCTTAATATTTATTATTTTAATAAATATTTTCTTAAAAGCTTTTATTATTATCCTTTACCTATAAATCAGATTTTTAACCCGGAAAATTCAATCTCCGGATTTTTAGGGTTAAAAATGGCATCTTGAAAGCACGCGTAGCATAAAAAAACAAATATTCTGGAATATGCGCCGGACGCGGCGGCCACGCTCAGCGCGCTACGTGCGTCCAGCACATTGGCCAGATCGCGTCAGGCGCGCCAATGAGCACTTAACACGTGTACTTGTGACTCACACAGAAGTTAAAACGAAAAAGAGTATTGAGGAAGAACAAGTCATGTTTCTTACCCGAGGGGCAGTTTGGATGGAGCCCATTATAGAATTCCAGAAGACATGACGACTATCTTCAGACCCTGTAGAGGCTAAGTATGTAAAAGCCCAGACTAGTGGTTTGGATTGTGGGATAAAACCCTCTACAAGAGATCATTCAATTGTCCTCTTTTGAAGTGCATCACCAGGGAAGATGGACTAGAAGTGCTGAAGGAACTCCATGAAGGATCATGTGCATCTCACATTGGGGGAAGAGCCTTGGGAGAAAAAGCCTTAAGGACTGGGTATTATTAGCATACCTTAAAAGAAGATGCTCTTGCCTATGCAAAGAAGTGTGACAGTTGTCAGAAACATGGAAATTTACATCAGAAGCCGTCAAATTACTTAACCCCTATCTTGTTCCCACATTCTTTTGCCAAATAGGGCATGGATATTCTGGGACCTTTCCCTGTGGCCGTTGGATAGAAGAAGTTTATAATTTTGGATGTGGACTACTTCCCTAAATGGATAGAAGGTGAAGCAATGCGGGGTATAACGACGAATGATGTCAAGGGCTTTATTTGGAAGAACATTATAACCCGGTTCGGCATGCCGCAGTCCATCGATTTTGAAAATGGTCCACAGTTTGAAACACCAAAGCTGAAAGATTGGTTAGCAGAAAGAGAAATCAGAGCTCACTTTGCTGCAGTCGCCCACCCACAAGCCAATGGGAAAGTAGAGTCGTTCAACAAAATCCTATCAAACGGCATCAAAAGAAAGCTGGACAATGCCAATGGATTATGGGTTGAAGAACTCCAACTGGTGTTATGGTCCATTAGAACCACGACCAAAAACTCTATAGAAGAGACACCTTTCATGTTGGTCTATGGTACTGAAGCTGTCTTGCCCATTGAGATTGAAGAACCCACCTTGAGTGTCATGCTGTACACAGAAGAAGCTAATTGGGCTGCCTTGCGCACGGCCTTGGACCAAGTACCAGAGGTCATGGGCAATGCACTATTGAGAATGCAATTGTACAAGCTGCGAAAGGCTCGGGACTTTAACAAGAGAGTCGCTAGACGACCACTCAAAGTAGGAGATTTGGTTCTGAGGAAGATGGAAGCTGTTAGACGAGCTAAGGAGCTGGGTAAGATGACATCAAATTGGGAAGGGCCCTATCAGATAGTCCAGGAAGTGCGAAGCGGAACTTTTTGTCTCCAAGATATGGATGGACGACCAATACATTGCACTTGGAACTCAGATGCAATGAAGAAGTACCACATCTGACTCAGATTAACGACAGTAATGTTAAGTAGTTTGTAATCCCAAACAAGTGCCACGATAAAAAAAAAAAAAGAATTAGAAATGTATACATGTACCTTGGTACTTAGCCAAGCAAAATTCATATAATACAATTTCTACTTTCTCCCTATATTGTTCCTTTATTTTTACTAAAGTTCTTCACTTTGGGGCATTTTTACCACCAGTTAGTCTAAAAGTGACATTAACTTAGACAAAATTAAAGAGAACTATAAACGTCCAAAGTAAAAACTAAAAAAAGGGAATAACCAATTCTCTGACTCACATTGCTTCCTCAAGGAGACCGGCAAAAATGTAATAAACCTAAAAGGTATATCACACATCTGGTTAGCCAAATAATGATAATCTCTAGTTTGAGAAACATCATGGTCCCTAAAAGGAAGCCGACGAGAAATAAGCAAGCCTTAGTAAAGGAATCTTACTTTCCCATGCAAGGTCAGCTAAGTAGTAAAGGCCCTAGTAAGGGCTCTCTACTTCAAGACGAGCGTTGCTTCCGCAAAGAAGCCGGCCAAAACATGGTACGTCCATAAAAAGCAAAAGTACAAATTGCATTAAGTATCTAAGCTCGTCCTAAATGGGAAGTTTATACTGGCTCGGTCAAAGTCGGTCGTTCTCCTTATTGGTTCAAAGCTCGTCCGAAATATCAGGATGAGCTAGGCCCAAGAAGGGGGAATACAGCTAAGCCCTTAGAACTTCTAGGACGAGTCTAATTTGAAGGTCATCCAGAAAACAGGACGAGCCTCGATTACACTTGATGCTTATTTGAGTAAAGTTTGAAGATCGTCCATGGTCTAGGACGAGACTCATCCTTAGCTTATTTAAGCTCTAAGGTCATCCAAGAAAAACTGGACGAGCCTCAATTATACTGCTTATTTGAGGAAAGTTTAAAGAGCGTCCATAGTATAGGACAAGACTCATCCTGTGCTTCTTTAAGCTCGAAGGTCCTCCAAGAAAAACTAGACGAGTCTCAATTATACTTTGCTTATTTGAGGAAAGTTTAAAGATCGTCCATAATCTAGGACGAGACTCATCCTTTGCTTATTTAAGCTCGAAGGTCGTCCAAGAAAAAATGGACGAGCCTCAATTATACTTTACTTATTTGAGGAAAGTTTGAAGATCATCCATAATCTAGGACGAGACTCATTCTCTGCTTAATTAAGCTCGAAGGTCGTCCAAGAAACAGGACGAGCCTCAGTTATACTTGATGATAATTTAAGATTGATGATTGGACTAAAAGACAAGCATTGATAAAAGATCATTTTATTAAACACTCGTCAAAAAAGGGTTACAAACTAGTCAAAGAGAAAAAGAAAAGAGACTAAGCTACAACGGCGAACAAGCCAAGATACTTAGAAAAATAAACCTAAAGCTATTTACTTTATTCAGCAGGAGCATTTTGGTCATCCTCGGGAGACTCTTCCTCATCCTCCACCTCTTCGTCTGAGGAATCAAGGAAGGTAGGAGGCTCCTCAGCAGTCACCATTGCCCGGTGGAGGCTCTCCTGAAATGCCAGGTGGCGCTCAAAGCAAGGAACTTCCGAGGGCACCGCCTGCATCTCAAAGTCCTTGAGGGCCCAGTCCTTGGACGTCTCGATGACCTGATTAAGGCCCTCATTGGCGTCATCATAGGCCTGCGCCACTTCCTTTTTCAGCCGAGCGTTATGGGCACTTA
This sequence comes from Beta corolliflora, assembly GCA_947648045.1. NCBI lineage: Eukaryota > Viridiplantae > Streptophyta > Magnoliopsida > Caryophyllales > Amaranthaceae > Beta > Beta corolliflora. Next base: position 2,538,424 of record CANSZD010002921.1, on the reverse strand, counting down.
GAAGGAGATTATCCCTCCTAAGTTGAGCAGCGGCCAAGAGAGTCGTATTCCTCTATTCTTTCAGATTGGCTGAAACAGCGTCCATGGCCATTTGCCATTGATCCTTCTCATCAAGAAGTTCGTCTTGATGAGATAGTTCTTGATTTGGGACTCTTGTTCGGCCGACCGCTTCTCCCAGGCTTCCCGAGATTGACGGTGCTTTGTCTCCAGCAGCTGATAATCTTACATGGCCTTGTCTCCGGTCGTCGTAGCTTGATGGACGAGATGCTTATTCTCCTTCCTAAGCTCTCTCGCCTAGTCTTCATTTACAATGCTGCGAGAAAGAAGCTGAAATAACGAAGATCAAGGAAGTCAGTAGACGAGTTACAAAACAGAAAATTGGTACAAGCACAAAAATAAAGACGGCAATAAAATGTACCTCGGTAGCAAGTTGTGACATGTAGCCAACATGTCAAGACGATGCTCCCCTCAAGCCCTTTATGTAGGACTCAGGGTAACATTTGAGCAGCTCCTGCTTGAGCCACTCTCGTTCAGCCTTTGACATTTTTGCAAAGGCATCAGAAGACTCCTCATCTGAGTCTACTAGCAGCAGCAGAAGCTGAAGCACGTTCTTTGTTCTTATTTGAAAGGAGGGGAGTCTGTTCTCTTGATGGGGATGACCACTGCTTGTCTGTTGGACGGATTCATTGAACGTCCATCGACCCGCAGCGTCTTAACTATGTTGGGGTAATATGACTCACCCGAAGATAAGGACGCTGATCTAATAGATAGCGGCATTTGGGAGACCAGCTAAGCGACCGCCCTGCTGAAGGCTGATCTGTCTTTAGCAGTCGTGTCCGGCTGATCCACCAGCACCAGAGCAGTGTCCGGCTTGACCTCAGGATGATCAGCTGCGTCCAACTGATCAATAGGAAAAAGAGTAGAGCCAAGCTCTTTTTCCCCCACGTCCGGGGCATCAGTGGGCGATTCGTCCACCAAAGCTTTTCCCGCCGAAGGCGGGATAGTCTTTCCTCTGATCCCCTTGCTGACCGCAGTTGTCTTCTGAACAGATGGTCGTTCACTCTTCTTCTTCGCCACAAAGCCCTTGGGCTTTTTGGCCAAATGTTGATCGCCAGCCGCCGCGGGCCTCTTCTTGGACTAAGAAGATTTCCCAGGCAGGGTCTTGTTTGTTGGGGCATTTTTCTACACAAAGGAACACAAGTCAGGAGAACAATCGTCCAAAAGAGACGAAGCTAATTTTATGTGTTTTGGACGCACCCTGCTTGCTAAAGGAAGCCGTCCAAATGAACTCTGGACGAGGATTGACCGATGATGGAAACTGTCCAATCATGGACGCCTTCCTTCTTCAAGGAGCCCTCGCCCAAAACTTAATGATCACCTTGGACGAACCATCAAGATCCTCGTCCAAGGCCAGCATCAAGTTCAGGATGAGGATGTGGACCGATAAAGGAAGTCGTCCAATCATGGACGCCTTCCTTCCTCGAGGAATCCTCGTCCAAAACTTAATGCTCACCTTGGACGAACCATCCAGATCCTCGTCCATGGCCAGCATCAAGTTCAGGACGAGGATGGACCGATAAAGGAAGTCGTCCAATCTTGGATGCCATCCTTCATTGAGGAACCCTCGTCCGAAAATTGATGCATAGACCTTGGACGAATAAGCAAAGGCTTCGTCTGAAATCAGAGTCAAGCCTTAGACGAAGATCAATTGCGAAAGGAGACCGACCATATGTAGCCATTTTCCTTCTGTGAAGGACCCCCGTCCAAGGCGAGGAAGACGTTTTAAGACGCCATGACGTTTCAAAAACAATATATGAATAATAAATATATATGCTCTTACCAGAGTTTCAGCCCTTTTGTCGGCGCTCGTCTTGGCAAACTTTTCCAAAGGTTATTAGTAAATCTAGATATACTAATATCGCCCGTCCAAGATTTTTTGAGAAGTGCTTTGGCTGACTCTGTAAAAAAGAAATTTCAAAACCCCTTTCTTATTCCAAACCATTATAAAACAATTGAAATTAAACGTTTTTCAAAAGAGTATATCAAAATATTAACAATAGGAAAATTTAAAAGTCATAAAATAACTCTAATATAGGTATGAAATTTATTAAGTTCAAAGATCTAAAATATAATTTGGAATATAAATTCAAATTAGAAAGTTTTGTAAATAATAAAACAGATTCGTAGTACTCACATAAAAACAACACTCAATTGAAAAAGAACAGAAAATATATACTGTCTCACATAATAACATATACTATCAAGCATCTAGCAAATAAAATAAATGCAATGCAACACACAAGACTATATTAAAATAAAATTAAAGCTTATTTCTAAATTGCAAAACACAAAACAAATTAAACACAACGAAACCGAGAAGACTATAAATTACTTCGCTTTCGCTGCACACTCTGATAAAAGAGAAAATAAATTCCATGTAAGAGGCCCTGCAAATAAGATTAGCAAACTTGGTAGACTAATTCCACCAATAATACAAATAACTATACATATAACATATGCTCCATAAGCATGAGAGCACATCACATTCCCATAAGGCTTCCCTTTACTTACTCTACCCATAACACTCTCATTATAGTGAAACTACTAACCTTAATTCTAAACAAATTTTATATCCTATGGCTAACTAATAATTCTAAAGAATCATTAGCAACTCTTTTTCAGAGTTTATGAGCGTTTTGCTCTGATACCAACTGTAAAACCCCATAATTTCAAAGGCGGAAAAGAAAGAAATAATAATATTAATAGGACGATGGCGGAAACATCGTCTTCTGGGAATGTCACTACTACAAGAATAGTGTTTAAATAACTAAGTGATAAAAAAAACAAACATAATTAAATACTATAAGTAAATTAATTACTTAGATTAAAATCGAAAAGAGAAAACTATCTCAAACTAAAGAGAAGTCTAGAACTAAAACCCCTAATAGATTATTTCTCGCATCTCAACCCGAGCCCAAAATCAAAGAAAATCCCCATCAACAAAACCTGCAAAATATACAACAAATATCCACAATCAGTGGGGAGTAACTAGCAGTTCTCCCAGAACAATAGCAATCAAAGCACGATTCAGAAGAAGATTATTAAGAAAGGAATAACATGCAATCATTACATCAATAGCATGCACATAGAAATCATAAAGCTCATAGATGAAACAAGTGATCATCAACAATAAGTAAACATGATAGAGTAAGTGACATAATTCATATATATATAAATAATAATAAATCAAGAATTCAACAAGTTATTGAGTCAGAAACCGAACGCCAGTGATTCGCAAATCACTTCCTAAGGTTTGTCAGATCGCAATCTCCAGGTCAGTCTATGGGCTTACGTTCCCCACTGCCTGTGTCTAAGAATGGCCAAACTCCCGATGCAGGGTAGAACACGCAGAACTCCCTGACTCTCGGACGACAACAATTAACCCAGGTGTACCCCTAGTTCGCAAACCAGGTGGTTGGCATGTTCTTCATCGGGGACTACATCTATCCCACCGGATATTCTTATCTCAAAATACACACATGCATATAATCCAAGTATCATTCATCAAAATATTCATCAAAAAGGGATGCCACCCGGCCTTATACCCACAGTTCATCAAAACAGTCCTTCATAATTCCTCAAAATAAATCACTTATAAATTTTCAACAAACATCTCTCATAATAACACTTGAACATCTCCAAACATCATCAATGATAATATACTGGTTTTTACAGCATCCACAATTCAATCAACAATACCACCAAATAACTCTAAATCATATTCATTAAAAGAGTAGTAACAATTAATCATTTTCTTTCATAAATCAAACATAAACATGTGGTTACCCAATGATACATACTGTACACTACTGAAAATCAGCAACCCATAATATAATAAATTATGAATTATTTCTGATTTACAAGCCCTCAAACAATTTAAAAGTGTATCCTCAATTTCACAACAATAACACCATAATAATTATTAAACTAATAATTTCGAGCAGTAAAATCATACAAAAATTATCATACGACCCTAATGGCTCTAATGACATGATAAAATTTTTATTTATAATTGTCGGACTCCAAAAGTATTTCTAACAGTTAATATACAGATTCCTCAAATAAGCCATTATAATAATTAAAAACATAAACAGACGCCCAAAAATTACCAAAAATTTACATAACATGTAAAAACTCACGGCAATACATAATATTCAAATAAATTAAATTTTTCTACCTCTACAAATAATTTCCATGATTTATATACTGACAGAACCGAAATTACAAAAAACAGATATATCAATTAAATAAAATAGTAAACAGTAGGAAAAAATTATTATAAGTCATGAAATACATACTAAGCATGTAACATGATCTAAGAAAAATAATTTCATCAATTTTAACAGTCGTTCCATCATTATCATGCAATTTAGCCAAAAACGCACAAAACACCAATTTAATCAAATAAATACTAAAAATCATGCGAAAATTATTTTTCTCTACACAGTATTAACATAGTATGTATCAAGTATATTCATGTCAAATTTCATCAAAAATTTCATTCAAAAAGTATTTTAAATAATTCCTAGCGTAGTAATCTAATACCGAATAATACCCTAATCACTATGGTTCTAAGATAACAACTAGTTACCTAGATCGTCGGGAGGAGAGCTGAGTCTAAAGAGACAATCACGAGTTAAGCATGCAATCCAAATCCTCTTCTAACCCCAAGGCATAACAAACGAGAATTGTAGCAACAAGTCACTAGGCATTTCTTCTTGAACGTTGAAAACTCTTGTTTCGCACTGCTCTGTTACGACCATGATTCCCGATAATCAAAAGCTCTAAATCTCTCCGGTCAGAATGTAGAACAAGACGTTATAAACGTTGTGTCCAAATTTGAAGGTGTGACAGGAAAAACCGGGTTAAAACTTCCTATTCTTTTCCTATTCCTTTTCTCTCTTCCTTTTCTTGAAAAACGGTGAGGGTTTAATGCAAATGATGCTGAACTTCTTTGAATAAAAATCAGAATTTTATGGATGTTTAATGGTTGAAATAAAGGGTTTTAATGAAGGAGAATGATTAGGGGGTTATAGGAGTTACAAAGCTACAAAGAGTCACAAGGAAAAATAAAAAGAAAAGAAAGAAGAGGAGCTCTCCTTCTCCATCTCCTTGGCCGGCTGTCAAGCCCAACACACCAACAAAAATTTCGGCCCAAATCAACAAGGGTCCATGCTTCAAAAGTCCGCTACGTGATAAATCGATAAATTCTTAAATCGTGCCTAAACTTTGAAAATACTTAATAATGAAAATAATTCTAATAAATTATAATATAAATATAAATATAATAAACACATTAGCACGCCACATGCGATGCAACATTTCATCACCCAAGTTGGTCCAACAACGTTACAAAAACGCTACGTGACAAAAAATCATCCTAAACGCCTAAACAAATAACGAAATTAATACAACCTTTAAAATAAAAAACTAACAACTTAAAATAAATATATATATAAATATATCACAACATATAAATATATATACACATTTTCACAACACGTTCCAAAATAATCTAAATAATAAATTATTTATTTTTACGAAAAATTTCATTTTAATGTAAACAAACACCAAAAATAAAGAGTGAAAATTACGGGGTGTTACAAAATCGACGCTTTTTTAAGCCCATAAGCGTTTGAGGGAACACAAAATTTTTAGGTTGACAAAGCCCTCTTTCAATGTATGTTCTCCTCACTACATCTCTATCATTCTTATGAAAATCAGTAATCTTTCTCCTTCTTCCCGGGTCTTGTGGAAGATTAGCTATATCAAATTCACTTAATCTTTCATCATAAACCTGAGGATGAGATTGTCCATCTAGAAGGGAATCGTGTGATGGAGAAGATTGTTGCTCACTTGCATGGCAGGGAGGATTTTGTTCATTATCATGAGTTGGTTGAGGATTTTGTTCATTGGATTGAGAAGGGGGAGGATTTTGTTCATTGGATTGCGAAGGGGGAGGATTATGTTCATTAGATTGAGAAGGGGAGGATTTTGTATAGAAGGAGGATTTAGAGGACGTATTGGTGTGATTTTTGTAAAAAAACTTGAGATATTCGGTTGTGTTTTCTTTCTTTTCATTTTGAAATTTAAATTATAATTTTTAATTAGATACAACAATTCAATTTGTCAAACATATCAATCAAATTCACTTAAACTATTCAAATTTAATCTCATATCAACACATTATGCATATATACCAAATAATTTCACATTAGAGGGAAATCCTATCCATCTCCAACTAATTCCACCAGCACATAAAACACATAAAACCAAAGGCTCATTCATGGCCTCTCCGAAACTTCACATGATAGGTACAATTCTAAAAATCCTAAAACAAGAGTTTTAGTGCATTACCTGAACACAATCAATCAAACCTTCAAAGCTAATCCAAAGCTCATAGCATCACAGTCATCATTCACCAATTAGCCACTGTAACAAATTATATTAAATTAACAACAATACATATAACATAATCCATAATCCATAAGCCATCTTGAGAGTTGAGAGCAACCTTCAAACGATTGAGCCCTAAATCTTCAGGCCAGGGCTGACGGCGCGGCGGTCAGCGTGAGTAACTGAGTAGTCGAGTAGAGAACTTAGAGATGAGAGAAGAAGTTAAGAGGATGACTGGATCTGGATGAGAGGAAGAGAATGACTTAAGCGAAGGAAAGGAACGCGTTTCCTAAACCTAAAATTTTTTTAATTTTTTTTTTCTTTTTTTGGGGGAATGGTGGGTCACGTGACCCATCAGGACTAAAGGTGCATCCGCCACTGCATACAAGTAATCCCCCATTTATGACCTCATTTATTCATACCTGTAACCTCATTTAATCAAATGACTAACCCCATTTTTTTTATAAGAGTAACCCCTTCAATTGTTATGCGTAACCTTAAAATGTTACATAAGTAACCCCAGTTATTTGTTCACACAAGTAACTCATATTTATTAATACGAGTAATCTCATTCGTTCATAAGGAGTAACCCCATTTATTCATACCAGTAACCCCATATATTCATATGAGTAACTCCATTTTGTTCACATAAGTAACCTCATTTTGTTTATAAGAGTTACCCCTTCTATTGTTACGCGTAACCTTAAAATATTATATGAGTAACCCCATTTATTTTTTACAGTAACCTCATTTAGTTTTTGGAATAACCTTGTTTAATCCTATGAGTAACCTATCTTAATCATATGAGTAACTAGTTTAATCTTATGAGTAACCTCATTTATTCATATCAGTATCCTCATTTAAACATATGAGTAACCTCAAATGTTTACAAAAGTAACCCGAGTAACCTTATATATTCATACGTGTAACTCCAATTGTTCACAAAAACAACCCTCATTTATCAATATGAGTAACCTCATTTATTTATACGAGTAACCTCATTTAATCATACGATGATGCTATTTATTCATACCAGTACCCCCAACTGTTCACAAAAGTAACCCCATTTATTCATACGAGTAACCCCATTTATTCATATGAGCAACCTCACTTAATCATATGAGAAACCCAAGTTGTTCACAAAAGTAACCCTATTTCTTCATACAAGTAACATCACTTAATTATATGTCAACCCTATTTAATCATATGAGTAACCCCAATTATTCACAAGAGTAACCTCATTTATTCATACGAGTAACCTCATTCATTCACATGAGTAATCTCATTTAATTATACGACACCCTTATCCAATCATACGAGTAACCCCAATTGTTCACAAAAGTAACCTCATTTCTTCATACGAGTAACCTAATTTATTCATAAGAGTAAAATAATTAGTATTCCCTTTTATTATAAAAGTAACCACATTAATTTATAGGAGTGACACCCTTTTATTATTAAGAGTAACCACATACTCTACAAGCTAAGTAACTTCATTTGTTGATAAACATTTGTGCACAAGGGTAAACTTTAAAAGGCCATATCTCATAGCACACTGAATATCTTTGGAAAATTCAAGTTGAAGATAAAAATTTGGCTCGATATCTTTCCAACGCCTGGTCAAACGCACGATTCCAAAGAGAAACGAGTAAGATATGACCTTTTAAAAATGAGCTGGCTGCCTGACAGACGTGCGCGGCCACACGCAAGACGAGCTGAGAAGTGTTTTCACTTCAACACAACAGCATTGTGAAGTATTAATCAGGTTAGTTTTTAGTATTTTGGGATAAGAACTACTATTATAATTCCACTTATTATTAGTGAGAGTTATGTCATTTATCCCACCAAACAAGGAATTTCTATCTTTTGAATTTGAGATTAAATTGGAGATTTTCTGGTTTGAGATGCCTTTGAATCTTTGTTTGCGGTTAATTTTTTGTTTATGGCATTTATTTTTATTAGTATATATGGAAGGAAGCAGTTATGCCTTGTAAATTTTTTTAAACTTTTTTTCTTTTCTTATTTTTTGCGTGTGTGACTCTTATTGCCATATATGATAGAGATTGTAGTTCGAATGTGATTAAAACAAACAATAAAATTTTGGTTTTTCTAATACGAATAACATTATGTCGCAAGTTATTTGAACCACTCAATAACCAACTTGATCATTAATAAAACTCTTGCATTACCTATTAACCTTATCAACCAATAACATTGTCGTACCATCTAAGCCATACAAGAATTAGGAGCTTGGATAGGCGTCTCATTGTGAGATCAAGACCAAAATGCTCTCTCATTTTGGTATCCGGAGCTACCAAAGTAATATAACTGGTACCAAAGCTCAAATTTGATACCAAAATAAGTATAACTGGTACAAAAGCTTAAAGATGATATCAAAGTTCACTTACACTTTGGTACCAAAGTAAGAGTTAATTTGGTATTGGTAACAATTTTTCTGAGCTTTGGTATAAGGTACCAGTAAGAGTTACTTTGATATTGGTACCAATTTTAATGAACTTTGGTACCATCTTTATGGGTTAGTCATTTTTTTTGTGCGAAAATACATTTATGCCCCTGTGAGAGGCCATTTTGGCCTCGCACGATTAGGGGTGTAACTAGACTGCGAAAAGTCCACAGTCCAATCCAATCCAGTCCAAACTTGTCGGATTCGAATAGGCTCGGACTCAAATTTTCGAGTCCAAATATTTTCGGACTGGATTTGGACTCACCCCTTTGGAGAACAAAAAATCCAATCCAGTCCAAAAAATATTTTAGCATATAATATATGTAGATATATACTGATATACATATAGTGTATATTTAAAAAATCTATAACATTTTTGTTGAGGTTTTCGACTTTTTCACATTCCCGCTCTAAATTCTTTTTCTAGGCGCCATAATTTTCACTTACCCTCCAGGAGTGTAACGTGAGAATAGAAAACTGAAAAGGCCAAAGTTATTTTAACATTTTTGGCGCCTTTTGTATTTTGCAATTTGCATTTTATAAGATTTTTAAGATGTATGTAACTTACTTTGTGGAATTGATGTAATGAGTCTAATTTTTCAATTTCAATGATTCAATCATGAGAAAATATTGTGAACTTAAATTGGGAAAAAAATCAATATATTATATAATATTCGGACTGGACTGGACTGGATTGGATTTGGACTCAATTTTTTGAGTCCAAAAAACTTTGGGCTGGATTTGAATTTGGTAAAGTTTCTAAAACGCAAATTCTTATAAAAGACGGTCTCACGTTAGTCTTAACGTGAGACCTTCCAAGTCCAACATAACGCACTCTAAGCGCAGAAGAAAACGAAGCCCAAGAGCAGTAACAGCAGGGCCAAGCGCTTAATTTGAACGGAGCCCAAGCGCTTAATATCAACTTTCTTCTTCATTCCTCATGTTTCTAATACCTGACATTTCTCTCTCTAAAACTCTCATACTTCCACCATTTTCAACTATTTTCAACCCATATCTTTTTCCATTTTCTACATTTCTTTGTTCTTCTTCCATTTTCTTCTATTCTTGCTTCATTTTCTTCTTCTTTTATTTTCGGGTTTTAGCGTTTGAGATGGGGAGGAAACATTCAGCTTCGAAGAAAGGCAATTCGAGTGGTAGGAAAGCTTCCGCACCTGCTAATGTCAAACCAATTGCCAAGAAGGCTTCTGCACCTGCTGAGAAGATCGTGAAAGCAATTGTTAAGAAGCGTTCTTCCCTCGGTGGACAGAAAGGGAAGGTTATGGTCAAAAGAAAGCGCGGAGAGAAAGGTTTGATCGCTTTCATTTCGTTTTTAGGCATTTCTTGCTACAATTGTGTTTAATATCTCGTCATCTTTGTGAATTAGAAAATTAGTTAACACTTTCAGATCTTTAGTTGTTGGTTGTTGTGGATTAGTTGATGTTCTTTAGCACTTAGACTCTATTATATTAGTTAATAACTTTTGCGAATTAGTTAGGTATTTTAACCAAATAGTTTAGAGCTCGAAATTTATATTTGGACTTACATTATTGGTTGTGGATTAGCTGTTGGTTGTTGTGGATTAGTTGATGTTCTTTCGCACTTAGACTCTAATCATGATATGTTAGTTAATATTTTTGGCATATTAGTTAATAATTATGGCGAGTTAGTTAGGTATTTTAACCCAATACTTTAGAGCTCGAAATTTATATGTGGACTTACATTATTTTTAGTTAACATATCCATTACATTAAGGATTTATGCGTGATACTGAAATTATGGCCAATAAAATGCATTCTAATCTGGTTTTTATGATATAACTAATATAACTCTGTGCTTAACTAATATACTTCAGCGTTTAACTAATATACTTCAGCGTCACCCAGAAGCAATTTAAGGCTAGCATAACTAATAGGTGCAAGCGCTTAACTAATTCTACTGCTGGTTTGATGCACGCGCGTGATGTCAGCATGACACCAGTGGTCTCACGTTAACACTAACGTGAGACTGTCTTTTAAAAAACATACTCTTTCTAAAAAAAATGTGGACTTAATTTTTTTTTGTGACGGGAGTGGGAGATATCATTATAACCAAATGTAGAATATTCGTCGGAATGTTCTTCTAAACCATTGCCTTTTCTCAATCTTATGGAATATTATGGACAGTTGTTTATTGCGAAGTTGCTATGGATTAAAGTCATGTTGTCAGAGATACGATGGTGCACTACACCTTACTAACATAATGGATTATATTATCATGATGGTGTATATTATTCCCACAGACTTGAAACCAAAACGCACTGAAGTTATAATCTTTACGTTTAAATTTTAATCATCATGATGTCCAATATCATATTTATTTCGTATTTATTTATATGAATAACTAAGGAGAAAATCCAAAAGTATGAGAGAAAAATTGAAAAGGTAGAGAGAAAAACAGGAAAGTGAGAAAGAAATAAAAAAATGTGGTTTAAAATATTAGAAGGTGGATAACATGGTTGGAAAAAAAGGAGAAATTAGATGGGAGTTGTTACCAAAAATAGAAAAACTTCGGTGGACCGCGTTCATAATAAATTATTGTGACTTCGAACTAACTATATCACACAAAAACTAACTATTTCAGAAAAAATCGACTATATCAAATGAAAGCTGACTATATTGAAAACCGATTATATTATACAAAAACAAACTATAGAAAAGGTGATTATATCATACAAGTACTATATCAGATAGAAAATTATTATATCAAATAAAGACTGATTACATCATATAATACCCGGTGCACAATAGATTATTGTGAACCGGGTTCATTCATGATTTTTTTTACCAAAAATAAAAAAAAGCAACAATGTGTAGACTAAAAAACAAACAGACCAAATAGAAAATTGTGTAGATTAAAAAGAAACAAAAATAGTAGTATTGAAAATACATAATCTACTATTCCCTCCAAAAAAAGCATAATCATACTAGCTAATGCGTATCCAAAACTTACGTATCCATCTTATATACACATTAAAGCATATCTTGCTTGAAGACGCATTTATAGATCAGACGAGCTTAAGTTTATGACACTTTTGTATCAGTTTAAAATAAATATTTATTAATTTAAGTTTAAATTAAACATATTTATTAATTTAACCATATTTTTTTTATCAGTTTATGGCATATGCAAAGCTTATAAGTTTGTGGGTTGAGTCGTCTTAGTTACTGAAACTGTCTCACATAAGACTACTTACTGAGACTATCTCACATAAAACTACTCGTATAGCTATTTCACGTGTAGAGTAATAGTACATAATAATTAAATCGTGGTGTTATCATATAGTACTTGGTGAAATGGTTTGTATCGCATAATATTAGGGTTGTGAGATCAAACCCCACTAGAGCCACTTTAGAGGTGGGATTCCCTTACCCTTCCCCCCAATCCTAAGAGACATCACCTGTGTAGCTGGGCCGGATTAACATACGAGAGGTGTCACTTTAGTATGACATGTCGCCTTACACATCAAAAAAACTAAAGCATGACGTAATGTTAATTGGTATATATTTGGTAAAAATATCTAGTGGTAGTAAACAGATTGTTTGGATCGGGTCTTATTCCGGTCAACTTTATCTCGGTTTAAGTTTGGCTCGATTCGGTTTAGGTGCATTCCACTTTCGGCATATTTCTAGTCCATAATTTTTTGGGTAGAGTCGGTTTTGGATTGCATGACTTAGGTTAATATTTTGTTGCATTAGATGGGTTCGGTTATATTGGTTCAATTTAAGTTTTGCCAAGTCAATATTGAAAATCATGGATTGTATTAAGTTGGGGTTGTCATTGGGTTGGGTTTAGTTTAAGTTGTCATGTTTGATAATTTCAAGTTGTAAATATTGCCATGAAAATTTATATTGATATTTGAACTCTTGTGAAAAAAATAGAAAGTCGATGTCCATTTATTAGTGTGGAAATTAGTACTTAATTACTCCCTCCGCATTTCATTAGTTCACCCACTTCTTTGGGCATAGAGTTATAGGAGAAATAGGTATGTGAGTTAATAGAAGGGAAGAGAAAATATTAAATTATTGCATGTTGTATAGAAGTAAATGTTGAACGCCAAGAGAAACATAGTGAGAAAAACATTATAATAAAGATAATAATATTAAATTGGTGGGACCATTTCAAAAATAGTAAAAAAAAAAGTTGGTAAACTTAAAAATGACAACCCAAAAAGGACAATGTCGGTAAAATATTAAAATCGGAGGAAGTACATACTATCGATCATATTTAAGTTTATTTCAGGTCGTGTAGAGTTGTTTGGTGACTCATGAAAGTTGAGTTTTCTCCGAATCAGACTAATTTCATGTCAAATTTGGGCTATTATTTTTTTTTCGGTTTTTTCACCATATACCCTTGACCAATTTTTTTTGCACCGTATACCCTAGCAAGTTTCCAAATTCACCATATACCCTCCACTTTTCAAAAAATACATTAAACTACTCTTTTGACTAACGTTGTTAGACTTCCGTTAGTCATTAACCCATAATCCACCTCTAACCCTAATTAACTGACCTAAACCTAAGCCATACCCTAACCCCTAATCTAATACCCTAACCCTAACCTTTACCCCAACCACCCCTCCCCCCACCCCTTACCCCTTCCCCTCACCGCCCATTGCCCCACCACCCCAGCCCCCCCCTCCCCCTCCCACCACCACCCCGAAGCCCCCCTCCCCCACTCGGAAGCCCCCCTCTCCCCACCACCCCCGAAGCCCCTCCTCCCCCCCTCCCCGAAACCTCCCCCTCTTGAAACGCACCCCGAACCCTAAAAAAAATTCGAAATTCGAAGGGGAGGGAGTTTGTGTTTCGAAAAATGCTGGGTTCAAGCGTCGGGAAATTGGAAAAATCGAGGGGTTGGTGCGACATACGATTGCGGGGGAAGGGGAGGGGGAGGGGGGCATGGGACCGAGGGGGAAGGGGTGGGGGGGCTCGGGGGAGGAGGTAGGGGGGCTTTGGCGGTAGTGGGGAGGGAGTGGTGGGGTTGGGGGCTGTGGGGGTGGTGGGGCAATGGGGGGAAGGGATGGGGTGGGGGAGGGGTGGTGGTTGGGTGGTTAAGGTTAGGGTATTAGATTAGGGGTTAGAGTTAGGGGTAGATTTAGGTTAGTTAATTAGGGTTAGAGGGGGATTAGGGGTTAATGACTAACGGAATTTAACTCCGTTAGTCATTAAGGGTAAGTGGATGTATTTTTCCAAAAGTGAGGGTATATGATGAATTTCAAAAGTCGAAAGGGTATATGGTGCAAAAAAAAAATTGTCAGGGGTATATGGTGAAAAAACCGTTCTTTTTGTAAAATTTTAGATCTGGTAAATGTCATTCAGCTTTTGTCGGTTTCAGGTAATTTTCGTGTTTGGCCATTTCCCGATCGAAATCAGGTACTCATTGTTTGGGTCCGTTTTGGGTTGGGTAGATTCACTACAGGATATCTTCGAGTATGCATTGTGTTCAATTCTAGTTAATTTCGAGTTTCGGTTCAATTTCGCTTCCTTGGGTATTGCTTGAAGGGTAATCACATGCAAATCAGTATTGTCCGCTCTATTTACATCCCACATGACAAGTCAAGTAATAGATTATTATTCTTTGTTTATAAATATCCAAATCTTTATACGCAATACCCCATAGATAATTCAAATCTTTATTGAGGTTGAGGGGATGGAGTAATGGTATCGCTTCCCATCTCATATCCATGAGGTCTAGGGATCAAACTTCATGGGACTCATTTGAGGAATTCTCCATTTTCCCCCTCAAGTAAGTCCCCTTCGTCTTACAAAAAAAAAATTTCGAACCGTATGAAGTCATTTTGTATCTCACATTATTGAAGGAGTCATTTATGTTAAGATGCGATCAAATTGACTTATGTTAGTGCTTGATCTTTTTTTTAAAAAAAAATTAATTCATTAATGGAAGAGTCATATAACATTTACAATAAAAATCAAAACTGACAAAAACATAACAATTTGGTTAAATATGATAATTGTAAATGAGATTGAACTTCTATATACCTTCTTTCATCACATCGTTGTTTGATACAAACTTCCACAAGGGGGTCTTTCGATTTATCATATTGTAGTTTTAAAATAACTAAATTTGATCAAATTAGGAGCAGATGCAGAATTGATATATATCGCGATGCCGCAAAAATATTCATCAACATATTAAATTTCCTTGCAAAATTAAGAACATAATAACCCCCAACTCTCACAAAAAGATAGAAGGAACCCAATTTATGGGTAGATAAAATCCAATAATTGAGGGGTAGAAATGACGCAATAAATGAGTACTACAACTCTCCGTTAGAGAGAGAATGGAGATTTATTATTCACATGAAACAAAAACAAGAAAAAAAAAATAACAAGAGAATTGGTGCTTACCATCAATCAAAAAGTTGGTGGTAGCCCCTAGGCTCATAAAGAAAACTAGGGATTTGAGGGGGGATAACAAAGAGAAAAGAGAATTAGCGTAACTAGATACTTCTTAAGTCCTTAATCTAATAGGACACTTTTCCTAATCAATGAAAGAGGAAACCGTTATGTCATATGTGAGTATTGGAGATACATATTGTTCCGGTATCAAATAACGGGTTGGGGTTAACCGGTTTTAACTTTAGTGAAATGTAAACAGTGTTTAATTATTGTTTGCTGGAAGAATAACAATGGATGCTTGAGAGTGTTTTCTTGTTTTCTTTGAGTGATTATGAGAGCGTAGAGCTGATCAACTCCAGCCCGGCCCGATTTTTGGGCGGGCTTGGGCAGTTTTTTTTGGCCCGCGGGCGGGCCCGGCCCGGTTTTTTTTTTGGACGGGCTTTGGACAAGCCATAAAAGACGTTTTAGTCAAATTTTTTGGCCCGGCCCGTTTTGGCCCGAAAAAGCCCGCCCGGCCCGCCCCAAAATAACGGGCTTTGGGCACAATTTTTTGGCCCGGATTTGGGCCCGGCCCGGCCAATGGGCAAAATTTTTTTGGCTCAGCCCGGCCCATGATCACCTCTATGAGAGCGTAACCCTTCATCGCTTGGTTGGATCGCCTTTATAGTCCTCTTCGCACGTCCTTAGTTGTTCAACCAATGTAGGCGAGAATCATGGCATGATCTCCAACAACACTTGACTCTATCCGACTTTATTCATTTACTACGTTGAACATATCTCCCAAGCTAACTTAGTCCCCGCAAATGTAGCCCATCAGATGTGACCTGACTCAGGACCACCTACAATAGTCATGTAGTTTGCACGATTTATCGAACATTAACTTCGTCTAGACCTGCATAGAAAATCGACCATAACAATTTGCCCCCAATTGTCAAATGGGGATGCCAACATTCTCATAAGGCAATTGAGCTCTGTCGTACATCAAAAAGATAATCATTAGTACTTAAAGTCAGGTAAACCAAGAAACAAAAGATAAAATTTGAAAACAGCCGAAAAAATATCATTCAAGGCTCAATTTTTTATCTGTTAGAAGCATAGGCCAATGATGACATCAATTAGTGAGTTGCTATAAAAGTCGTGCCTTTCCTTGTCTTATATTTTTTCACTCTTGCACGCAAAAAATCTTTCTCTCTTCCAAATTCTTGAATTTTCGGAGCACTTCAAGAATTCCAACAAGTTCGGTGAAAGAACTCCGGTGACACAGGTAAATTTCCGGCTAATTTCTTCGTTCTTCAGCTTCGCTATTTTCGAATCATGCCTCCTCGTCGCCGTAGTATTAAGGTAGCTAATCGTTTCGGTGAATGATATGGAAAAATCAAAGGGAAAAACCATAGAATCGAAACCAATTTTAATTAACGATGATAAACCCTTAGACGTAAATTCCTCAGTTACCGAAGGGGAATTGAGAAAATTTCAAGAAATCGTCAATTTACCATCCGATATCGTAATTAGAACAGTAGGTAACAACGAACGCCTTGAAAATTGCCCCAAAGATTGGGTGGTGCTGTACGACTACCCTTTTAAGATTGGTTTCAGATTACCTTTTTCTCCCCTGGTGAGAGATTTGCTGCAAATCTTCGATCTTAGCCCAGAACAATTGATGCCCCAAGTATGGAGGGTATTGAGCGTGATAAAAAGGTCTACCGCGACATGCGAAGACCCGACGTCCCTTCAAGATTTGATGTATATCTATATTGTTAAGGTCAAGAATCATAGGCTATCTTTGCATGTGAAACATGGTATGACCATGTTGGTCGAAGGGACTAATGTGAATGACAGAGGCTGGAAAAGTCAAACTAGGAATTTTTTCAGAGGAAGATGGAATTTAGGAGGTCTGTGTTATTTTAACTTTTTGTTTCGTCGGTATTTGTGTCATTAACTTGCGTCATTAACTTGGTAGCGAGAGTTCTCAGAGAAAGATCGACTTCTTCCTCCTTATAGACGTGCAAGAACGTTGGTTCAAGAAAATCGTCATCACTAATCTTTATAATATTACGCTGTTAATTTCTCACATCATCATTCTTTTCTCAAAACAGTGGGGTTTAGTTAGTCGCGCCAAAGGGGGTCTATGGACTTGGCCACTATGTCTGCCGTCGTATCAAAAAGGAAGAGATCGAACGAAGAAACATAGAAAGGGTAAAGCATCAGTGTAGCAATGTTAGCGCCTGTTACGTCTAAGGAAGAACAATCCAATGCGCCTTTTAGCAAGGTGTCAAAAAATACTCCGACGTTCAAAGAACCAGCGAGTCAGACGCACATGATCGTCGTGCCTAAGAATTTCTTGGACCATCGCAATACGATGTGGCATGAGGCTGAGAGCCTTCTCATTCAAGCAGCTAAACCTCGCCTTAAAAATCGATCTCTTCAAAACATAATGATGGAAGGGACAGAGCTACTAATCCAGGTATCCATTGTAACCCTTCGATTACTCTTACACTTGGTTGGTCCTTCTTTTTTAACCCTTGTTCTTATGTGCTAATAGGCGTTGCAAAATTTCCTCATGGTCAACAAGAAAATAAACATAATGGTCAAGGGCCATCAGGCCTTAACGAAAAGGCTGGAGAAGTCCGCCGTGACGTTGGGGGAGAAGAACAAAGAGATCTGAGATCTGATGAAGAAGGTAAAAGTATTGGAGGACAAGTCGGTGAAGAAGAAAAAAGAACTTGATGATTCGTACGCACAGATGGACACCAATAAAGCTTTGATGGTACAGCAGGAACGGTAGAGCGCGAATGTGATTTGGTCGAAGCAGAAACAACAGCGAGGGTCAGGGCTAAGCTAATGCACCAGATCTTGATGAAGCAGACTGACCGATGGAAACCCTCCGTCGACATTGACTTGTACCTCAAACACATGGGTCCAATAACTGACCTTCAAGGCGATGACGATATAAAAGCGACGGCTGAGTCGTTTCTATCCGATGTCCTAGAGGAAACAGTGAAAGTCGCCGAGGTTGAGGTGGTTAATAAGGTTGCGGAGGTCTTGGCTCCAAGTCATGGAAAAGCGACCGAGGTGACCGTGACTCCTGCGGCAGCGACCGAGGACGAGCCTGTTGGCGTCTCATGTTTTCATATCCATATCTACTCATGCTTTTGTTTAGTTATATTTTAAACATTGTCGTTTGCTTTGGATTTTTTTTGTTGCCTTTGAACTTATGTCGTTGCGACTATTTCGTTTGAAAACTTTTTGGGTCTCCTAAGGGGGAGACCATATCTAGGAATTTCATTACTCTTTTGATATTTGTCGTATGTGCATTGTGACTAAAATTCTAGCAGTTTTTCTAGCCTATATCGTTAGGTTTAGCACCAAAGCGTCATAAGTTTATAAGTAACATGCGTCTCATGCAGTGAGAAAATAGCTAACCAATTTCACAAAAAAATACTTTTAGGAAGTTCATATAGATGTCCTATTAACGATGTTCCTCACGTAATTTTTCGTCGAACGTTCTTATTAGCCTGCGAGTTTGAGCATTTACGTCTAATACTTCGTGGCTTTATTTATTGAAAGCTAAAAATCAATAACCACAATGATCTCATTGTGTCTTTGGACTTATTCCTGAAATGAAATCGTTAGATCTAAGTCATTGGACTTACCAACGACGCGACGATGCAAACTGTCATTGTTTATTTTGATACGAAAAATGCAAAAAGGAAAACAAACGTGAAAATGAAATAACCATTCAAAAGTGATACTTCTTCAGATTGATGGCATTCCAACTTCGTGGTATCATTGATTCATCTTGCTGTCGTAGTTGATAGGCTCCGTTCCCAACGACTCTATCGATCTGGTAGGGACCTTCCCACGATGCTCCTAACTTACCTGCATTTAGCTCTTGAGTGTTTTGAAGTACCTTTCTTAGGACCCAATCTCCTTTTTCTTAATGTTTTAGCTTGGACATTTTGTTAAAACTTCTAGCGAAGATCTGTTGTTGGGTTAGATCGCTAATGAGCTCGTCTCCATTTTGCGACTATGTCATGATGGTATACCTTGCAGTAGGGATGCTAACTTCAGACGAGAGTTTGTCCTGTTGTTGTCCTTGGCGTCGTTCGATTAGCCCATAGGATGGATGGTAGTTCTTCTGCCCATTTCCATGTTCTTGCTTTGAGACGCTTCTTCAATGACTTGATGATGTCCTTATTGCTGGACTTTGCTTGTCCATTGGCTTGCGGATATCACGGAAATGTTTGGTTTTGTCGCTTATAAATTGCGACCCATTGTCACATATAATTTTTGACGGGACTCCAAACCTGCATATAATGTTAGTTTGTAAAAAAGATATTACCTCCTTGTCTTGTACCTGTTGGAACGAATATGCTTCTATCCACTTAGAAAAATAATCTATTAGAGCCAACAGAAAGACCTTTTGTCCTAGGGTTAGAGGTAGTTTTCCAACTACGTCCATTCCCCATTTCATAAAAGGCCAAGGAGTTAAGGTATGATGCAATAATTCAGATGGTTTATGCGTCATACCTGCATGACGTTGACAACTGACACACTTCGTCACGTACCTGGTGGCGTCTTGCTACATCGTCGGCCAGTAGTATCCCATTCTTAACGCACGATTAGAGAGGCTTCGTCCACCGGAATGGTTTCCACAAGTGTCGTCATGAAGGTCTTGTAGGACTTGTGGCCATTGGTCGCGTTCTAAGCAACGCAAGTAAGGTCCTGTTGCCGATCTTTTGGATAGTACTCGTTGGATGCCTATGAATCGCAACACTTTGAATCTCAACTTTCTTGCTTGATTTTAGTCGTTTGGTAAGACATCGTTAATCAAATAATCTAATATAGGCTTTGTGAATCTGACACTTACCTCGTCATCGTCTCCTTCTATCGCTTCAATAGAACGGGCGTTCATCGTTAACGCTGACTTCTCCGCAGCTGGTTCCATGAAGTAGACGAGCGGGATGGAGCTGAATGTTGGGTCTCTTAAAGACGAACCCAGATTGGCTAGTGCGAGTGCTTAGGCATTGTGGTCTCTTGGTACTCGCTTTATTGAAAAGTGATTAAACTGTTTACTCTTACCTTTGGTAATTTCCAGGTACAACGTCTTTTTCGAGTCCTTCGCTGTAAATTCTTCTTTTACTTGCTATATACTTTGAGTGATTTTACCCCAAGTCACTAGCTAACGTCATTCCAGCTATTAGGGCTTCATATTAGGCTTCATTATTGGTCGCTTTGGAATCGCAACATATGGCCTATAATATCTTATCCCCTTGTCGCGGCTTCAGCATAAAGCCTAGTCCTGCTCCACGAGAGTTGGAAGAACTGTCAACGAACAAGATCTATGCATCGTTGCTAACGTTAGTGATCCGTGTGAGCTCTTCGTCTGCTAGTTTGCCTAGTTCTAAGCTGATGTCTTCCACAAAATCGTTCAATGCTTGGGATTTGATCGCTATTCTGGGCAGATATTGGATGTCGAATCCACTTAAGGCTATTGCCTATTTTCCCATTTGACCTGTCAATTCTGGTCTACGTAACACACTTTTTATGGGGTAATTAGTCATGACAACAATAGGATGCGTCTCAAAATAATGTCCTAGTTTTTTAGCTGCTGTGACTAGTGCTAATACGACTTTTTCAAGAGAGTAATACCTGGTTTCTGCATCTGGCAAAGACTTACTAACGTAATATATTGGTAATTATTGATGGTCTGCTGCTTCCATTGTCAAGACGGCACTTACAGAAGAATTGCTGACGGTGATGTATAGCTGTAGTATCTCCCCTTCTTTGGGTTTGGTCAGCAATGGTAGCGTGGCTTGGTATGCTTCTAGTGCTTGCAATGCTTGTTCATGCTCATTGGTCCAATGGAAGCCTTTGTTCTTTCTTAGCACATCGTAGAATAAGTGGCATTTGTCGGACGACTTGGAGATGAACCTATTAAGTGCTGCTACTTGCCCTGTCAATTTTTGTACCTCCTTGACGTTTCTGGGTGATTGGATGTTGACGAGCTCCCTTATTTGGTCTGGACTTGCCTCTATACCTCTTTGCGTCATGGCGTACTCGCGGAATTTACCTGTAGTAACTCTAAAAGTACATTTTGTACAGTTAAGTTTCATACCATATTATCAGAGAACCTCGAACGCTTGCTTTAGGTCTTGGACGTGATCATCTATGTCGACTTGACGAGCATATCATCTATGTAGACTTCCATCGTTTCCCCTAGTTGTTCTTTGAACATATGGTTGACTACTCTCTGGTACATCGCTCCTGCATTTTTCATACCAAAAGGCATTAACTTATAACATTGTCGTTTGCTTTGGATTTTTTTGTTTCCTTTAAACGTATGTCGTTGCGACTATTTCGTTTAAAAACTTTTTGGGTCTCCTAAGGGGGAGACCATGTCTTGGAATTTCATTACTCTTTTGGTTTTTGTCGTATGTGTTATTAAAATTCCAGCCGTTTTTCTTGCGTCTATCGTTAGGTTTAGCACCAAAGCGTCATAAGTTTATAAGTAACATGCGTCGCATGCAGTGAGAAAATAGCAAACAAATTTCACAAAAAACTTACTTGTATGAAGTTCATATAGATGTCCTACTAACTATGTTCCTAACGTAATTATTCGTCGAACGTTCTTATTAGCCTGCGACTTTACGCACTTATGTCTAATACTTCGTGACTTTATTTATTGAAAGCCAAAAATCAATAGCCACAACGAACTCAGTTTGTCTTTGGGCTTATTCCTGAAATGAAATCGTTAGGTCTAAGTCATTGGACTTACCAACGACGCGATGATGCAAACTGCCATCGTTTATTTTGACACGAAAAATGCCAAAAAAAAAAAACAAACGTGAAAATGAACTAAACCAATTAAAATGATACTTATTCAGGTGGAATGCATTCCAACTTCGTGGTATCATTGATTCATCTCGCTGTCGTAGTTGATAGGCTCTGTTCTCAACGACTCTATCAATCTGGTAGGGATCTTCCCACGACGCTCCTAACTTACCTGCATTTAGCTCTTGAGTGTTTTGAAATACCTTTCTTAGTACCCACTATCCTTCTCTCAAGGGTTTCACTAGTGGAAAAAACCTTATATGTAACAAGTTAACTGATTCGGTTCTTTAAAAACCGGATTCGTTACAAGTAAAATGATCCAGTTCATTCAACCGGATCCGTTATTGATGGGTTTTTTTGGGGAAATGTAAATCTATTTAACTAATCTGGTCTATATAGGGAACCGAATCAGTTGGACCTGATAACTATATATAAGTGCGACCCACTTCCTCACTCCTCTCAAACCATAAAGGTCTAATTTCCTCACTCTTCTCAATCCTCACACGCCTCTCAAACCCCCCTTTAACAGAACCTAACTCCCTCACTCCACTCAATCCTCACACGCCCCTCCTCTTCTGATCTCTTCCCTCCTCCCTCTCGAACCCATGCCACCAACCACCCTCTCTCAGTCTCCTCCCCTCGCTACGCCATGCCACGCCACGCCACCACCCTCTCTCAGTCTCCTCCCCTCGCTACGCCATGCCACGCCACGCCACCACCCTCTCTCAGTCTCCTCCTCCCCTCGCCACGCCACCACTGTCCTCACTCGAAATCACCAGCCCTCCTCAGATCTCCACCCTCCTCTCTCATCGTCGGTGAAGGAAGAAGGCGAAGCACGAAGACATCAACCGCGGTCACCATCCATCTCCGCCAACCCGTTGCCCAGCCTCGCACTTCCTGCGAGATGTCGTCGATCTTCAACGCAACCACCACCATCTCCGCCAACAAACCCTCACCCCTGCACACCGCGAGTTATCGTTCGTTTTTTAGTTTCTAAATTTCGATTTCCATTTTCGTTTTTTGTTTTTTCTGGCCTCTTAATTTTCAGTATAAGTTGAGTTCAGTAATTTTTCGGTTTTTGGTTTTTTTTTGTAATTCTCTGTAATGTTAAAATTTTTGTTTTTTATATAATTTTCTAGTCTTTCTCAATTCTATATATATTTTTGTTTTTTCGTTCTTTATATAATTTTTTCGTATTGTTGTAATTTGTCGTTCTTATGGTTGATGTTGTAATAGCGTGCTGCGTGCACACAGAGTTTTATGTAATTTGTCGTTTTTATGATTGCTGCTAGGGTGCAGTATAATATTTTTTTATTTAAAATGACCCCTTACTGATCCGGTCAATAGTGAAAATCGGATCAGTTATATCC
Organism: Beta corolliflora; assembly: GCA_947648045.1. Lineage (NCBI taxonomy): Eukaryota > Viridiplantae > Streptophyta > Magnoliopsida > Caryophyllales > Amaranthaceae > Beta > Beta corolliflora. The sequence continues at coordinate 2,514,905 of CANSZD010002921.1, read as the reverse complement.
ATAAACTGATCCGGTTTTCACTATTGACCGGATCAGTAGGGTATTAACTGATCCCCGTTTAGGACCGGATCAGTTAATTTGTACGAGCTGCTGCGAGCCCATCCGATCCGTACCAAACCCGGATCAGTAAGCCCAGTTTTGATTGGATCCGATGGGATGTTTTCCACTAGTATTTGGGTTGGACATTTTTGTTGAAACTTCTAGCGATGATCGGTTATTGGGCTGCCATCCTTACTAGTGTTGCGTCTCTGAGTTCGTCTAGAGCGTTTATGAGCTCGTCTCCTTTTTGCGACTCTGTCATGAGGCCATACATTGCAGTTGGGATGCTAACTTCAGACGGTAGGACTGCTTCACACCCATACACTAGTGAAAATAGAGTTTGTCCTGTTGCTGTCCTTGGCGTCGTTCGATTAGCCCATATTGTGGATGGTAGTTCTTCTTCCCATTTCTCTGTTCTTGCTTTGAGACGCTTCTTCAATGACTTGATGATGGTCGTATTGCTGAACTCTACTTGTCCATTGCCTTGCGGATATCGTGGCGTCGAAGTTAACAAGGTGATGTTCCATTTGTCGCAGAAACGTTTTGTTTTGTCGCTTATAAATTGCGACACATTGTCACATATAATTTCTGACGGGATTCCAAACCTGCATATAATGTTAGTACTATATTACCGCCTTGTCTCGTACTTGTTGGAACGTATCTGCTTCTATCCACCTAGAAAAACAATCTGTTAGAGCCAACATGAAGACCTTTTGTCCTGGGGATGGCGGTAGTTTTTCAACTATGGCCACTCCCCATTTCATGAAAGGCCAAGTAGTTGAGGTAGGATGCAATAATTCAGAAGGTTTATGCGTCATACCTGTGTGACGTTGACAACTGTCACACTCCGTCACGTACCTGGTGGTATCTTGCTTCGTCGTCGGTCATTCTTAACGCACGATTAGAGAGGCTTTGTCCACCGAGAATGTTTCCTCAAGTGCTATCAAGAAGGTCTTGTAGGACTTGTGGCCATTGGTCGCGTTCTTTGCAACGCAAGTAAGCTCCTGTTGCCGATCTTTTGGGCAGTACTCTTTGGATGACTATGAATCGCGACGCTTTGAATCTTAACTTTCTTGCTTCGTTTTAGTCGTTTGGTAATACATCGTTAATTAAATAATCTAATATAGGCTTTGTTCATCTGACACTTACCTCGTCATCATCTCCTTCTATCGCTTCGATAGAACGGGCGTTCGTCGTTGACGCTGACTTCTCCAGAGCTGGTTCCATCAACTAGACGAGCGGGGTGAAGCTGAACGTTGGGTATCTTAAAGACGAACCCAAATTGGCTAGTGCGTGTGCTTTGGCATTTTGGTCTCTTGGTACATGTGTTATTGAAAAGTGGTTAAACTGTTTACTCTTACATTTTGCAATTTCCAGGTACAACGTCAATTTCGATTCCTTTGCCGCAAATTCACCTTTTACTTGACTGACGATCAAGAGCGAATCGCTATATACTTTGAGCAATTTTTCCCCAAGTCACTGGCGAACGTTATTCCAGCTATTAGGGCTTCTTATTCGGCTTCATTGTTGGTCGCTTTGAAATCGCATCATATGGCCTATAATATATTGTCCCCTTATGGCGTGATAGGCTCAAGTTATATGGTGTTTTTATTATATTTGTCCATTTTTCTCATTGTTCCATGGCTTGCTTATCGAGGTTAGTTGTAGTAGTAGTAGGTTATCTTTTGAGGTTTTAGGCGAGCTGTCAGTATAGTGTGTCGTGGGTTAGAGTGAGTTCAAGTCCTTTGAGATCCTTCAGTTGTTGAGTTCACATTTTTATTGTCGTTGGTGATTGTTGTTGTCACGTCTTTGTATTTCTCATGGTAGCTCGAAGCTAAGTGTGGGGGAGTCATTGTCCCTTACGTTTTGGTTTGAGCAAATTTCGTTAAGATGTGATGATGATGATGTAGATGGTAAAGAACGTGGATTGTTGTCGATAGCTTAGGTGATGATTTAATTGGTGTTTGTCTTTTTTTAGTTTACTCAAGGTCGAGTAAAGTTCAATTGTGGGGATATTTGATAGGCTCAAGGTATATGGTGTTTTTATTATATTTTGGGTGCTTTTTGCTAAGGGTCTTGATCATAATTGTTAACATTTGCATTTTATTTAGCCCTTAGCGGAAGTTTTGAGTTTTATACATTAATTAATGTTAAAGTTATAAGTTTCGAGCTCTTGAGGTGAAATGAATAGCTGTCTTGGCATTGCTCGAAAAATTTAGAATCGTAGCATGGTGGGCGAGTATCGGAAACATGAGTCGACAACGGTGCACTAGCCAAGCATTGTGGCAAGAAAGCCTGCCCAGCAAAGCAGCTCCGCAGCAAGTATTGTAGCCCAGCAGCGCGAAAAAGCCAGCACTAGTGCCAGCAGCTAGCTGGGCCGTCACCATGTCGCAGCTCGCGAGCAATGTCGCGACTCGCGACCTGCTTGTTCCTGGTCATCTCTATTTTCTTGGCGAGGACAGTAGCAAATCTTGAGGTGCGATACAATTCGTAACTCGCGAAGGGTTAGGTAAAAAAAAAAAGGTCGCACCTCGCGATCTACTAGGTCGGTTGAGGCGGTTTATCGGCTGAGGTTTTATTTTGTGCGTGAGATATAAATAGCAGCCCTTGAGCCATGAAGATGCAGCAGTCACACGAGGAGGGAGAACCTCCTAACCTCCATTCCTCCTCTGATGTTTTTATCTTTTCTAGTTATTACTTTCTAGTTTTATTTTTTTATAGATTTCAATCATGGATTTAGTTTACACCATGCCGATTGTAGCTTGAATCGTTCTTGAGGAAGATTAACATGAAGCTTCAATCATTATTGTGAGATCTTTCCTCTCTATTTATTTCCTTTGATTATGGTTTAATTTCTATGATAATATTATATGATTATTGCATAATTTTGCTAGGAACATTACTAGTTTGATTGTGTGATTAAGCTATTGCTAGATTTGAGAGTAGAATCGGATTGTTTTATTCTTTTATCAATTTGTAGCAAACTAGGGAGCGAGTAACATGGATGCAGATCATCTTGGTTATTTCTCTGGGAAATTACATCAACTGTTGAATGTTTATCGTGTGTATGACATTAGCAGGTCTATTTGTTCTTTGTGTTTATTGCTGCTATTGGATTGAACTTAGACACTGATCGGACTAGGTTATCCTTTAGTTAGGGTTTTATAGTCACACTGATCGTGCTATTTAACTATAATTAAGGAGAATGCGAGATTAATTCTCAACAATAGATAATCATGGAAATAAGTAGAGTTGAGGTTCAATGATTGATAATTAAATTGAAGTGGATGTTAATCGGACTCAAGATCTTTCCATTATTGATAACTCATTTTATTTATTTGCTAATTAAATTTAGTTTAGTCAAAACTCTTTTAAGATCCCCCCTGAATTAGTTAATCAACACTTAGAGTCATCTAGGTATTGATCTGTGCTAAATATAAAACTTGTCCCTGTTTCCCTGTGGATTACTTCCCTTCTGCATATTTATTGTAAAAGAGAGTTGGAGAAATTTTTTTTGGATAGGTGCATACAACTAAACCGCCAGCCTAAATTTTGGCGCCATTGCCGGGGTAACGGTTTTACTTGTTTGTATTTAGTGTATGTCTTTTGATTGTATTGCTTCATTGTGGTTTATGGTTGTTACTCGTGCTACTAACCAAGAGCCTTTGCAGTACGATCGAGATCTAGAATTCTCTCTTTTCAGGTTGAGGAACGAGTTGGGAGAAAATTTGCAGGAATTACCTTTTGACATTAAAGTGGAGGAAGAGATGCCTCCGAAAATTGAAATTCGTACCTTGAGGGAGCTCATATATGGCTCCTAACCTTGATCATCAACTGTTGTGCATCTGATTTCCGGCTCTTGATGAAGGCACTACATTTGAGTTGAAGTCGGGGTCAATACACTTACTTCCTTCGTTCCATGGGTTGAATGGTGAAGATCCGAACAAATTTCTTTCGGAGTTTCACGTGGTTTGTACTAGCATGAAACCAAGTGGAGCAACGGACGAACAAATCAAGTTGAGAGCTTTTGCTTTGAAGGATGGAGCTCAGGATTGGTTATATTATCTTCTTCCTAGTTGTATTTCCACGTGGGTTGAAATTAAGAGGCAATTTCATGAGAAGTTCTTTCCACCTTCTAAGTCATCAACATTAAAGAAGGAAATCAGCAATATTGATCAGAAATACGATTTCTACGAATATTGGGAAAGGTTTAAGAGAGTTTGTGCTAGTTGTCTTTATCATGGCTATTCTGATGATGACCTCATCTTGTACTTCTACAATGGTCTTTATGACGAAGATGTAAGAATGGTGAATGCTACTAGTGGAAGTTCTATCATCAACCAAACTCCAATTCCAGCTAGGGAGCTCATTGAAGAACTAGCTGAAGGCTCAAGACAGTTCAGTAGAAGATCGGTGCATCGCAGATCATATCTTCAAAGGTCGAGGATCAAGTACAAGCTCTTACATCGATGATGCGTGAGTTCATGGTAAAGAACAATAGAGTTCAACAGGTAAAAGCTTGTAGAATTTATTCTTTAGATCATCAAACTGATTTTTCCCTCAAATGCAAGAAGAATTTAGGGAAGAGGTCAAAACTCTAGGTTTTCATGGCCAAGAAGAATTATGGAGACATGATCCCTACTCCCATACTTCCGAGAAAGGATGGAGTGATAATTAGATTTAGCACTCAACAACAGCAGCAGTACTATAACAGGCCACCACCCCATCCTTATCGTAGGCTCCAAGGCCAAGAATCGAGCTCTAGCATGTCCACTGAAGAAATTTTTAATGTTTTAACTATAAATGTAACTAACATGTAGGGCAACATGGTGCAGTTCCAAGAAGAAACTCGATTGAGCATCATGAACTTGGAGAGCCAAGTAAGCCAAATTGCAGGAGCGGTAACCAAGTTAAAGGCTAGGGGTTCAGTAAGGTTGCCATCCCAAACAGAGCTCAACCCTAAAATGAACGTGAGTGCTATCATATTGAGGAGTGGAACGGAGATTCACTAGTGGAAAAAACGTTCTATGTCACAACACAACAGATCCGGTTTTAAAAAAACCGGATCCGTAAATCAACAAAATTTTGGGCCTCACAGCTGAGCTGAGTAACTAATCCGGTCCAATAGTGAACCGGATCAGTTAACAGAAAACGAATTCGGTTTTCTGCTAACTGATCTGGTTCACTAAACCAGATCAGTTACTGAATTGTCATTACCCAACGTTTTTTTCCTTGGCTCATTTCATTTTTCCATCTCCTTCCTCATTTTCATTTCTCCCTCTCACTAGGAAAATAATTAGAGTTTACTCTCTCTCTCTCTCTTCTCTCTCACCCGGTTTCTCTTTCTTTCTCTTCCCTTCCCTTTTGCACGCCAATGGCCATCAACGGCAAAGAGAAAAATTAACGAAGTGCTCTAATTAACGAAGAGAAAAATTAACGATTCAAATTTTGCCCTGTTCTAATATAAAACAAGTTAGTAGCTCTATTTTTTTTCAATTTTTGATTGATTTCGTTCGAAAACTTGAACCCTAGGAATCGAATTAGGGCTTTTCCATTTTACATCTTTTTGCTCAAATTTCTTAATTGTTTGTGTTTGTTTTTTATGTTGATGTTGATGGCTAGCTATGCTGCGATTGATTTGTTTCGAAAACTCGAACCTTAGAAATCGAATTAGAGCTTTTGATTTATTGTTTAGAATTAGATTAATTAATTTGGTTTCCTTTTATTTTGCTGAACTTTGAGGGTTTTTGTTGTTGTTCCTATCCACTGCACTCTCAGGTCCTATAGTTTCACCTCTCTTCCATTTGTTGTTTCAAGATAAATTAGCAAATTGTGATTTTTATTTACGGTTTGTGAGTTATATTTTTTATTCAGTGGCTGCGAATTGTCGTGATGTGCAGATTGTTCTTGTTAACCCATCAGAATTAGGGCTGGTTATGTTCCTCACGAAGAAGTTGCCATCTATCAATCTAAAGGGACCTTGGATATTTTCTATTATATATTCATAATTTTTTTTCTTGGTTTAATTTGTGTGTTATAATGATGTTGATTGATAATGTTGTTATTGTGGGTATCATTTGCACTGACAATTATTCTTCAGTTTTCATTCAATTATTCATTTTGTCAGTGTATGTAGATCATCATTCTTTATCAGTATAAGAGATTGTTGTATAAGCCTCAAATTCAAAAAGGAATGGCTAACATTTTTTCTCCTCTTTGTGATTAATATGGGATAATGATTGTAGGCGTGCTTTTATTTCGCCTATGCGGTTTGAGCGCGTATTTGATTTGACTACCCCATTGTTAAGTTTTTATTGAAAATTGTTTTGAAGTCGCCAACAAGTCTTTAAAGGAAGACTCGTAAACCTAATTGGATATTGAAAACTGTAAAGACATCTTAGGGACTTATCTGATGTAGATTTCCCCGTCCTGACTCCATAGATGGTCAAAATGAACTAAAGATTGAGTTTGAGGATGAGGGTACGAACACGGTCATAATGAACCACATTCGCCCTAAAAGACAGTAGAATAACCATAAAATATTTTTATACACCCTAAAAATAATGTAGTCTAGCTTGGTTCAGGAAACACATAAAAGACAATTTTTTGAGTGATATGTTATTAAGCAATAAATTTACAAGGTACCTAACAGGTTGTCCAAATTATCTGATTAATATTAGAACAATTTTTTAGGTCTTGATTAACAAAAATAACATGTGGGTGATAAAAATATTAAATCATGCATAGAACAATCAGGCAAGCATATAATAATGTATGAAAATAAATAAAAAGAAGGAAGGATTAGAATATACAGTAGAACAATTTTATACCAAAGATCTACATTATGAAATAAATGGTTAGTAACTTCAATATAAAAATAGGAATTTATTCAAGGACCCTCTGGATTATACAGTGGCTTGGTTCTGCGAGATTGACAACCTTCGAGACGAGCAATCGTGAAGCCTGGAAGTATAAATGTCTGAAAGATTTGAATGTATGTATGAAAATATGTGTTTGTATGTCTGAAAGTATGAGTTTTTGTAGGGAGGTTTTGCAGAGAGGTTCGTAAATATATTCGTAGAGTTCGAAGTGTTTTAGCGTGAAAAACCATTCTTTAATTCGGAAAATCAAAGCCTATTTATAGGAAAAATGAATATGCACTTCACGTGCCATCTGCGTCAGGCACAAGATGACGTGTCATGCACAAATCAACGTGTCAGGCGCAGATTGGCGCGCCTGAAGCAGCATGCTCAGTAGGAAGTGTACACGTGGTACGGGCTTTGAAAAAGATAAGAAAGAAAAAGATGCATCTCACACAGAGAAGTGCGCTTGGCGCAGGACTCTGTATGACACATAAGTCTACGTGGCAGTCTTGTGCGCTTGGCACACTGCTGTGCACTAGGCGCGCGCTTATGTTGCAGGGCACGTGCGCTCGGTACACATCTGTGAGCTCTGTGCACTCTGGTGCGCTCATCACACGTTGGTGCGCTCAGTGCACCGTCTTGTTTTGACAACTTTTTGATGAAAACGCGTTTTAATGATTTTATTTTATCTTTCCGCTCCGGAAATCTAATTTACAGGATAAAATCTGATTTTAATTTTAAAAAAATATCTTTAAAAATATTTATTTTATTAAAATAAAACAATTAATTATTATTAAACAATTGATTGGGCTTTTCAAAGAGTTGGGCTAAAAATACAATTAATTATCACGAATAATTAAGTGGGCTTTAAAATAGGACTTGAACAGTTTTCGAAATAGTTTTGGGATGGCTCTTCGGACTGCTCTGCCCTTGGGTCGGACCAATTAAGACCGCGGTATGTTTCATCATTGGGCCCTTAAATGGGGAGACACGATTATGTGTCTACAATGATGAAAATGCTTAGAAAATTAATGGATAATGAGACTGATCTTGATTTTGGACCCTCAATATGTGCGATTTCATTGCTTTCACCCTCGACGGAGCTGGACATTGGTGAAAGTTTGGAAGCTGCACATGAAAGCGCCCTGTGATTGTGACCATACTCGATTGGAGATTTGTATACTTCACATCTTGTCGATCTTACTAGTACAGTTTCCCCATTCTGACGACATTAGTATGGTTTACCTAATTACCTACTTGATGTCTATTATAGATGTGTGCTGATGGAGCGTATAAAAGATGTTATGGGGCTATAAAAGAAGGAAAATGTTGAGTAAAGATTGCTTGTATCATTCTTGATAACTCCTTTTACTCCATGCTGAATTTCTTGATTTTGTTCCTTTTTTGTGTGTCTATTTATGTTCTGTAACAATCAATTAATGATCAAACTTGAAAGATTTGACTCAAAAATTATTGCAGTGGAGAAAGGAGCTGGAGTCACAAGTTGGACCACCCGGGTATGAAAGAAAGAAACAAACAGCAAGTCTGTTAAGAGGAATGAAAGAAAGAAAGAAAAGAGACAATAGCTGCTTTGTTTAACCTTTTATTATCCTACGAAATCCTTATGTGCTTTAATACTTCTTATATCTTAGGTGTTTACTAAAGTGATGGAGCAATCATTTTATAACATGGTCCTTTCAGCCTTGGTGTAAACTGAACACTAGCTTTTATCACAAGCTGTAACCACTAGCTTAAATATTGTAGCTCTCCCATACTTTAGTATTTATTCAGATGTATTTTCTTTCCCTCAATAATAAATGTAATACCCCTCATGATTGCTTTAAAGGGATTTAGCAGGCTACTCATTCCAATAAGATGCATCTTTCTTTTAGGGAGCTTAATTCCTTAGTTACTCCACAGTTAAGCGTGATGTTTCTCAGGGTGCACATGAGTGAGGACAAAATACGTCGAAAGAACTTGTGTTGGCTATTGAGGATAATTGTTGGCCCTGGATGCGCATTGGTGACAATATACTCGACCCCTGATGGGTCAGGTGTTACAAATGGTATTAGAGCAACCCTGCGACCGCGTGTTGGGGCGACCCTAAGACCGTTAGGCAGAATATTAGGAGTCCTCAGGCGCTTAGTGGGGGAGGATTTTGAGGATGCTTTGTCAGAAGGAGCGACCCAGAGGTCGTTAGGCCGAATATCTGGAGTCTCCGGCGATCAGTTTCCAAGCAGAGGTGACCCACAGGCCGTATGCCGAATATGTAGAGTCCACAGGCGCAACTAGGGCGTTGCTGTCCTCAAGTGGGGGTGTATGTAATACCCCTCATGATTGCTTTAAAGGGATTTAGCAGGCTACTCATTCCAATAGGATGCATCATTCTTTTAGGGAGCTTAATTCCTTAGTTACTCCACAGTTAAGTGTGCTTGGCTGGGAGTAGTCTTAAGATGGGTGACCTCCTGGGAAGTTTCTCAGGGTGCACATGAGTGAGGACAAAATGCGCCAGAAGAATTTGTGTTGGCTATTGAGGACAGTTGTTGGCCCTGGATGCGCATTGGTGACAATATACTCGACCCCGGATGGGTCGGTTGTTACAATAAAACTTATCTCTCTAGATTTCTCTCAAAATGATTACACTGAGATTGTTAACAGAACACTATTTGAGAAAGCCTTGGTGTACAACTGAACACTATTTCAGAATTGAGAAATTGAAGATCACACCGAGGGTTTGATTCTAGTGACAGAGAGAAACTCAAGAAACCTCTTTTATATGTTGGGCAGAGCCTGAAGAAGTATGCCCGAAGTATATCTATATTGGACACCAAACATGTAGTATATCTTTTGGTGATGAACTTTTACTTCAATCACCCAATTATGAGATGAGAACAGTTCTTATTTAGTGTTACACATACCGTCATACACACACGAGTATTTCATTCTATATCTTATTTTGGTTTTGTGGAGAGAATGAGTAGTATGCTATTTTGTAAGAGATAATAACATTTATCTTGGATGTACCAGGAGTTTTCGATTTATGTGTTGTTTCCGGTTAAAGCTGTGGTTGATGACTCAGAGGATGGGCAAATGTGGTAAAGATGTTCCCCTGGAAACTCAATTTATGATGGTTGAGAGCAAGAATTCCACTGCAGATGGTGAACCAAACGACGTTCCAACTATATACGCAGTTTTTCTAGCCCTTATGGGGGTCAATTTCGAGCTGTTCTTCAAGGGAATGAAAAGAACGAGTTAGAGATCTGCCTGGAGAGTGGTGAGTCAATAATGGCCATGAATATGCATGCTCTTTCTTGCATGACTGGCTCGTATAATTAGGGCTATTACCGTATCTTGTCTTTAATCTGTCCACCTGGTTAGCTCGGTAGAATAACGTCTGCATTTTATAAACAATGATGGAGCAATCATTATTGCAAACTCACTGAAATATTTTCAATCTCTGGAAGCCATCTATATCATGGATATGCTTGGCTCTAGCTTATTTTTGATCCTATTATCGTAGTAGAATATCTACGATGTTTTAGTTTGATGTTGAATATTAGAATAAGTAACAGTTTTTATGTATATGTAATTATATATGCTTAAATAAAATGAGATTTTTGCCTCATTTTGTATTGATACTTTTTTCTTACCACAATTGTTTTTGTATCAATTAAGAACAAAAAAAATAAAAAAAATAAAAAAATGGGTGCTTAACTGTTAGCGACGATCTGTTGTTGGGTTGCCATCCTTACTAGCGCTGCATCTCTGAGTTCGTCTAAGGTGTCTAGGTCGTTTATGAGCTCATCTCCATTTTGCGACTCTGTCATGAGGCCATACCTTGCAGTAGGGATGCTAACTTCAGACGGTAGGACTGCTTCACACCCATACACTAGTGAAAATGGAGTTTATCCTGTTGTTATCCTTGACGTTGTTCGATTAGCCCATTGGATAGATGGTAGTCTTTCTGCCCATTTCCCTATTCTAGCTTTGAGACACTTCTTCAATGACTTGATGATGGTCTTATAGTTGGACTCTGCTTGTCCATTGGCTTGCGGATATCGTGGTGTCGAAGTCAACAAAGTGATGTTCCATTCGTCGCAGAAACGTTTAGTTTTGTCGCTTATAAATTGCAACCCATTATCTCATATAATTTCTAACGGGACTCCAAACCTACATATAATGTTAGTATGTATAAAAGATATTATCTCCGTGTCTCGTACCTGTTGGAACGAATCCGCTTCTATCCACTTAGAAAAATAATATGTTAGAGCCAACATAAAGACCTTTTGTCCTAGGGCTAGAGGTAGTTTTCCAACTATGTTCATTCCCCATTTCATGAAAGGCCAAGGAGTGAAGGTAAGATGCAATAATTCAGATAGTTTATGTGTCATACCTGCGTGACGTTGACAACTGTCACACTTCGTCACGTACTTAATGGCGTTTTGCTTCATCGTCGGCCAGTAGTATCCCATTCTTAACGCACGATTAGAGAGGTTTCGTCCTCCGGATTGGTTTCTACAAGTGCCATCATGAAGGTCTTGTAGAACTTGTGGCCATTGGTCACGTTCTAAGCAACGCAAGCAAGGTCCTGCTGCCGATCTTTTGAGCAGTACTCCTTGGATGACTATGAATCGTGACGCTTTGAATCTTAACTTTCTTGCTTTGTTTTTGTTGTTTGGTAAGACATCGTTAGTCAAATAATCTAATATAGGCTTTGTCCATTTAACACTTACCTCTTCATCATCTCCTTTTATCGCTTCAATAGAACGGGCATTCATCGTAACGCTGACTTCTCCACAGCTGGTTTAATCAAGTGGACGAGCGGGATGGAGCTGCACATTGGGTCTCTTAAAGACGAACCCAAATTGGCTAGTGTGTGTGCTTGGGCATTTTGGTATCTTGGTACCTACGTTATTGAAAAGTGGTTAAACTGTTTCCTCTTACCTTTGGCGATTTCCAGGTACAACGTCATTTTCGAGTCCTTCGCCGCAAATTCTCCTTTTACCTGACTGACGGTCAGGAGTGAATCGCTATATACTTTGAGCGATTTTGCCGCCAAGTCACTGGCTAACGTCATTCCAGCTATTCGAGCTTCATATTCAGCTTCATTGTTGAAAATCGCAACATATGGCCTATAATAACTTGTCCCCTTGTGGCGGCTTCAGCATAACGCCTAGTCCTGCTCCTCGGAAGTTGGAAGAACCGTCACGTCAATGAACAAGATCCATGCGTCGTTGCTGACGTTAGTGATCCGTATGAGCTCTTCGTCTGCTAGTTTGCCTAGTTCAAAGCTGAAGTCTACCACAAAATCAGTCAACACTTGGGATTTGATCGTTATTCTAGTCAGATATTGGATGTCGAATCCACTTAAGGCTATTTCCCTTTCTATCTGTCAATTCTGGTCTACGCAACACACTTTTTATTGGGTAGTTAGTCATGACAACAATAGGATGTGTCTCAAAATAATGTCTTAGTTTTTTAGCTGCTGTGTCTAGTGCTAATACGAGTTTTTCAAGAGAGTAATACATGGTCTCTGCATCTAGCAAAGACTTACTAACGTAATATATTGGTAATCGTTGATGGTCTGCTTCCCTTGTCAAGACGACACTTACCAACGAATTGCTGACGACGAGGTATAATTGTAGTATCTCCCTTTCTATAGGTTTGGACAGCAATGGTAGCACGGCTAGATATGCTTTTAGTGCTTGCAATGCTTGTTCATTATCGTTAGTCCAATATAAGCCTTTCTTCTTTCTTAACACGTCGTAGAATAAGTGGCATTTGTCGGACGAGTTGGAGATGAACCTATTAAGTGCTGCTACTTGCCCCGTTAATTTTTGTACCTCCTTGACGTTTCTGGGTGATTGGATGTTGACGAGCTCCCTTATTTAGTCTGGACTTGCCTCTATCCCTCTTTGCGTCACGGCGTACCCGAGGAATTTACATGTAGTAACTCCAAAAGTACATTTTGCAGGGTTAAGTTTCATACCATATTGTCGGAGGACCTAGAAGGCTTGCGTCAGGTCTTGGAAGTGATCACCTATGTCGACTTGACGAGCATATCATCTATGTAGACTTCCATCGTGTCCCCTAGCTAGTTTTTCTTTGAACATGTGGTTGACTAGTCTCTGGTACATTGCTCCTGCATTTCTCATACCAAAAGACATAACCTTATAACAATAAATACCTTTATCGGTGACGAACACAATATTTTCTTGATCGTCTGGATGCATGAGAATCTGATTGTATCCAGAGTCAGCTTCCATAAACGTCAATAACTCGTGCCCAGCCGTCGCGTCGACCATAGCGTCGATATGTGGAAGTGGGAAGGGGTCCTTTGGACAAGCCTTGTTTAGGTCCGTGAAGTCGATGCAAACTCTCCACTTACCGTTCTTTTTGCTTACGACAACGATGTTTGCTAACCCGTCTGGATTCTTCACCTCTCGGAACTTCCCGGTCTCAATAAACTTTTGTACTTCGTCGTTGAGGATGTGGTTACATTTGGGAACGAACTTTCGTTGCTTTTGCTTGACTAGTTTTTGATAGGGATCGACATTCACTTATGCGTGATGACGTATGGACTGATGCCTGTCATATCTTCATGGTTATAAGCTAAGCAAAACAATATTGGTTAGCCTATAAAAAGTCAATTACCTGGGCTTTCAGATCTGTTGGCAAGGAAGCTCTAATTCTGACGACTATATCGGGGAAGGCTGGATCGAGCACTACTTCATCGAATTGTTGTTCGTCTGGTTCGTGGGGTGTCGATCCTCCTTGTAATTGCTAGATGGTGGCTTTGGACTGCTTGAGTGACGAACTGTAACATTCTCGCGCTGCTTTCTGCTCTCCCCTAATCTCTTGGACACCCCATTTAGTTGGGAATTTGATTATCTAGTGGTAAGTGGACGAGACGATTTTCATCTTATTAATCCATGGAGTGCCTAAAATCACGTTGTAGACTGAGGGGCAAAGCAGGATGTTGAATTTGGTCTGGAGGTTGACACCTTTTGCGTAGGTCTGCAAGACAATCTCTCCAATAGTTTGGTGCGTATCGCCGTTGAAGCCGATTAACACCGATAATTTTTTCGTCACGTCTTTTTTGTCTAGGCCCATACCTTCCAAGGCACTCTTGAAAAGGATGTTGGCGGACATGCCGCCATCTATGAGCACTCACTTGAGGAGGAAGTTGCTGATGGTCAAGGAGATGACCAGCCCATCATGATGTTCATTCTCATTTAGTCTGTAGACCTACAATCATTGGGAACACTTGACGAGGGGGGTCGCTTTCTAGCTAGCCTTTTGTCGACAAATATCAGATCCACCAGGAATGACATTAATTACCTTTAAGTGGGATGGCGACGCTAGTGGTTTTTACTTCGGAGGATTCTTGTCGAATGAAGACTTCCCTTTGTCGCTGAGGAGGTCTTGCAAATGTCCCTTGTTCAGCATGAACGCGACTTCTCTCCTAAGCGTTATCCAATCCACGGTCTTATGTCCATGGTCATAATGGAAGTGACATCACTTCGTCTGGTCTTTCTAGGCATTTGGACGATCACGCTTGCGCGACCAATGTACAGGAGCTCCAATTTTAGTCAGAGCATTCACGACACCTACGACGTCGACAGAGAATCCATAGGATTCAACGTCACGATACGCTTTGGGATCTGCCTTAGCGTCGGTACATTCACATTCTTGCACTTCGTTAATGTTATATACCTGATTTGGACGACTATATGGATGACTCCTCCAATTGTGCCTCTTCGGGGCGAAGGCCTTGTGATTACTCGTTCCTTCGGATATATGACGGGTAGATATGATGTTGAGGATTGCGTCATCTTCCTCCAAACGCATCTGAGCTAGGGCTCAAGATTTCACCTCTTCAAAGGTGGCGCATGGATACTTTGTCAGACGGTTGTACATCATTGATAAAAGACGAGTCCTTTCCTTAAACATTCAGTAGCAGTTTTAGTATCTAAATCTTTAATACCGATCATTTCTTTGTTAAAGCGATTATAATAATCGCGAACAGATTCTCCTCGCTTCTGGACGACGCCATATAGGTTGATGGTTTACTTTTCTAGACTGCGACTTCCTTCAAATTTAGCATAAAATTTGTTGACCAGGGTCGAAAAATTACCAATGCTTCCCGGCTTAAGAGATCCGAGCCATTTCAGGCCTGGCCAGTCAAGGTGGCTCCGATAGACTTGCACATGCACGCCTCAACAAGATTCCAGGGTATGGATGTCTGTCGCATTCTCTACTTATATTGGGCGATGTACTCGGTCGGGTCGGTAGATCCGTCATTAGTGGCAGTCATGATGGGAAGGTTGAGCTTCTTTAGCAGCGAAGCTTTTGCAATCTTTTCCACAAACGGTGAGGCTGCATAATCGTTTCGGTGTTCGACGATGCTTGGTGTTGGTGCTCCAGGGAGTTGAGATAGGAGCCTCGTCATGCAGCGGTTTTACTTCTCGATCCTAGCCATGCGCTTCGCCATGAGGTCACCTTCGTTCAACGGAGCATTTTCTAGCGTCCCTCTGTCTTCTTCTTTTTCAGAGTATCTAGCATCTTCGTCATCTTCTGATCCGGACAAGGAATGCATGGTTGGGATGTCTTCGGTGCTGACTCGACATCGCTGTTTGGATGCTTTTGTCGATGCCAACTCCTCTTGCAGTTTCTGGAATCTCTCTTGTGACAATTTGAAGTCTAACGACAATCGTTTGTTGGCCCCCTTCATATCAGCGATTTATGCCTTCATTTGGTCATAAAGCTTCTGCATCTCGTCAGCGTTCATTGGTGCGGCCATCTAGTTGATATTGGGGAAGAGTGGATGATCTAACTGTCGGCCCAACGGTGGGCGCCAAATTATTTAGGTGAAATTTCGTGTAAGCACGAATCGGATTGATGAGACATCTACAACTAGACTAAATGGCTTCGAGGAGATCGACTAAAGGAGAAAATCTAGGGAAAAGACACAAGGAAGTGTTGACGCGGAAAAACCCCAATGAAGATGGGTAAAAAACTGCGGGTGGCTGAGAGTCCACCAATCCACTAATGCGACTATCGTCAATGAAGGACTACAATCAATACATATCTAGATCTAATAATTATTGTATAAATATTAACTTTAGTGAAATGCAAACAGTGTTTGCTTGAAGAATAACAATGGATGCTTGAGAGTGTTTTCTTGTTTGCTTTGAGTGAGTATAAGAGCGTAACCCTTCCTCCCTAGGTTAGATCGCCTTTTATAATCTTCTTAGCCAGTGGCGGATCTTGAAACTTTTGCTACTGGAGGCCGAAAAAATTTCAGAGTAATATATTTGAAAGTCTAAAACTATAAAAACATACGAATACTATTTCCAAGTCCAAAGTAAACAAATAAACATATATATTTCCTCTGTTCTTTTTTCTATTGCAACAATTGAGTTTTCGCACTTGTCAACGGAGAACTTGAATTATTAATATCTTTAGTTACTTTTTAGTAAAAGTTATAAAAAATTCGATATTCTGAATGTACATATCGAGACGAATGTAACAAGACCTTATATGACTATATTTTTCCTTACGTAAACATCACAATATATCAAGGGTGGTGGATGAATAGTGTAAAAAAACTCAATTATTGCAAAGGAAAAAGAACGAGGAAGTACTACATAAAAATTTCAAATAAACTAAGGCATAAATTCATTTTATACCTGGTAAGTAATGCTACTAAATGTTTATACTTGTCATTTTGCGTATGAGTTATCAAATTGATATTATGCAATTTTCAGTTCTAAGTTAGACACAAATACTGGGATACGACTTTTTATTTATAGATCAATGATATTTATTTAATTTTTAAATAATTACCAACTTTAAAACACGACAAAATAAAAAAAAAGTAAAAAAAGTTTACTTTAAATAACACAAGGTAAAACATGTACAAGACAAATTGGAGACAGATGAAAAAAATACTAATTACTGAAATAGGAAAGAAAGCCGTTAAAAAACGAACAAAAAGAAAGAAAAGGCTCCAGGCCTCCAGCACATGATTAGAAAGCACCAACATCAGAAATTCAGAAGTCCTTTCCCACAATATATGGGTCCCGCGTCCCTCTTTCCCCTATTCTTTTTCCCCTTCACGGAATCAAGGGTACTGTGAGGACGCAAACGCAATAAATGATTACTATTTTGGGCTTTTTTTGGGCGATATAATAGCAAGCTGTGTTAAATCTTTCTTCCAAAATCTTTTAGGGGCCAGGCCGAGGCCTGCCCCTTAAAAGGTCTGCCCACGTTCTTAGCACGTCCTAGTTGTTCCATCAATGTAGGCGAGAATCTTCACATGATCTCCAACAACACTTGACTCTATCCGACGTTATCCATTTACCACGTTGACCATATCTCCCCTACTGACTTAGTCTCCTGCAAATGTAGCCCATCAGATGTGACCTCAGTCTGGACCACCTGCAATAGTCATGTAGTCTGGACGATCTGGCAAACATTAACTTCGTCTAGACCTCCATAGAAAATCGACCATAACAAAGGTCATAGTATTGTTAATTATGCTTGTAATTTTGTTGAAATTTTCAGAATTAATTAAATTCAACCTCAATTATAATTGGAAGAAAGGAAAATGACCTAAAAATATTCATATCATTTATTTTAATTATATATTATATCAGTTTATGTAATAATGATAAGCTATATACATAGAGTTGAAAAGTAATAGTGAAATAGGGGAACATTCTATAAGTTTGTTGCAAAATGACATAAAAGTTAGTAATAATGATATCATTTATCTAATAAGTGATATCAGTTTGTGTAATCATAAGGTATATAAAGAGTAATAAATAATAATAAAATAGGGAAAATGATACAAGGTTGATGAAAAATGACATAGAAATCTGTAATAATGAAATGAATTATACCAATAATGTTGTGAAATAGTTTTATAATGAGATGAAACAAATTTAGAAACGGCATTAAACAACTCCAAAAAGATATGAACCACACCAATAGTTGCACAAAAGAGTTTTATAATGACATGTAACAATTATATTAATTTCCACATGTGAGATGTTGTTATCCAACAAATTATGGTGTCACATGTACACCGAACACACACTTTAAGGAAGGTTTGAAGCCGATTTTTCCATTTCTCAAGTTATCAAACATTAATCTGCTAAAAGAACAGTAGATGATGGGAATAATATAGAATTATTCATGTAGTATTTTCTAATTTTATAGTAGTTCTAAATTTCGCGTTATGAATTTCTTTTGATCGATTTACAGTAAATTTATTGCTAATCTGCTACTTTTTGTTTCCATAAGATAAAAATTTAATAAGTATATTTGTAAGTTTAAAATGACTAGTGAAAACCAAAATTATCGATAAAGATAAAGTTGGCCACTGTTGGGACAAAGTTTTGGTTTCGTCCCCGCATTAGATAGTAATCATTCTTTTTAATAATGCTACAAAGCAAACCAACTAGTAATCCATCTTGGCTATAATGTAATCAATTTTATGTTTTTCTTTGTAGGGCTAATCCTCATAAAATATTATCATTATTAGAAATGATATGATACTTTAATAAAAGATTAAATTTTCACCAAAATGTATTATTATTCAACTATTTTTATGTTCTCATATAAGACAATTTCAAATCAAACTTTGATCTATTTAATACTATTCAGATACTTTAGTTTGACCATATTAGTTTACATAAATATTAACCCAGTGTTAAATTATATAAGACGTTGAATTTGCCTGGACATATATTTCCAAAATACCATTTTTTTATTTAATTTTTTTAATAATGGATAATTAGAGATATTAATGATCAAAATTGTGTAGTAACAAGTGTGTAAATCAAAGTGAAACATCTATTCAAAATAAGAAAAGTAATATATAAGGAATTCTAAATATTATTGTTTAAATTTGTGCGGTGACAATAAGCATATAAAGTAAATTATAGCATATTAAGAAATTAGATGACATATAAGAAATCACGGAAAGTTATGAATTACATTAATGCTATAATGCATAGTGGGAGTGAGTATTCTAATTAGATCACTATGCAAGAATTGGCGCTTACACGTTCAGTATAATATTGGCCAATTGGTGTGACTAAACTCATTATAAATAGACGAAACATAGACGAGTAATTTACCAACAATACAAGCTCCAACACTCTATTGCATAATCAAAACACAATATTAGTACCAAATACTTCCAAACAAAAAAGATGGAGACCAAAGTCGGCTACAAGAGAATCATATTAGCTGTCTTCTTCATCCTTGCAACAGGTAATTTGATGAATTCATCAAAACCTCACTCCTTCATTTATTGGGTGTACGTGCATAAGCATGGTTATAATATTATTTTATGATCCATATTTCTGCAATAGACAGTTTTAAGGTTTCACAATTGCTAATGGACATTTTTTTTAGTGATACTCATAAGTTATATCTATCTGTAGTGTATTCAGTCGTTTTCATGTGAAATAGTGAACTTGCTTTTACGATTCAACTTCTTACTGATCAAAATTATTCTTTTAATAACTACAAGTTCACACTTATTAAGAGTTACTTATATGGATTGAAACTGAATATTACATTTTTTGTTACACAGTGATGCTGCAAATCCTCGCTGTGAAAGCGCAAGAAGAAAATCCAATGTGTGAGGAACACCTTGGACATCCATGCACACCTAAAGTTAGAGAATGTTGTCCTAACACAGGGCGTCAGTGTGTTGCTTCCTCGTCCAATGGATTTCGGTGCATGTAAAATTGTCATCACCAACAACCCCAAAATCTATATATGACAATCTACTTCCCGATATATTGATGGACCTCTTTTACGTTCTACGCAATCGTATCTGTTCTAAGTCTTATTGTAACTATTATCTATGAGTGTGCCTTTATTTGCTGCTTTCTATTTCCCACTTGGGTGTAAGTTTATGGTCCATCCTAGCCAACCATGAGAAGACTAAATACGGTTTTCTTATTAGGTTGTGCTATAAATAAAAACCTCATCTTTTGTTTTCCATTGTGTGTGTATATATCTCAAAAGAGGTTAACTTTGCTTTATACGATTCCTTGACAATTTGTTTGGCTAAAAGGATTTAAAGAAAAAGGAAGAATGGGAAGGAGCTAGTCTTTCATGAACCTTGTCCACACCAATATTAGTGGGAAGGAGCTAGTCTTGCATTAACCTTGTCCACATCAATTTTTCATAAATCATATGTACTAGCATTAGGTCCACAATAGATTTAATTAGGATCTACTTTATTTATTACTTCCTCTGTTTTTTAATAGGTGACAAAGAGAGTAAGTGGAGAATACCAAGTAACTTAGAAAGAGAAAGTTGAGACCACTTATATAACCAAACAAATTTGAGTATTGGATAAAGGAGGTAGGTGAAACAATTAAATAATGGCAAAAATGTAATAAATTAGAAGTATTTTTTTACTATATGTGTCACATATTATGATATTTCCCTAAAAGGAAAACATGTCACTTATTAAAAATCGGAGAAGTACTCCCTCCTCCCATTTTATAGTTCCCGTATTTCATTTTGGGTGTCCCAAAATGTTGTTCCCATTTCCCTTGTTTCCATTTTTAAACATGTCACTTATTAAAAAACGGAGAAGTACTCTCTCTCTCTCTAGCTTTTCACATGGTTTTTTGACACCCTCATTTAATGCTCCTTCAATCCCATTGGTTGAGTATAACAAAAATTATTTTTTTATTATCTCTCTCCTCTTTTCACATGTCCACTCATTTAATATTCCAATTCTTTTTCATTTTTTTAATGACAATAATTCCAAAATAACAACTCCTATGCAAGTAGTCAAGTACATCATAATTATTGTTTCCTTAATTCCCTTGCTCAAAATGAAACAGGACCTATAAAATGGGACGGAGGGACTACTTTTTTTTTTACAGGAAGAAAAAGGATTTCATTCATATGGGATAGCCAAACGGCACTTACAATCAATTCCAGAAAAACACAATAATTCCAAAACAAGTATATAACACCATAGAATTAGAAATATAGCAGATTCGATTAAAAATAACCTGAATAAAAAAACTTCATCCGAAGCAATACAATCTGTGAGTTCGCTATGATTCGGCTGAACTTCCACTGATGCATAGTCATTTGGGTGAAAATACGTCCGTTGTCTTCTAGATTCTTACAGAGAATGGAGATTGTTAGATCTTCCTCCTTCATCAGACGAACAAAAAAAGAAATTGAATACACTAGAATAAATACTATCTTAAAGATGGGATATACTTGTTGGAAACAATTAAAAGAGTTTTTGGGGCTTACCACCGGTAAGAACACTAGCGGAAGCCCCTACAAAGATTCACAATTGAGGCCAAGAAGAAAAGAGATTAAAGAGAAAGAAGGGTAAATAATGAAGGAAATACCTTCAAAAGGCATGAAAAACCTAGCTATGGAGGCTAAGGAAAAACCCTCAAAAGGAGAAACCCTAGAGGGAACCAAAAAACCATAGCAAGGGGAAACCATAGAGGAAACTTCGGAGGGAGTACTTGTTAAAAATGAAATCTCCTCAATAATTATCTGATAATATTATAATCATTTCTTATCCGGTAAAATTTTGTACTTTTTTCACAGTATTTTACCCCCACTGATTGGACCCAGATAATTATAATTATAGACTCTCTAACAACCTTATTCATGGTCTTCTCTAAGGTATTGGTATGCAAGACCACTCCTACTTACATTAGTTTATTATTATGAAAGACCACTCCTTTATTTTTCTCGTCCCTTCAGAAAACAGTGTCTTCAAAAGATGAAAGAGTGGTTGGGCCTCCGAACACCAAGTCACCAACTGAAAATTATGTGCACCTTACCGATGGAATGTAAGAGACCAAAGGGTTCGAAATTAAGGAATGTGGTTGCTGATGCTGCTCTAGCTATACTGTAAACTTCAACGATGAAAGTTCTGATTATAAACGGGTGATAGTAGTCATAAATATCAATAGCGAATATGTACGTCAGTTGTTAAGGTAAGAGAATTGCAGAATAATGGCTTGTGTGTATTGAATATGTGCCGCCGAATAAATAGTACAACCGAGGATCGAAGAGAAGGCCTCGAGACCTAGCTTGCCAAAACTTACATAAACTGCCAGCTAGCCAATCTCTTAATACTAGGAAAATATAAATACAACATATCACAAAATCTCCTAAAGAAGATTACATATCTTCTAATTTCCGTAATACTCCCCCTCAAGTTGGAGCATGTAAGTCTTGAATGCCCAACTTGCGTAATAAGAAATAGAATTGTTGTCTCCCTAAAGCCTTTATCAAAATATCTGCCAACTGTCTACTTGTAGGAACATGGCTAGTACTAATATTTTCCGCCTGTAACTCATCTCGAACAAAATGGCAGTCAGCTTCTATATGTTTTGTGCGATCATGAAACACTGGATTGGCGGCAATATGAATAGCAGGTTGACTATCACAGAATAAACGCATAGGACGAGTATGGACAACACCAAGAGAAGTCAGAAGAGACTTCAACCATTTCAACTCACAAGTGGTGACGGCCATAGAACGATACTCAGCTTCTGCAGACGAGCGAGAGACAGTAGGTTGCTTTTTGGTTTTCCAAGAAACCGGAGAAGAACCAAGGAGCACAAAATAACCTGTTAAAGAACATCTAGTCAAGGGGCAAGCTGCCCAATCACTATCACAGAACGCATTTAAGTGCAAGTCATTATGCTTTTTGAATAATATACCTTGACCGGGGCTCCCTTTCAAGTAACGCAAGACACGAATAGCAGCATCCCAATGCTCAATCTTAGGAGCACTTAAGAACTGTGCCAGAGTATGCACGGAATAGCTAAGCTCGGGGCGAGTAATAGTCAGATAAACCAAGCGCCCAACAAGACGACGATATTGCTCTGGATCAGATAACGGCTCGCCAAGCGCAGTAGCGAGTCGATGGTGCTGCTCCATAGGAGTATCAATGGGTTTACAACCCAACATGCCGGCCTCTGTTAAGATATCCAACGTATACTTACGTTGGGAGAGAAAAAGACCGTCATCACCACGTGCTACCTCAATACCAAGAAAATACTTTAAAGTACCAAGGTCTTTCATATGAAAACATTTGTTCAAATAAGTCTTCAAATGCGCAATGACAGAAGGAGAGGACCCCGCAATAATTAGATCATCGACATACACAAGTACATGAAGAGCCACATTGCCCTTAGAATAGCTAAATAACGAGTAATCTGCATAAGACTGGGTAAAGCCAAAATGCTTTAAGGAAGCAGATAATTTTGCAAACCAATTTCTTGGAGCCTGGCGGAGCCCATATAAAGACTTACGTAATCTGCAAACCTTTCCAGGAGTAGGACTCTGATAACCAGGAGGCAACTTCATATAAACTTCTTCTGCCAAATCACCGTGTAAGAAGGCATTATGGACATCCATCTGATGCAAGTCCCACTGTAAAGCAATAGCAACAGCAAGAAAAATGCAAACAGTACCCATTTTTGCTACAGGAGCAAATGTTTCATTATAATCAATACCTGCAACTTGTCGATTGCCAAAGACCACAAGACGCCCTTTGAGGCGTTCAATAGAAGCATCGAACTTATATTTGACTTTATATATCCATTGACAACCAAGAGCCTTCTTTCCCGGTGGCAGATCTTCAAGAGTCCAAGTGCCATTACGTTCAAGAGCATCAATTTCGTCTTGCATAGCTCTTCTCCAACCGTGGTCTTTCATTGCTTCTTTAAAAGAAGTAGGTTCCTTACCTGCAGTAATTGCTGCCAAAAAATGTTTGTGTCTCATAGAAAATTGTTCACAGTCAACATAACAAGCAATAGGAAAAGGAGTACCTGAGGTGTCCGATTGAAGAAGAGGAACAATTGGAGTCACGGGGTCTATTTTTGGAGCAGCAATGACGGTATTAGTAACATAGCCCTGTAACTTGGAGGATGGCTTGCGAACTCGATGACCACGACCCAAAGCAATGTCATCCCCCACAGTAATATGACTGGGCTCAGGAGGAGATTGAGAATGTAAAGTACTCCCCCTGACTACAACACCACTATCAACCACACAAGGAACCTCTCCAACAACAACATGCGTAGGAGAAGAGGGTTCAGCAGCAACACCATGCCCTCCCACGTCACCAGCAGCAGGAGGTTGCAAGACAAAATTATCAGTGTGGGCAGGAGTTGCTGAAGACCAAGATGGCAACTCATCATCATCCAAAGATGGTTGCTGTAAAATGCCTCTAAGTGAGCCTTAGCCGGGTCAGTAGTAGGCTTAGAAAAAGGAAACATATCCTCAAAAAATGTGACATCCCTACTCACAAAATATTCACCAGTTTCCATATCATACACCCGCCAAGCCTTTTTGCCGAGAGGGTAACCCACAAAAATACATGTTCTAGAACGAGAGCCAAATTTATCGTGGATTCGAGGTTGATTTTTAGCATAGCAAAGACACCCAAAAACACGTAAGGAAAGCATAGAGGGGGGTTGGCCAAATAAAATTTCATATGGTGATTTTCCTTTAAGGAGAGGAGTAGGAGTGCGGTTGATAAGATGAACCGCGGTTAAAACACACTCACCCCAAAATTTTTTAGGAAGATGGGCCTGAAAACGTAATGCACGAGCGACATTTAACACATGACGATGTTTACGTTCCACTCTACCATTTTGTTGGGCAGTATCAACACAAGAGGTCTGATGAATAATACCACACTCAGCATAATATTTTTTTAGACACAAAAACTCCTGGCCATTGTCACTTCTCAAAATTTTTACATGAGTATGATATTGGGTTTTTACCATAGTGCAAAAATTTTTAATCAATTGTGGCACTTCAAATTTTCCGGCCATTAAAAAAACCCATGTAGCCCTAGAACAATCATCAACAATAGTCAGGAAATAACGAGCACCATTACTGGCATAAACATTTTCAGGACCCCAGATATCACAGTGAATCATATCAAACAAACCAGCGGCTTTATTCATACTTAAAGGAAAAGGATTACGAGGTTGTTTGGCTTTAAAGCAAACAACACAATTATTATCACAAGTACTATTTGTAGGATCAATACTAACTACTCCACGCAAATTAGACATAACTTTTTGAGAGGGATGCCCAAGTCGCCGATGCCATACATCGGCAGTATCAACTACAGCCGCTTTGTTAGCTTGAACAGTAGAAATCTTCCGGAACCAATAGACCCCGTTAGACTGCACCCCCGCTCCAATCAGGCTCCTCAAAGTGTGGTCCTGAATCACACAAAGCTTGTTAGTGAATAAAACAATATAGTGGAGTTTTTCTAGTAACTGAGACACCGACAGCAAATTACATGTAAGGTTAGGAACAAATAGAACACTATGTAAGATCAAAGTAGAACTCAACCGAACCGTTCCTTCCTTAGTAGCCATGGTGGTTTTGCCATTAGGTAAGCCAACAGGGGATGCAGTAATATCAATCATATTTTCAAATAATGTAATGTTACCCGTCATGTGATTAGAGGCGCCGGAATCAATAATCCAAGAGTCGGTTGGTGTCTTACCATTTAAATGTTCAGTAGAGGAAGGCTTAGCATTCACGGCAGACATAAGTTGAGAAAACTGACTGTCACTAAGAGTGGGAGTGCTTTGGCGATCGTTGTCATTAACTTGCTGTGAAGATGAAGGACCTGCAGTATGAGTACCTGCGTTACCAGCAAAACCATTTCGGCCACGACCACCTCTACCACTTGAGCGACCACCACGACCCCCACGACCGCCTCGTCCACCAGCCCACCATTCAGGGTAACCATGGAGATTGAAGCATCGCTCCTTGTCATGACCTTTACCGCCACAATGAGAACAAAGACGGGGGTCAAGAGACCCACTCCCTGTACCAGACGCAAGGGTAATACGATTGGCTGCCAAGCCACTAGCAGCAAAGCCAACAGCATCTGGACGCCCGTCTTGAGCCTCGGCCACCGTTTGATGACGCTCATCGGTTGCCACTTTAGCATAAGCAACATTAAGGCAAGGCAGGGGGTCCATCATCAATAGACCAGACACAACAGTACCATATTTCTTGTTATCAAGACCATTAATGAACTGATGCAATTTTTCATTTTCATGAATCTTGACATATTCAGCGGCAGCGGTACAAGTACAAACAGGTAATTTGCAATAACTAGCCAATTCATCCCATAGCCTTTTTAATTTACCATAATACTCAACAAGAGGGCGACCACGTTGTTTACAGTCATAAATTTGAGTTTTTAGTTCATTAATTCGAGGTCCATTACCAAGAGAATAACGAACCCGAAGATCATCCCATAAGGTTTTAACATGATCAGGTAAAGAAACAGTAGATCTAACAGAAACATCTAAAGTATTATAAAGCCAAGCAACAAGCATAGAGTTGACAATACCCCATTGTTCATGATCCACGGAGGTTGTCGCAGGTTCAGTGATGCTACCATCGACAAAACCGAGTTTGTTTTTGGCCTTAAGATTGTTGGTAATAGATCGTACCCACTCGTCATAGTTGTGACCCTTGAGCAAAATAGGGCTAATAACGGTGCCAGTACCCTCAGAGGGATGCAGATAGTACTTTGTGAAAGGCTCGTAGCGAGGAGTCTTCTTCTCAGCATCACCCATAGCAAATCACGTGGATGAGAAAAAAAAATTGAGAAGAAAATGAATAGAGGAAAAGAGTAAGGGCACAGGATCGAAAGAAAAAAAATCTAAATTTTAGATAGCTTTGATACCAAGTTAAGGTAAGAGAATTGCAGAATAATGGCTTGTGTGTATTGAATATGTGCCGCCGAATAAATAGTACAACCGAGGATCGAAGAGAAGGCCTCGAGACCTAGCTTGCCAAAACTTACATAAACTGCCAGCTAGCCAATCTCTTAATACTAGGAAAATATAAATACAACATATCACAAAATCTCCTAAAGAAGATTACATATCTTCTAATTTCCGTAATATCAGTCACTCATGTAACAGTTGAAGAAAGAACAAAGAGAGGGATAAAATGGGCTTAAAATTTTAAAAACGCAATTTTAAATATAATTAGCCCAGGATCAGGAGAAAAGAAGCGCGCTGGGGCATCATTTGAGTCACTGACTTGACTAAAATGCGATTAACCATGAATTTTCGATCAAGAAATATTAAAGTAGAGGGTGCCTGCTTTACTTTGTTTATTTGACTCACGGGCTCACAGTTTGTGGTTTTTTTACTAATTATTGGGAATCATCTTATAAATTGTTTGGTGTAAATAAATACAAAAGTCAAAAGCTAATTCATAGCTTTTCAAGTACCCAATAAGCCACTTACAAACTTTTTTTTGGATGTTTGACCAAAAGAAATGCCAAAAAGCAAAAAATCCAATAAAAAATAATCCACCGAATTGTTATACTTCCTCCGTAACAAAATACATTTTACACTTTGACTTTCACGCTTGTCAATGCAGTATTTTGACCATTAATAACTTTAATCGTGTACTAATAAAAGTCATGAGAAGTTAATATTATGAATGTATACATTGACAAGTCCAACACGTATCATATATTAACGGTTGCTTTTATCTTAAACTAAAAAATGCATGGTCAAATTTAGTAGGTGAATAGTGCAATTTTCAAACTGTAACATCTATTTTGTTACGGATGAAGTATAACATATTGTATTTTGGATGTCCATAATACCCTTAGGGTGTATATATATAGTTCTCTATCTATTGGAAAAGATAACTGATAGTTTCATTCTCTACATTTTCTCTTCCCTTGTTCCCTTCTCTTATTGCCAGACTAATTAAATATCTAAAAGTAGTTGCATCCATCACAGGAGAGTATGTCTTTTCATAATCAATACCTAGTCTTTGTGAGAATCCTTGTGCAACTAATCGTGCTTTATATCTTACAACTTCACCCTTTTGATTTCGCTTTCGCACAAAGACACATTTATATCCTACTGGTTTTACACCTTTAGATGTATGGACTACAGGTTCAAATACTTCTCTTTTAGTAAGAGATTGTAATTCAGCTTCAATGGCTTCCTTCCACTTGGTCAACCATCTCTTTTAATACATTCTTCAATAGACTTTGGTTCATCATCCTTATTATCATTCATAACATCTAGATTGCATGCAAAAACATCATCAAGTTTGATTTTATTTCGGTTCCATGTAATTCCATACATAATATAATTTGTTGATATCTCATCATTATCAGGTACCTGAATTTCTTCTTCAGTCATGTTTAACGTCTCTTCCGGAGATCTTTCAAAATGAGTTGCTTCCTCGTTTAGAGCATCATATACTATTGCTTCTTTGCTTTTACGAGGATTCTTGTCTTTGGAACCGATTGGTGTACCACGCTTCTGGCGTGCTTTAGACTCATTAGCAACTTTAATTTGTCCTTCAGGGATCACAAGTTTTACTGGAGCATTTACAACTACTTTATATGACTTAGTCACTCTTATTGGATCAGTAAAAGCGTCAGGCAATTGTTTCACTAAACCTTTTAAATGAATTATCTTTTGAACTCTATTTCACATTGTTTAGTATGAGGATCAAGATGAGATAATGATAATTCATTCCAACTAATTTCTTTTTCCAGTTGTTTGTTTTCTCCCCCTAAAAATAGAAAAACTGATTCATTAAAATGACAATCAGCAAAACGAGCCGTAAATAAATCCTCTGAGATTGGCTTAAGGTATTTGAGTATTGATGGGGATTCCAATCCAGTATATATTTCCATCCTCCTTGGAGGAACCATCTTGTAGCGTTGTGGTGGAGCTATTGAAACATAAACTGCACATCCAAAAATTCTAAGATGGGAGATAGTTGGTTCCTGACCAAAATCCAATTGTGTAGGGGAGGATTTATGGGAACTTATTGGCCTAATGCCAATAAGTGCTGCTACATGTAATATAACATGTCCGCAAGCATTGAGTGAGAGTTTAGACTTTGTAAATAATGGTCTACCAATTAATTGGAGACGTTTAATTAATGACTCTGCAAGACCATTTTCTATATGAACATGTGCTACATGTTGTTCAACATTTATCCCAATGGACATGCAATAATTATCAAATGCTTGAGAAATAAATTCACCAGCATTATCAAGACGAATAGTCTTGATAGGAGTATCTGGAAAATGGGATCGTAATTTAATCATTTAAGCAAGTAATCTCGCAAACACGAGGTTGCTAGTTGATAACAAAGATACATGTGAACATCTAATCGATGCATCAATTAAAACCATGATATATCTAAATGGTCCACATGGGGTGTATTGGCCCATATATATCCCCTTGTGTACGTTCCAGAAAATTGAACCGTACTTGACTTACGCTTAATGGATGTAGTCACAACTTATTTATATGGCCCACTGAATAATGATATTTATATGAAACTCCCATAATGATTTGAGTTGCCAGAAGCAACAAAATCAGGTTCTCAAGAACAATTCTCAATCAAATTAAATAGATCCATTTATGGATTGAAATTATCGCCTCAGTGAATACTCGTTGAAAGTAAGCTATGAGAATGATCCTATTAGCCCATGCATTTTTATAAAGAGATTTGGATCAGGATTTGTCATAATTGCAGTGTATGTTGATGATTTCAATGTTATTGGAACTCCTGAAGTGATTTCAGTGATAGTGGAGTGCTTTAAGAAGGAATCAGAAATGAAAGACCTTGAAAAAACAAAATTTTGTTTGGAGTTACAAATTGAGCACCTAAAGAATGGAATCCTTGTGCATCAAACAACATACACAAAATAGATTCTTAAGAGGTTTTATATGGATAAAGCATATCCTTGAAGTAGCCTATGGTTGTAAGATCACTTGATGTGAAGAAGGACCCTTTCCACTCTCGGGAAAATAATTAAGAGAATCTTGGTCCTGAAGTACCATACTTAAGTGCTATAGGGGTATTGATGTACCTTGCTAGTCATACATGACATGACATATCATTTGCTGTGAATTTGTTAGAAATGTTTAGTTTATGTGCAACCCGAAGGCATTGGAATAGAATTAAACATGTACTTCGTTACCTCCGAGGTACAAAAGATATGGGCTTGTTCTTTACTAATCTACCAAAAGAATATTTGACTGGTTTTGCAGATGCAGGGTACTTATCTGATCCTCATAATGCTCGATCCCAAACTAGTTATGTTTTCACTTGTGGAGGTACTACCATCCACTGGTAGAATAATTGTAAATAAAATTAAATCCATATATTGATTATAAATTATATTTCTACAAAATATATACGAATTATAAAATCAAAAATTTAAGAATCCAAAACCAACATCACCACAGGAAAAACAACAAAATTTAAAAACTAAAAACATAAAAAAATAAACGAGGACAATCCTTGAACTACCACCACCACAATCCTTGAACTCGCACAACAACAAGAAGGGTTGAACACAAATCAGATCCAACGAGAAGGACCAGAAGGCTTTGAAATCGCACAACAACAAGATGTGATTCTCATATCTGAAATCGCACAACAAATGCAGTTCTCTCTCAGATCTGAAATCGACGAGAAGGTTTTGAAATCGACGACAAGATGCGGTTCTCTCTCGTCCCCTACCACCGAGCACCGGCACTAGCCCCCACCACCAAGATCTGAAAACGTCGTGCTCGATGACCACAAATGACGAGCGATACAAACTGTTTAGCGAGCGATAGAAACGACGAGCGATGCAAGGATAAACATTAGATCTTGAGTCAGCGAGGATAAACGGCGCAGCAGTGAGGGTTTGGGTAGAGGGAAAGTTCATGGATTCTAGGATGCTCTTTGGTTACTAATTTACAGCGTAGTAAAGAAGGGCGATGGAGGAACTTAGCTGCGAAGAAGATGAGCTTAGAGAGGTGTGAAGAAGGAGATGAGAGAGTGCGAAGGAGAAGATGAAGCTGAGATGAGATAGGCGTGAGAAATTAAGAGTGAGAGGAGAGAGGGATGTAAATGAAAAAAAATAAACGGCGCCTCTAAGACTAAGAGTATATTAAGAGTGAAAGAGCAAGACTTATAACCCTAGCAGCTCAAATAGATTAATAAAAAATAATATTTTAATTTATTGTTGCAGTTTTTTTCTAAAAAATTGCAACAATAGGATATTCTGAACATTTTTTATTAGCTATGTATTGCTGCGCATAGCTAAAACCACATCAATTCAACCGCTGCTTGTAGTAATTTTTTTGTTAATGTAATTGAACTATATTGTTGCACTAGTGCGTTAATGTGAGGTTGAGAGAGCTAATAGACAATTTTAATATAAAATAAATAATTTTTTTAGCAGCACCTATTTATGCGATTTTGGATAAGAACCCCAGCAATATATCTGATCTGTTGCTGCGATTTTAAAACCGCAGCAATAGGTTTAACCTATTGTTGGACCTTGATTTGCAGCGATATGAAATCCGCAGCAATATGCCTTTAAAAAACCGCAGCAATATACGATTATTATTCTACTAGTGATCTCTTGGCGTTCTGTGAAGCAACGATTACAAGTACTTCTTCTAATCATTCTGAGATTTTAGTTATTCATGAGGCTAGTCGTGAATGTACGTATATGATTAAGGTATATAATTCAACATATACGAGAAGATTGTGGTTTATCCTCCAGAAAAGAAGCACCGACAATATTATATGAGGATAATGCAGCTTGCATTGCATAACTCAAGGTAGGATACATCATAGGTGACTGAACAAAGCACATCTCACCAAAATCCTTTTTCATTCATGATCTTAAGAAGAATAGCGATATAAATGTCATATAGATTCGATCAACTGAAAATTTAGAAGATTTCTTTACTAAGGCGTTTCCTACTACTCCGTTTAGGAAGCTAGTTCAACAACTTGGACTAATCCGTCTTAAAGATCTTTAGTGATGTAATCATGACAGGAGTACATGTGCGCTGCACTCTTTTTCCCTTTTCCAACTGATTTTTCCTAATAAGGTTATTAATGAGGCAACATTTCATGTGCATTATGAGGCATTGTATATTTTAGATTATTGATATCCATGGGGGAGTGTTATGTAATATATTATATTATGGATGTCCATAATACCCTTAGAGTGTGTGTGTGTGTATATATATATATATGTTATGTAATATATATTTCATTCTCTATATTTTATCTTCCCTTATTCCCTTCTCTCTC
Source organism: Beta corolliflora (assembly GCA_947648045.1). NCBI lineage: Eukaryota > Viridiplantae > Streptophyta > Magnoliopsida > Caryophyllales > Amaranthaceae > Beta > Beta corolliflora. Next base: position 2,482,830 of record CANSZD010002921.1, on the reverse strand, counting down.
TATTTTCATAATACCAATATCCATTTTTTTTCAAAACATATGGGTTCTTATCTCTTGGATTTGGAGTATGTTGTTATAGGAGTAAAAAAGAGGCTTAAATCCCAAAAAACGGTTGCATATGATTGGTTGATGTATATCACCCAATCATTGCCTGCCACGTGTCGGGTTCTGATTGCCTAGCCAATCAGGTGCCCTTAAATTAGGGTGACCTCAAAAGGCAACAATCAGATCCCAACACCTATGAATACTCCCCTTGAAATTAGGAGAAAGGTAACTTTTTGAACAGTGTGCCCTTACTCTGTAGAAATTCTCTCTCACTTTCTCTCTCTATCTCTACTTTTTCTTTTCACTCTTGATACCGTACTTAAGCTTCGGAGGGGGAACCACCACCCAAACCTCCAGGGTGGGTCCCTTTTTTGCAGGTTTGGGAACGGAGGTCAGGATCGGATTTACCTAATTTGGACATCGTTGCACAAGTCTCCATTTGAAGAACATCTTGACGGATAATAGTTTACTTGCCAGCCAAGTAGACTAAACATTTGGCGCCGTCTGTGGGAAGACGCAACGATGACTGATTGTCACTCGTCTAATGTGGTATGAAATTGAAGTTTTCAAATTCAAGTTCAAGATACGGTAGACGATGAGAGACCGCCTCGAGGGAAGGATATACCTCCATCCATCATTAATGTCCCTGGACAAAGCCATGAACCTGTTATTCAGGAAACTCTTGAACGTCCAGTGACTGCTGCCCATTTGGAGAACGTCCTGAATGATTTTCATACTAAGATGGCAGCAGTCGTCCAGTTGCAGATCAAGAACAATTTGTTGTTCTTCCAAGTTAATCTAGACCCAGCGGCTAACAACCCAGTTCCTCTTAGGAGGCGTTCCAAGGAGAATCGTGTAGGTCTAAGTCGACTGTTCGTCAAGAACCCTCTAAGAGAACAACCAGAGAAGGGCAGCCAGAAGGCAGTGAGCAGCGAAGGAAGATGGATTGGAACCTGCTGGTCAGGACCCATGATCATGTTCGTCCAAATGGACATAGGATGGAAACAGATGCCAAGGAATACTTGGAAGCAAAGAAAGCTGCTGCATTACAACAGTCGGCCGCAGGGTTTACACCGTATTTGAGAGATCCCCCTTTGAGGTTGCCATCCAGAACAGATTGAAGAAGTCTGGGCCTTCTCTTGTTCATCCAAGACAAGATAAAATTGTACTACATCCCATGGTTTATAGGTGTCTAGTCCCTGCAAACACATCATCTAATCCCGTATTTAAAGAATATCGTTAGGAGTTCATACCCATTGAGGGACAGCTGGGAGCCCTCCGGATCAACTGGAAGACCCCATTCTCGGCCAGAATCATGGAGGCGCCTCCCTTCCCAAAGGTTAAACTCACTACCATAGAGCCTTTTGATGGAACAATTGATCCAGACGATCACCTATCCGCTTATAAACATCAGATGTACGTCCAAGCGGTAGATGATGCTACTTGGCGCAAGAATTTCCCGGCCACTCTGAAGGGACTAGCTCAGAAGTGGTTTGACATTCTTCCCCCTAATTCAGTCAACAACTTCACTGAACTCAGTTATCTATTCACTAGTCACTTTGTAGCTAATCGGCAACAACAGAAGACAAGCATGCACCTGGGCAAGGTCGTCCAAGGACCAAAAGAAGCCCTTAGAAGTTTTGTTAAGTGATTCAATCTAGAAGCTTTGCAGTTTCAAGATCTTAATGCTGGAGTGGCTTTTTACGCCTTCATCAGGGGGCTAAGGCCAGGGAGTTTTAAGTTTGATCTTGTTAAGAACAAAATCACCACCCTTGTAGAAGCTTTGAAAGAGGCAGAAGCCTTCATATATGCCACCGAAGTATGTGCTGAGGCAAAACACCCTGAGTCCAAGAAGTCTGAAGAGGTATTCCATAGAATTTAGCAAAGATCAGTATTCCATCCTTATGGAGATAAAGGATCAATATGTGCTCAAGGCTCCAGCTGAGATGAAGACTCCTTACAGGAACAGAGACAAGAGCAAGTACTGTCATTTTCACAAGGACTGTGGTCATGAGACCAACGAATGTAAACACCTTAAGAGGGATTTGAAATATTTAGCCCGAAAAGGAAAGATGAACTCATATTTACCCCAAGGGGGAAGGAAGTTTCAGAGGAAGGATGATCATCAGAGCAAGAAGAAGGAAAGTTAGAGCACTGACGAGGATGTGGTTCTTGTCATCTCAGGAGGATTTGCTGCTGGAGGACCAACCAATAGGGGGCACAAAAACTATCTCAGAGAGCTCGGCCAAATTTTGTTAACTGATCAGACAAAGGCCGAGCCCTTCCCAAAAGTAGTAGTCAGTGAACAAGATTGGGGGAAGTTGAGAACCCCTCATGATGACCCCTTGGTTGTGGAGATGAAGATAGCAAACCTGAAAGTAAGAAGGATTCTATTTGACACCGGAAACTTGACAGACATCATTAGTGCAGATTGCTTGTCTAGATTGAAGTTTGATGAGAAGAACTTAGTTCCCGTCCACCGTCCAATCATTGGCTGTAGACACATAATCGTGTCTCCCCATTTAAGGGTCCAATGATGATATATACCGCGGTCTTAGTTGGCACGGCCCAATGGAGGAGCAGTCCGAATAACCAGGCAATATGTGTTTTGAAATAATATTATAAAAGCCCAATTAATCATTCATGATGATTAATTGTAAGTTCAACCCGTGAAATGTTTTTAAGTCCATTTTAAAAGCCCAACTTAATATTTATTGTTTTAATAAATATTTTCTTAATATTTATTATTTTAATAAATATTTTCTTAAAAGCTTTTATTATTATCCTTTACCTATAAATCAGATTTTTAACCCGGAAAATTCAATCTCCGGATTTTTAGGGTTAAAAATGGCATCTTGAAAGCACGCGTAGCATAAAAAAACAAATATTCTGGAATATGTGCTGGACGCGGCGGCCACGCTCAGCGCGCCACATGCGTCCAGCACATTGGCCAGATCGCGTCAGGCGCGCCAATGAGCACTTAACACGTGTACTTGTGACTCACACAGAAGTTAAAACGAAAAAGAGTATTGAGCAAGAACAAGTCATGTTTCTTACCCGAGGGGCAGTTTGGATGGAGCCCATTATAGAATTCCAGAAGACATGACGACTATCTTCAGACCCTGTAGAGGCTAAGTATGTAAAAGCCCAGACTAGTGGTTTGGATTGTGGGATAAAACCCTCTACAAGAGATCATTCAATTGTCCTCTTTTGAAGTGCATCACCAGGGAAGATGGACTAGAAGTGCTGAAGGAACTCCATGAAGGATCCTGTGCATCTCACATTGGGGGAAGAGCCTTGGGAGAAAAAGCCTTAAGGACTGGGTATTATTAGCATACCTTAAAAGAAGATGCTCTTGCCTATGCAAAGAAGTGTGACTGTTGTCAGAAACATGGAAATTTACATCAGAAGCCGTCAAATTACTTAACCCCTATCTTGTTCCCACATTCTTTTGCCAAATAGGGCATGGATATTCTGGGACCTTTCCCTGTGGCCGTTGGACAGAAGAAGTTTATAATTTTGGATGTGGACTACTTCACTAAATGGATAGAAGGTGAAGCAATGTGGGGTATAACGACGAATGATGTCAAGGGCTTTATTTGGAAGAACATTATAACCCGGTTCGGCATGCCGCAGTCCATCGATTTTGAAAATGGTCCACAGTTTGAAACACCAAAGCTGAAAGATTGGTTAGCAGAAAGAGAAATCAGAGCTCACTTTGCTGCAGTCGCCCACCCACAAGCCAATGGGAAAGTAGAGTCGTTCAACAAAATCCTATCAAACGGCATCAAAAGAAGCTGGACAATGCCAATGGATTATGGGTTGAAGAACTCCAACTGGTGTTATGGTCCATTAGAACCACGACCAAAAACTCTATAGAAGAGACACCTTTCATGTTGGTCTATGGTACTGAAGCTGTCTTGCCCATTGAGATTGAAGAACCCACCTTGAGTGTCATGTTGTACACAGAAGAAGCTAATTGGGCTGCCTTGCGCACGGCCTTGGACCAAGTACTAGAGGTCATGGGCAATGCACTATTGAGAATGCAATTGTACAAGCTGCGAAAGGCTCGGGACTTTAACAAGAGAGTCGCTAGACGACCACTCAAAGTAGGAGATTTGGTTCTGAGGAAGATGGAAGCTGTTAGACGAGCTAAGGAGCTGGGTAAGATGACATCAAATTGGGAAGGGCCCTATCAGATAGTCCAGGAAGTGCGAAGCGGAACTTTTCGTCTCCAAGATATGGATGGACGACCAATACATTGCACTTGGAACTCAGACGCAATGAAGAAGTACCACATCTGACTCAGATAAACGACAGTAACGTTAAGTAGTTTGTAATCCCAAACAAGTGCCACGATAAAAAAAAAAAAAAGAGAATTAGAAATGTATACATGTACCTTGGTACTTAGCCAAGCAAAATTCATATAATACAATTTCTACTTTCTCCCTATATTGTTCCTTTATTTTTACTAAAGTTCTTCACTTTGGGGCATTTTTACCACCAGTTAGTCTAAAAGTGACATTAACTTAGACAAAATTAAAGAGAACTATAAACGTCCAAAGTAAAAACTAAAAAAAGGGAATAACTAATTCTCTGACGCACATTGCTTCCTCAAGGAGACCGGCAAAAATGTAATAAACCTAAAAGGTATATCACACATCTGGTTAGCCAAATAATGATAATCTCTAGTTTGAGAAACATCATGGTCCCTAAAAGGAAGCCGACGAGAAATAAGCAAGCCTTAGTAAAGGAATCTTACTTTCCCATGCAAGGTCAGCTAAGTAGTAAAGGCCCTAGTAAGGGCTCTCTACTTCAAGACGAGCGTTGCTTCCGCAAAGAAGCCGGCCAAAACATGGTACGTCCATAAAAAGCAAAAGTACAAATTGCATTAAGTATCTAAGCTCGTCCTAAATGGGAAGTTTATACTGGCTCAGCCAAAGTCGGTCGTTCTCCTTATTGGTGCAAAGCTCGTCCGAAATATCAGGATGAGCTAGGCCCAAGAAGGGGGGATACAGCTAAGCCCTTAGAACTTCTAGGACGAGTCTAATTTGAAGGTCATCTAGAAAACAGGACGAGCCTCGATTACACTTGATGCTTATTTGAGTAAAGTTTGAAGATCGTCCATGGTCTAGGACGAGACTCATCCTTAGCTTATTTAAGCTCTAAGGTCATCCAAGAAAAACTGGACGAGCCTCAATTATACTGCTTATTTGAGGAAAGTTTAAAGAGCGTCCATAGTATAGGACAAGACTCATCCTGTGCTTCTTTAAGCTCGAAGGTCCTCCAAGAAAAACTAAATGAGTCTCAATTATACTTTGCTTATTTGAGGAAAGTTTAAAGATCGTCCATAATCTAAGACGAGACTCATCCTTTGCTTATTTAAGCTCGAAGGTCGTCCAAGAAAAAATGGACGAGCCTCAATTATACTTTACTTATTTGAGGAAAGTTTGAAGATCATCCATAATCTAGGACGAGACTCATTCTCTGCTTAATTAAGCTCGAAGGTCGTCTAAGAAACAGGACGAGCCTCAGTTATACTTGATGATAATTTAAGATTGATGATTGGACCAAAAGACAAGCATTGATAAAAGATCATTTTATTAAACACTCGTCAAAAAAGGGTTACAAACTAGTCAAAGAGAAAAAGAAAAGAGACTAAGCTACAACGGCGAACAAGCCAAGATACTTAGAAAAATAAACCTAAAGTTATTTACTTTATTCAGCAGGAGCATTTTGGTCATCCTCGGGAGACTCTTCCTCATCCTCCACCTCTTCGTCTGAGGAATCAAGGAAGGTAGGAGGCTCCTCAGCAGTCACCATTGCCCGGTGGAGGCTCTCCTGAAATGCCAGGTGGCGCTCAAAGCAAGGAACTTCCGAGGGCACCGCCTGCATCTCAAAGTCCTTGAGGGCCCAGTCCTTGGACGTCTCGATGACCTGATTAAGGCCCTCATTGGCGTCATCATAGGCCTGCGCCACTTCCTTTTTCAGCCGAGCGTTATGGGCACTTAGAAGGAGATTATCCCTCCTAAGTTGAGCAGCGGCCAAGAGAGCCGTATTCCTCTATTCTTTCAGATCGGCTGAAACAGCGTCCATGGCCATTTGCCATTGATCCTTCTCATCAAGAAGTTCGTCTTGATGAGATAGTTCTTGATTTGGGACTCTTGTTCGGCCGACCGCTTCTCCCAGGCTTCCCGAGATTGACGGTGCTTTGTCTCCAGCAGCTGATAATCTTACATGGCCTTGTCTCCGGTCGTCGTAGCTTGATGGACGAGATGCTTATTCTCCTTCCTAAGCTCTCTCGCCTAGTCTTCATTTACAATGCTGCGAGCAAGAAACTGAAATAACGAAGATCAAGGAAGTCAATAGACGAGTTACAAAACAGAAAATTTGTACAAGCACAAAAATTAAGACGGCAATAAAATGTACCTCGGTAGCAAGTTGTGACATGTAGCCAACATGTCAAGACGATGCTCCCCTCAAGCCCTTTATGTAGGACTCAGGGTAGCATTTGAGCAGCTCCTGCTTGCCACTCTCGTTCAGCCTTTGACATTTTTGCAAAGGCATCAGAAGACTCCTCATCTGAGTCTACTAGCAGCAGCAGAAGCTGAAGCACGTTCTTTGTTCTTATTTGAAAGGGGGGGAGCCTGTTCTCTTGATGGGGATGACCACTGCTTGTCTGTTGGACGGATTCATTGAACGTCCATCGACCCGCAGCGTCTTAACTATGTTGGGGTAATATGACTCACCCGAAGATAAGGACGCTGATCTAATAGATAGCGGCATTTGGGAGACCAGCTAAGCGATCGCCCTGCTGAAGGCTGATCTGTCTTTAGCAGTCGTGTCCGGCTGATCCACCAGCGCCAGAGCAGTGTCCGGCTTGACCTCAGGATGATCAGCTGCGTCCAACTGATCAATAGGAAAAAGAGTAGAGCCAAGCTCTTTTTCCCCCACGTCCGGGGCATCAGTGGGCGATTCGTCCACCAAAGCTTTTCCCGCCGAAGGCGGGATAGTCTTTCCTCTGATCCCCTTGCTGACCGCAGTTGTCTTCTGAACAGATGGTCGTGCACTCTTCTTCTTCGCCACAAAGCCCTTGGGCTTTTTGGCCAAATGTTGATCGCCAGCCGCCGCGGGCCTCTTCTTGGACTAAGAAGATTTCCCAGGCGGGGTCTTGTTTGTTGGGGCATTTTTCTACACAAAGGAACACAAGTCAGGAGAACAATCGTCCAAAAGAGACGAAGCTAATTTTATGTGTTTTGGACGCACCCTGCTTGCTAAAGGAAGCCGTCCAAATGAACTCTGGACGAGGATTGACCGATGATGGAAACTGTCCAATCATGGACGCCTTCCTTCTTCAAGGAGCCCTCGCCCAAAACTTAATGATCACCTTGGACGAACCATCAAGATCCTCGTCCAAGGCCAGCATCAAGTTCAGGATGAGGATGTGGACCGATAAAGGAAGTCGTCCAATCATGGACACCTTCCTTCCTCGAGAAATCCTCGTCCAAAACTTAATGCTCACCTTGCACGAACCATCCAGATCCTCGTCCATGGCCAGCATCAAGTTCAGGACGAGGATGGACCGATAAAGGAAGTCGTCCAATCTTGGATGCCATCCTTCATTGAGGAACCCTCGTCCGAAAATTGATGCATAGACCTTGGACGAATAAGCAAAGGCTTCGTCTGAAATCAGAGTCAAGCCTTAGACGAAGATCAATTGCGAAAGGAGACCGACCATATGTAGCCATTTTCCTTCTGTGAAGGACCCCCGTCCAAGGCGAGGAAGACGTTTTAAGACGCCATGACGTTTCAAAAACAATATATGAATAATAAATATATATGCTCTTACCAGAGTTTCAGCCCTTTTGTCGGCACTCGTCTTGGCAAACTTTTCCAAAGGTTATTAGTAAATCTAGATATACTAATATCGCCCGTCCAAGATTTTTTGAGAAGTGCTTTGGCTGACTCTGTAAAAAAGAAATAAAGGGGTGAGTTAGATACACATTATGCACGACACAGTTTACTTAGAGTTTTGAAGGCATACCTCTATCCTCGGCCAACCGCAAGCCAGCGGCAACCAAGAAGTTATCATTATAAAACATCTCATTGAAGGGAATCCAGTTAGCTGGCCCTTTAAAGGATGAATGATTTGGTCTGGAATACTCTTTTACTCAAAAGTATTCCATCACCTCTTCGTCAAATTTATCCTCTAAATCCAAAAATGACGGCCCTCTTCCAGTATTCATAGCAGCCCGACTATGAACGCGGTACCCCTCAGCGATGTAATCGTTGGCAGCTCGGAGGAAGTTGAAGTCGGCTTTCCACTCGTGCATCTTCGAAGGTTTGACCCAAGCCGTAAGAAATCCAGGGTGGTTACAGACGCTGAACCAATCCGTCCACCGTCCTCGGAACCTTAGATACATAGTGTATCTGAGTAAAGGCCGGAAGAGTAAGGGCCAGGCCGCGCAACTCGCTTTCGGCTATGAATGTAAGTATATTGTGCCAGGCATTCGGGGCCCGTTGGTTATGGCCGATGTTGTAACGTCTTAGCACTTGCTCGATAAAATCGTGGAGAGGAAATCTTAACCCCGCGTCCAAGGCTAGCTTGTAGACGGCGAAGTGGTTCTTGGGAGCGCTAAAAATTGTAGCGTCCTTATTGGGAATGACGAAAGAGAAGCCCGACATGGGCATAACAGTGGTTAAGAAGCTGGGATCGGGGCCAATTTTCTCTAACCACCTAAGGTTGGCTAAAATAAAACCAGGATCAGAAAGGGGACCTAAGCGTCTCCTAATTTCAGACGAGGTAGTGGAGGGTTCGTCCGATTCTTCAGCGGTGCCGGAATCACCCTCATTATTGCCTTCGCCGGCTTCTTCCATATCAATCTCCCTACCCGACGGACTAGGCTCAGGACTTGCTTCAAGGTTTTCTTCCTCACTATGGCCAAGGGAAGTAGGTACGGCCAATGGCTGAGCACTTTGGGTTTCCCTCGTCTCTTCTGGAACTCGTCCAGTAGATTCCTCCATTTTAAAAATATAAGAAGGGAGAATTATTCTTCGTCTTAGATGGGTCGTTTGCTTGACGCGTGCAAGATTACCCTGCACAGGTAAAGACTGGGTCGTCTGACTTTGCCGGCCAAAACCATAAAAATATATACAATCAGCCAGAATAGGCCCACCTCTAGAATGTGCCGAAGAAGAAGTACTATCGGTTTTAGTGTCAAGGCAAACTCTTGAACGGTCAGGATTATTTGACGAAGAAGAGGAATCCATTTTATTAATTTTTTAAGAAAAAAACAAAGAATAAAGGAGAACAAAGAAGAAAGAAAGGATACCTGACGAGCGCTTGGACGATTCGGAGAAGAAAACGGAAGCTGGACGAACTCACTATTTCTCTAGAAAACAAGAAAATATGCAGAGCCTCTCTCTAGGAAACTTCTCTCAAGGTGTGAAATGATTGAAGTAAGGACAAAATAACATATATATAGGGGGGGAACCTTCTAGACCGGTTAAAAAGTGACCGGTAATGATTAAACCGGTTAAAAATGACCGGTAAAGCCCTAAAAATGGTGCGTCTTTGCCTTTTCTTGAAATTGAGGTAACTTCCTCAAGTAAAAGGGTATTAAACGTCTTTGGGACAGCAATAAAATCCCTTTTAGGGGCAAATGTTGTAGCCTAAATAAATCAACGGCTCGTCAGGAAACACGTGGATCCATCCAGAGCGTCCACCTGTCCCCCTCCAAATGAGTAAAAAAGAGGCTTAAACTTTGAGTTTTACTGAGCAAAGAGTAAAAGCCCACCTTTTGGCCTGAAAGAATATTCAAGGCCCAAATCCCAAAAAATGGCTGCATATGATTGGTTGATGTATATCACCCAATCATTGCCTGCCACGTGTCGGGTATCGATTGGCTAGCTAATCAGGTGCCCTTAAATTAGGGTGACCTCAAAAGGCAGCAATCAGATCCCAACCCCTATAAATACTTCCCATGAGATCAGGAGAAAGGTAACTTTTTGAACAGTGTGCCCTTACTCTGTAGAAAATTCTCTCTCACGTTCTCTCTCTATCTCTACTTTTTCTTTTCACTCCTGATACCTGACTTAAACGTCGGAGGGAGAACCACAACCCAAACCTCCAGGGTGGGTCCCTTTTTTGTAGGTTTGGGAACGGAGCTCAGGATCGGATTTACCTGATTTGGACATCGTTGCACAAGTCTCCATTTGAAGAACATCTTGAGGGATAATAATTTACTTGCCAGCCAAGGAGACTAAGAAAATACCACTGAGAAACTTGAAGATTCAATACAATGACGTTTTATGTTTAACAAGAAATTCCACATAACAACGAAAACTTGAAGTGAGATCTTAGGTGTTTTTCTTTTCTTCCCTTGGAGTCCATCCTACATGATTCACTTGGATGTTGAGAGTTAGGTTGTCATCAACTCGTGGTCATTTGATTTCTAAAAGAACAAATTGTATAATCTCACCCAAAACCAAAATATTAAATCATCAAAACCCTTAGAAAAAAGTTTGCCTCCCCAATGCCCAAGGGACCTTAATTAAGCATAAATATAACTACAAAGTTATCAAAAGTAGAATAATTGCTTATTGTTGCGGTTTTTTAATGGCCTATTGCTGGGTTTTCGCACCACCGTAAATGAAGGCGCAGCAATAGGTAAAACCTATAGGATATTATCTCAGATAGCCCTGACATATAGCCCTTTTTCCCAAATAACTCTCACATTGTCACCCCTATAACGGATAATCCTAAATTTGTAATTTGTCATTAAATATGACGGAATTACATTTGGTTTGACTTTGGATGAGTTTGGCGACATTTAAGAAGGTGGTTGATGGCTATTCAAAAGGATGTTCATTAGTTTTGATCCACAATTCTAGGTTTTATTTTTGGCAACATACCACTAATAGAGCGCCAAACCACCTTCTTCAAATTTAATGCCATCAACCACCTTCTTAAATGGCCGCAAACCCATCCAAAGTCTAACCAAGTTAACGTCATTTGTAATTCCGTCATGTTTATTGACAAATTACAAATTTAGGGTTATCTGCGATAGGGGTGACAATGTGAGGGTTATTTGGGAAAAAGGGCTATATGTCAGGGTTATCCGAGATAATATCCCAAAACCTATTGTTGCGGTTATAGAACCGCCGGAATAGGTTAATGTATTTCTGCGATTTCTACAAAAAAAAATGCAGCAATATATCGCATATTTAAAGTTTAAATAATCAACCTATTGCTGCGGTTTCGAGCCAAAACCGCAACAATAGGTATATGTAACCAAAAAAATTAAGTGATTTGAAATCAATAAAAATAATGAAAAGAAGGATCATGGGTATGACTGCCGAAGTAATTGAAAAACACTATTATATCTATACCTATAATTAATACAATATCCATGAACAATGAAATAAAACTACAATAAAAAAAACAGAAAGAGTAAAAAGAAAATAAGTCGTTGAGAATCATCATCTCAAACTCGTCGTCAAAACCCTAGATCTAACAAACCCAACTTAAAAATAAAAAATTAAAAAGTTGAGCAAAATAAGAAAAATTCAGTCATCCATGAATTGGCGGACTTCATCATCTAAAACCGCATCATCGAAACCGATATCTAATCCAACCCAACAAAATAAACATAAAAAAATTGAGTATAATAAAAAAATCAAAATCGACCAAAATAAAACATCAAAATTTGTCAAAAAATTTGAAACCCAACAAAATTGATGCTTAAACTCGCTGATTGTTCTCGAAGCCAACACAATGATTGTTCTCGAACCCAAAGAAATTCAAAACGAACTTTTTGATTGTCCTCGAACCCAACTAAATTCGAAACCCAACTCGCTTATTGTCTCGAAGCAAGGAGTAGTGGTTGGCGGCATTGTTCGAAGCGAGTGGTGAGAGAGGAAGCGGAGAAGGAGATCTGGCGGACGGAGAAGCACAGGCTGGTGGTTGTCGTTGTGCAACGCAGGGGGAGAACGGGATCTGGCGGACGGAGGAGCACAACACTTGTGGTCGGCGTTGTGCGAAGGAGGAGCACGAAGGAGGAGCACGAAGGAGTTGTGCGAAGGAGGACGAGTAGGAGCACAACAATGGATGAGTAGGATGAGAGGAGAGAGAGGATATAGAGGATAAAAAACGACTGAGGAGAGAAGTTAAAGGAGAGATGAAGAAACCCTAATTGAGCCGCGTCTTATATTATTTTTAAGTCTATTGCTGCGTTTTTTGTAGAAACCGTAACAATAGGTTTAAATATTATTAAAAAAGTAATATTTTAATCTGATGCTGCGATTCTTGGAAGAAACCGCAGCAATAGATTTCGTCAGATATGGTCAACAAAGTTTGAAATGTTATCGTTGAGGTATATTGCTGCGGTTTCCACCCAAAACCGCAACAATAATAGATTGATTTTCGAATTTTTCTTTATTTTTTCGCGGTTTATTACTGCGTATGGATAAAACCGCCGCAATTCAACCACCGCAATTAACAATTATTCTACTAGTGTATAAACCAAATTTTTTTGTGTATTTCGATTTGGAATAGCTAACACTCTACAAATCACAACATTTTATCGTCCTTCACAAGTTTCTATGTGGCATGACAATACTTTTATTCCAAACATATTTGTTTCGTCGTCTCCAAAAGCTGATAGATTAAAGCTGTCATATATCGCACATTAAATAACCTTCTTTTTGAACTAGCCTGAAGGATATGTATAAGCATTAACAAGATTCAACCAGACACTAATCTTATCACAAAAAAGAGTTAGAGTAGTCTCTAGATCATAGCCACAGAGAGGGCATCTATTGTTTTTATCATTAGCACCAAACTAGACAATAACCTTTACCTCATGATCAACCTCCCAGGCATAGGTTTTTGGACATTAAACCTGTTTGAAATCCATTTGGCCCACCAAACTCTTTCTTGGGGCATTTTACCATTTGTAGCCTGAGCTTATTGTGTACCCTTTGATCTCTTGCCTAACAGACAAAAAGATCCATTTTAACCAACTTTGAATTTATTGTTGACTCGACAAATCCGTTTCCAATTCCAGCAAGTAGAGTTAGGCGGTTCATAGAACCAAAAATCCTCACTTTTCAAATATACGTACACTTTTTTGGAAATCCCTGGTTTACTTAGCAATAGCTACTAGCTATGCTCCAATTGTGAAGTTCTTTACAGCCAAGTCAGAGGCCACTTCTGAAACCCTATGATTTTGAGCCGTATGATTCCGTAAATATTTTCTACATATAGCTGCAATACTATCAAGCAACCTTATACTCCTATATATATATATATATATATATATATATATATATATACATATATATATCGGTTTAGGCTCATATAAGAACCACACTTATGGTGAGAACCGCTCATTTTTCCTCATTTTACGATGATTTTGCTCATTTCACAACGTGTTTGCTCATTTTATGTTTTGCTTATTTTATGTTTTTGCTCATTTAACATTTTTATGCTCATTTCGCAATATTTTTGCCCATTTCAAGTTTTGCTCATTTTACATTTTTACTGATTTAACTTTTTCATGCTCATTTTACATTTTTTATGCATATATATACTTCCTCTATTTTTATTTAGTTGCAACATTTCCTTTCTAGGTAAAAATCTTGGGGCATTTTGACTATTTTATCCTCACTTTACCTACCCCACATGCAAAAAGTATGAGCAATTGGGTCAAATCTTACTCTCTCTCCTCTTTCCTTAATATTTGTGCAAAAAGGCATTTGTTGCAACTAAATAAAAACAGATGTACTATATATATAAGGGTAAGATCACATGAGAAAAGATCTTATGTGAGAAATGAGAATGACTTAAGAATCACTCCACTTCCTCATTAGAGTCACAAAACTTATTCATTAGAGTCACAACACATCCACCCACCCTAAGAAAATTAACCTATCAATTTATATTTTTTTAAAGGTTGGAGTCAAAATACTTCTTCATTAAAGTCACATTAAGGTTGGAGTCACATCACTTATTCATTAGAGTCACAACTTTTCGCATTTCTCATGTATTTTAAAGTGTAAAATTGAGGTCCCTATGTTTGTGAAAACCTCTCTTCGGGATCTTTCCAAATCTCAGTAGCAGTGCTAAATATATTACGCTTTTCGCAATAGGAGCGTCTAAAGATCTTAGAATGTATGATATAATCATATCATTACATCTCTCCCATGCTTTGTATTCGGAATCAGTTTTGCTAGGTTTAGTTAAGCTTCCATCAATGAAACCTAGCTTATTTTGACTGATAATCCGATCATCATGATTCTTTCCCATTCTCCATAACATTCACCAGTAAATTTCGTAGAATCAATGGAATAGAAGTATTTTCATTTGGATGATTCACTAGTGGAAAAAAAACAATATATGACACATAAAAACTGATACGGTTTTTTGTAAACCGTAACAGTTAAGCTCAACTGATCCTGTTTCAAAAAGGCCCGGATCAATTAGTGGGCTGGATTTTGTATAAAAAACAAGCCCAAGATGAAATTTCGCGCCACTCACTAATGGATCCGGTGGGAAAAGAGTTTGGATCAGTTAGTGGGTTGGGCCTTATTAAAAGGCACAAACCCTTCGCTCAGTCCCTATCTACCTTTCAGTCACTCAGCCTTCGTCCTTCCCAACACCACAAACCCTAAAACACACATCTTCCTCAGCCTCACTTATCTCCCTCGACCCTCTCTACTTTATCCTCTCTTCTCTCTCCTATCTCCTATCTCCTCTCTCCTCTATCTCAATCGCCATGACTTTCCGTCGCCTCGCCGATAGCACTGCGTACACCGCTCTATTTTTCTCCGCATCTTCACGAACACCACCATCAGCGGAGACCAATAACAACGCAAATGGGTTTCCTTCTCTCCATCTTCCTCACTACATTCTCGAATAGGTTTACCTTCATCAGCAAAAATGGGTTCATTTTTATTTGGAAATGGGTCCATTTTTCTAATTAGGGTTTCGGTTTTTAGTTTTAGATCTAATTTCATTGAAATTTTTCATTTATTTTGTTTAAGATTTAATTTCATTTTGTTTTTTTAGTTTGGATGTGATTTAATTTTTTTTTTAGGGTTTAGGATTATAATTTATTCTTTAATTTTATTTTTCGACAATTTGATACAAGAACACTATTTTGATGGGTTGGTTCACTTGGCTGTAGAATTTTTTTTTTTTTTTTGAATTGTTGTATGTGGCAACTGGCAGTAGGTTGTGCCCTGTAGCCAGGAGGCTCGACTTTTTTTGGACCCCTCCCCCCCGACTAATTCGGTTTAACGCGAAAATCGGATCAGTTAACCAAGAAGTGATCCGGTTTTCACCTTAAAATCGGATCAGTTATTGGTTAATTGATCCGGTTCAAAATCGGATCAGTAAAATTTCGTGAACCGTTCCGGGCCCAACCACTCCGGTCCAGTTGGGCTTTTTTTCACTAGTGATTGTAATATGGAGAAGTAAGATCTTGAGTAGGATTAGTGTTTGAATTAGTCATTTATGAGAATGATCTCAAATAGATTTCATATCAATCTTTTTTAGAAATTGATATTGATCTTGAATTTAATCAAGAATTTCTATATAATGAGAATAAGATTTCACATTTTGAACATCAAAACCTGATTTTTGCAATAAATGACCTCTTTGCAATATGAACAATTTGCAGTGATCTTGTAGCTTTTAATACTGATTTTGAATGAGAAATATAATGAATTCGCTATTGAGCTGTAGGTGATTGATTTACGGGATCTTGAAGATGACCCTGCTCTGATAGCATAAAGAAGTTTACATAACTTCATTCATCACATAAAAGTTTTGACACTGAAAATAGAGAATTTTATTATGAGTGAAACAAATGAATTCTTACAACATCATTTTCTTTTATAGTACAGTGAAAGGTAGCTTAACCAATCACAATGTAAGAAAAATACAACAACCAATCAAGAGAAAGCTGACTTGGATAGCTATACGAACAAACTCCTAACAACTTAACTAACTTGTATGCTGACGTGGCAATGTATTTAGTTTATTAAGTTGATGAGCTGAGAAGTAGTTGAGTTGTTGTTGCTTGAGCTGCTTGTAGTAATGTGAGCTGTTGCTGCTTCAGTAAAAGAAGCTTGATCAGTGAGATCAACTTCAATACATAGATTAAATCGATCAGCTTCCATCAAAAAATAATTCACCCAATTTCATACTATTAAATATATCATGATTTATGTCAAACAAATCTAGAAGCTAGTATATTAGCAGACAATAAGTTTCTCAATGAAATCGATCGTTGACCGAAAATTAACCACATAATCTCATCTAGATGATGTCGATTAAAGATCATCAAGAAAACCTCCCCAAATCAATCAATAAAATTTGGGTTAGATAATCCATTTATGTCAGCATAAAAGTATCGCAATTACTGATACCTTCAAGGTCGGTTGTGGGGGCGGTGGCGGCTATCCAAACTTAGACAAAGATAAACCCCAACAATCCGGCGTTGTCGTCTGTCAAAGTGTCGCGACGTTGATTGTGAAGCTGTTGGGCCACTGCAATCTCCGTCATCTCCTAGTCCTTGAGGTTGGGGATGGAGGAAAGAGAAAATGGGTATCTGGGAAAAAAGGGCGTTGATGAGAGAAAATGTGGAAAGATTATTACTGAAGTAGGAGGGAGTTGGGACTAGGGAGGAGAGAGTAGAGAGGGGTACAAGATTAAAAAAACTAATATGAACCCGGTGCACACTAATTAGTGTGCACCCGATTGAAGTCACGTGGGTTGTAATCATTACAACTTTCAGTTTTTGCCGCCTTGCCTTTTATTAGTTTTCATTTGTCTTTCTCTCTCCTCTTATAACTTCTTAGTTTTATTATAACTTCTTCATTTTCTCTCTCATAACTTAACTTCTTCATTTTCTCTCTCATAACTTCTTCATTTTCTCTCTCTTCAAGTTCTTACACTGTTTTTCAGTTTTTCTTTCAGTTCTATCTAATTTCTTCGGTTGAAGTTTGTAATGGGAAGAAAGAAGGGCGTTGCTGGCAAGTTTGCAAAGCGTATGGATTTGCGTTCCTGGCTTGGTATTCATTCAGACGATTCGAAATTTTGGTGATCCTGAAACTGATCAAATTGATGGTAATTATGTTGTTGATTTTCGTTTTTACTTTAATTTCTTATATTTTTGGGAGTGTTGATATTTTTTTGTTTGAACTACTCTTCGCTCATTTTGTTGTAATTTTCTTATACTTTTTTCTGTGTGTATGTTTTTTTATTTTGACGTAAGTTTTGTTAATTTTGTTGCAATTTTCATTGTTCTCATACTGAATTTATGTTGATTTATGAATGATTTGATGTTGATTTTTGTGTTTTGTAGTTAGTTTTCGTTTGACCTAATTTGCAACTGTGTTATTGTTACTTGTTTTTTTGTTCTATAGTTAGTTTTCATGTTTGTTATGGTTTATTTTTGTTGTATATAGTGGTTGTTTTATTCTTATTCTGTCTTATAGTGTTTTTAGGTTAACTATGTTTATTTTTATGATAAATAATTTCTAATTGTTTAAAGTTGTTTTGAATTTGATATAGTTGATTTTGTATAGTTGATTTTGTGTTGATATAGGTTTTTATGTGATGATATAGTTGATGTTGTTTTAATGTAAGTGGTTATGTGATGATATAGTAGATTTTATCTTGATATAATGTGTTTTGATATTATATAGTGTATTTGTAATTGTATTGTACTTTTTTGTTATGATATTGTGTGTCTTGACTTGATATAGTGTATGATGTAGTTATATTGTAGTTTTTCTTATGATATAGTGTATTATGACATGATATAGTCTTTCTTGACATGATAGTGTGCTTTGTGTTGATATAGTGTGTTTTGTTCTGATATAGTGTGTTGTTATGATATTGTATTTTTTGACATGATACAGTGTATTTTGGCATGATATAGACTGTGTTGACATGATATAGTGTGTTTTGCAATGATATACTGTGTTTTTATTTTGACATGATATATTGTGTTTTGAAGTGATATAGTGTGTTTTGACATTAGATAGTGTATTTTGACATGATATAGTGTGTTTTGTCTTGATATAGTGTGTTTTGTTCTGATATAGTGTGTTTGTTTTTTTTAACAATTGGTTTTTGTTACAGAGCAACCTGCACTTGATTCTGGTAATCCTTCTACTGAAAATCAAGATGGAAGAACTGATTCTGCTAATCCTTCTTGTATGGATTACAGTAATCCTCCTGCTAATGAAGGAGATGATTCTGGTAATCCTGGTACTACACTTGTTGTTACTACAAATGCACCAAGTAAGTAGAGGTTAAATTCTATAATTGAAAACGACAACTTGAAAGCTTCAAAGAATAGCAAAATTTTGCTACAATCTGAAGACAGAGAGTAAACCTCTTTAAAACAACTTGTTGTGGTAAAAGGCTGTGTGAATTGAATGAAGGGTTGACTGCTGAACAAAGAAAAGCTGTGATAGAAATTGGTTTTGGATATCTGTTGGATTTAAAGATTTTTAGGACTAACAATTCTTTAAGTGGATGGTTGGTTGAAAGGTTTGACGGTGGTTCTGGTATGTTTAGAGTTGGTTATGGCAAAGAGTTTAAGGTTAACCAATATGATGTTTATAATGTTTTCAGTTTTTTGTACATGAAGGAAACGATGTTGTTGATGTCTCTAGGGGAGCTAATGCGGACAATCCGCATTTTGAGTTGAAAGCTAGTTGGAGGGAGTACATTGGAGTTGATTGGGATAAAGCGCATATTCCTATGTTTAGTGTTCTCATTGAGTTACTTAGTCTATTTGATGGTAGGGAGATGTTTAAGAAGTTGTATGTGTTATTTGCTTTATCTCATTTTTTAGCCCCAGTTGTAAATAACACACTAGATTTGAGGCTGCTGTTTGCTGTGAATGAGGTTCGTACAATTGCTTCTTTGAATTGGTGTAAATATGTGTTGGAGAGGTAGAATCATGCTACTATTCAGTACAAGATTTCATTGTTCAATACAGGTTCTCGTGGTCATTTTACTAGTTGTATCATATTATTGGAGTTGAATGACTTCCATCACCTATAGATTGGTGATGGTTTGCCTCCAACTCGCCTGCCTCTGTTGAGTCATTGGGACAATAACTCAATTCAGAGGAGAATTCATCTTAAAGTAAGATGTGATAAGTATGAAAGTAGGTTGCTGGATGATACTTCTCCGATAAGCAGTAAGTTTTATTTTAACGATGACGGGCATATTGATTTCTCCCGGATGAAGCCAATTAAAAAAAAATGAAGTTTAGGTGGTACCATGTTTTGTAACAAATGATGATTCAGAAAGTGATGTAGAAAAGGTTGTGCCAAAGAGGAAGGTTAAGGGAAAGCTTAATATTCAGTTTGAGCTTCCACCATGAAGCCTAACAGATGAAGAAATTACAGCAAAAGCTAAAGATGTAAGTATAAAATAATTTTCACTTTTTGATATATTATATTTTTGAGTGATATAGTATGGTTGTATGTGGTTTAGTGTGGTTTTATGTGATATAGTGTGGTTTTGTGTGAGTGGTGGTATGTGATATAGTGTGGTTGTATTTGATATAGTGTGAATGTATTTGATATAGTGTGGTTGCATGTGATATAGTGTGTTTGAATGTGATATAGTGTGTACTATAGTGTTTGTGCCTTGTAGTGCCTTATAAAAGTTTAGAATAATATTCACTTTTGATAAAGTATAGTTTTGAGTGATATAGTGTTGTTTTATATGATATAGTGTATTTTGTATGTGGTATAGTGTATGTGTTTTATTGTTTCTTTTTGTTAGTGGTATACTGATGACATAGTGTTTTTTTGCTCTGATATAGTTGTTATTTTCATATAGTTGGTTTTGTTTTGATATAGTGTATTTTTTACCTGTTTACATATTACAAATTAATTGTCTTTGTTTTGATTTTTGTAGAAGCTTCATGCTTTGTGGTTGATCTGGAAGAGGGATTTAGAAGTTGTCTCCCTTTACCACATTGATGCTTTTAAGAGTTTGAAGGAATCTTTAGTGGCTGGAAATCCGTCTTCTGTTGATCATCCTTCCCAAGATGACCTTGACCATATGTTGTCAAATACAGTGTATCAGAAGTTATTCCAGATGGTATCATTGTCCTATGCTGTGACGGATTTGCCTGCTGGTTGGGATGAATTTACTAATCCTTCGACAAGTGCCTTTCCTAGCTTTATTGTGACTCAATTGAATCAGAAGAGCAATGATATTATCAACAATGTTGTCAACAATGTTTTTTTATGATGCAAGGGAGTCCATGTCTGTGGATAATTCATGGACTGTTTTCCAAGGTGTTTTGTCTAAGGGTCCAATAAAGTCAACTTTTAGCCTAGATGATTATGCAGCGGATGATGCTTTCCCTCATCTTTCAAAGATGATGAACAAGTTTGAAGATGTGATGGAAGTTTTACCAATATTTTTAAGGGAGGATGTTGACTATTATTCTGATAATCATCATCCTTTAGTTGGTAGGTAATTTTTGAATGAAATTTGTTTAATGTATTATTTGTATTGAAAATATTCTTAGAATTTATGTTGTTTGTTGTAGTTAAGAGGTTTTTAAGCTGGATGAAGTGATTTTCTATATTTCGCGGAGTGAGATTTGGACTGTTTGTAGTGAGACTGAAATATTTGAATCATTGGTAGATAATTGGGCAAGAATGCTGAATATCAATGAAATGAGTCTGTCTCCTACTCCAAAAAAGTTTTACTTTACTTCTTCTTCTTAGAGTGTAAGAACTTTTTGTAATATATTTATATGTTGAATTCTTTATATTTGCATGTATTTTTTTTTATAACATGAGTTTTTATGTTGCAGACTGCGTTGTTGGATGTGTTGGAAGATGGAACTGATCCTAAACCCATTGATGAGTTGATCAAGTGCTGGAAGTTTCAAGTTGAAGAGATAAATAAAATTCCAAAACTGGATTGTAGTGTTGAAATGGTGAGACAAGTTCTGTTTTTGAGATTGTGCTTTTGTTTTTATAATTGGTTGTCATATGATATAGTTGTTTTTCCATTGATATAGTTGTTTTTCCTATGATATAGTTGTTTTTAGTATGACAGTTGATTTTTTTATGATATAGTTGATTACCATAATAGAGTTGGTTTTGTTATGGTATATTTGGTTATATCATGATATAGTTGGTTTTGTACTTATATAGGATGTTGTTATGATATAATTATTTTTATTCTCATGTTTTGAGTTCATACTTCTCTTTTCATTTTGTAGGTTTTTTTTCAGCTTTACTAAAAGGAGTTAATCATTTTATCCTGTATGTGCTGGACCTAAAGAAAAATACTGTTTTTTATATTTACAGCAAGATTTGGGATGATGAAGAGGAGTATTGGAAAATTATAGAGACTCCCAGTTTAATCATTGCTGATTGAGTTTCAAGTCTTTTCCAATCATATGAAATCCTTCAATATGAAGGTGATGGTATGGGTTTATGGCCAATAACAGAAGTGAAATGAAGCTGGAAACAAGGTGCATATGATTTGGATGTGCTGTGCTTGTACTTGTCCATATGCTACTTTTTGACGGCTCAGAACTGCTTGAATGACCAAATTTGAATGATGTAAGTTTGATATTATTATCTTTAACTCAATTTAGTATTTGATTAATTCTTTTTATAGTTTCTTACTTATTTAAGTTATTTTGACACAGAAAAGAGAGAATTTTATTATGAGTGAAACAAATGAATTCTTACATCATTTTCTTTTATAGTACAATGAAAGGTAGCTTAACCAATCACAATGTAAGAAAAATACAGCAACCAATCAGGAGAAAGCTGTTTGGACAACTATACGTACAAACTCCTAACAACTTAACTAACTTGTATGCTGACGTGGCAATGTATTTAGTTTATTAAGTTGATGAGCTGAGAAGTAGTTGAGTTGTTGTTGCTTGAGCTGCTTGTGGTAATGTCTGTTGCTGCTTCAGTAAAAGAAGCTTGATCAGTTTGATCAACTTCAATACATAGATTAAATCGATCAGCTTCCATCAAAAAATAATTCACCCAATTTCAGACTATTAAATAAATCATGATTTATGTCAAACAAATCTAGAAGCTAATATTTGCAGACAATAAGTTTATCAATGAAATCGATCATTGACCGAAAATTAACCACATAATCTCATCTAGATGATGTCGACTAAAGATCATCAAGAAAACCTCCCCAAATCAATCAATAAAATTAGGGTTAAATCATCCATTTATGTCAGCATAAAAGTATCGCAGTTACTGATACCTTCAAGGTCGGTTATGGGGGCGGTGGCGACTATCCAAACTTAGACAAAGATAAACCCCAACAATCCGGCGTTGTTGTCTGTCAAAGTGTTGCGACGTTGATTGTGAAGGTGTTGCGCCACATCAATCTCCGCCATCTCCTCGTCCTTGAGGTTGGGGGTGGAGGAGAGAGAAAATGGGTATCTGGGAAAAAAGGGTGTTGATGAGAGAGAATGTGGAAAGATTATTACTGAAGTAGGAGGGAGTTGGGGCTAGGGAGGAGAGTGTAGAGAGAGGGGTACAAGATTAAAAAAACTAATATGAACCCGGTGCACACTAATTAGTGTGCACCCGATTGAAGTCACGTGGGTTGTAATCATTACAACTTTCAGTTTTTGCCGCCTTGCCTTTTATTAGTTTTCATTTGTCTTTCTCTCTCCTCTTATAACTTCTTAGTTTTATTATAACTTCTTCATTTTCTCTCTCATAACTTAACTTCTTCATTTTCTCTCTCATAACTTCTTCACTTTCTCTCTCATGACTTCTTCATTTTCTCTCTCTGTTCTTACTCTGTTTTTTCAGTTTTTCTTTCAGTTCTGTCTAATTTCTTCGGTTGAAGTTTGTAATGGGAAGGAAGAAGGGTGTTGCTGGCAAGTTCGCAAAGCGTATTGGTTTGCGTTCATCGCTTGGTTTTCATTCAGACGATTCGAAATTTTGGTGATCCTGAAACTGATCAAATTGATGGTAATTATGTTGTTGATTTTCGTTTTTACTTTAATTTCTTATATTTTTTGGAGTGTTGATATTTTTTTAGTTTGAACTACTCTTCGCTCATTTTGTTGTAATTTTCTTATACTTTTTTCTGTGTGTATGTTTTTTTTTATTTTGACGTAAGTTTTGTTCATTTTGTTGCGATTTTCATTGTTCTCATACTGAATTTATGTTGATTTATGAGTGATTTGATGTTGATTTTTGTGTTTTGTAGTTAGTTTTCGTTTGACCTAATTTGCGACTGTGTTATTATTACTTGTTTTTTTGTTCTATAGTTTGTTTTCATGTTTGTTATGGTTGATTTTTGTTGTATATAGTGGTTGTTTTATTCTTATTCTGTCTTATAGTGTTTTTTAGGTTAACTATGTTTATTTTTATGATAAGTAATTTCTAATTGTTTAAAGTTGTTTTTAATTTGATATAGTTGATTTTGTATAGTTGATTTTGTGTTAATATAGGTTTTTATGTGATGATATGTAGATGTTGTTTTAATATAAGTGGTTATGTGATGATATAGTAGATTTTATCTTGATATAATGTGTTTTGATATTATATAGTGTATTTGTAATTATATTGTACTTTTTGTTATAATATTGTGTGTCTTGACTTGATATAGTGTATGATGTAGTTATATTGTCGTTATTGTTATGATATAGTGTATTATGACATGATATAGTCTTTCTTGACATGATAGTGTGTTTTGTCTTGATATAAAGTGTTTTTATTTTGACATGATATAGTGTGTTTTGCAATGATATACTGTGTTTTTATTTTGACATGATATATTGTGTTTTGAAGTGATATAGTGTGTTTTGACATTAGATAGTGTATTTTGACATGATATAGTGTGTTTTGTCTTGATATAGTGTGTTTTGTTCTGATATAGTGTGTTTGTTTGTTTTTAACAATTGGCTTTTGTTGTAGAGCAACCTGCACTTGATTCTGGTAATCCTTCTACTGAAAATCAAGATGGAAGAACTGATTCTGCTAATCCTCCTTGTATGGATTACAGTAATCCTCCTGCTAATGAAGGAGATGATTCTGGTAATCCTGGTTCTACACTTGTTGTTACTACAAAGGCACCAAGTAAGTAGAGGTTAAATCCTGTAATTGAAAATGACAACTTGAAAGCTTCAAAGAATAGCAAAATTTTGCTACAATCTGAAGACAGAGAGTAAACTTCTTTAAAACAACTTGTTGTGGTAAAAGGTTGTGTGAATTGAATGAAGGTTTGACTGCTGAACAAAGAAAAGCTGTGATAGAAATTGGTTTTTTATATCTGCTGGATTTAAAGATTATTAGGACTAACAATTCTTTAAGTGGATGGTTGGTTGAAAGGTTTGACGGTGGTTCTGGTATGTTTAGAGTTGGTTATGGCAAAGAGTTTAAGGTTAACCAATATGATGTTTATAATGTGTTTTAGTTTACATGAAGGAAACGATGTTGTTGATGTCTCTAGGGGAGCTAATGCGGACAATCCGCATTTTGAGTTGAAAGCTAGTTGGAGGGAGTACTTTGGAGTTGATCGGGATAAAGCGCATATTCCTATGTCTACTGTTCTCACTGAGTTACTTAGTCTAGTTGGTGGTAGGGAGATGTTTAAGAAGTTGTATGTGTTATTTGCTTTATCTTATTTTTAGCCCCAGTTGCAAATAACACACTAGATTTGAGGATGGTGTTTGTTGTGAATGAGGTTCGTACAATTGCTTATTTGAATTGGTGTAAATATGTTTTGGAGAGGTTGAATCATGCTACTATTCAGTACAAGAATTCATTGTTCAATAAAGGTTCTCGCGGTCATTTTACTAGTTGTATCATATTGTTGGAGTTGAATGACTTCCATCACCTATAGATTGGTGATGGTTTGCCTCCAACTCGCCTGCCTCTATTGAGTCATTGGGAAAATAACTCAATTCAGAGGAGAATTCATCTTAAAGTAAGATGTGATAAGTATGAAAGTAGGTTGTTGGATGATACTTCTCCGATAAGCAGTAAGTTTTATTTTAACGATGATGGGCATGTTGATTTCTCTCCGATGAAGCCAGTTCAAAAAAAATTGAAGTTTAGGTGGTACCATGTTTTGTAACAAATGATGATTCAGAAAGTGATGTAGAAAAGGTTGTGCCAAAGAGGAAGGTGAAGGGCAAGCTTAATATTCAGTTTGAGTTTCCACCAGGAAGCCTCACAGATGAAGAAATTACAGCAAAAGCTAAAGATCTAAGTATAGAATAACATTCACTTTTTGATATAGTATAGTTTTGAGTGATATAGTATGGTTGTATGTGGTTTAGTGTGGTTTAATGTGATATAGTGTGGTTTTATGTGAGTGGTGGTATGTGATATAGTGTGGTTGTATTTGATATAGTGTGGTTGTATGTGATATAGTGTGTTTGAATGTGATATAGTGTAGTGTTTGTGCCTTGTTGTGCCTTATAAAAGTTTAGAATAATATTCACTTTTGATAAAGTATAGTTTTGAGTGATATAGTGTATTTTGTTTGTGGTATAGTGTATGTGCTTTATTGTTTCTTTTTGTTAGTAATATACTAATGACATAGTGTTTTTTTGCTCTGATATATAGTTGTTATTTTCATAAAGTTGGTTTTGTTTTGATATAGTATATTTTTTACCTGTTTACATATTACAAATTAATTGTCTTTGTTTTGATTTTTGTAGAAGCTTCATGCTTTGTGGTTGATCTGGAAGAGGAATTTAGAAGTTGTCTCCCTTTACCACATTGATGCTTTTAAGAGTTTGAAGGAATCTTTTGTGGCTGGAAATCTGTCTTTTGTTGATCATCCTTCCCAAGATGACCTTGACCATATGTTGTCAAATACAGTGTATCAGAAGTTATTCGAGATGGTATCATCGTTCTATGCTGTGAAGGATTTGCTTGCTGGTTGGGATGAAGTTACTAATCCTTCGACAAGTGCCTTTCCTAGCTTTATTGTGACTCAATTGAGTCAGAAGAGCAATGATATTATCAACAATGTTGTCAACAATGTTTTTTTATGATGCAAGGGAGTCCATGTCTGTGGATAATTCATGGATTGTTTTCCAAGGGGTTTTGTCTAAGGCTCCAACAAAGTCAACTTTTAGGCTAGATGATTATGCAGTGGATGATGCTTTCCCTCATCTTTCAAAGATGATGAATAAGTTTGAAGATGTGATGGAAGTTTTACCAATATTTTTAGGGGAGGCTGTTGACTATTATTCTGATAATCATCATCCTTTAGTTGTTAGGTAATTTTTGAATGAAATTTATTTAATGTATTATTTGTATTTAAAATATTCTTAGAATTTGTGTTGTTTGTTGCAGTGAAGAGGTTTTTAAGCTGGATGAAGTGTTTTTCTATATTCCGCGGAGTGAGATTTGGATTGTTTGTAGTGAGACTGAAATATTTGAGTCATTGGTAGATAATTGGGCAAGAATGTTAAATATCCACTAGTGGAAAAAAACGGAAGGGCTGCGGTCAAAACAGCCATAAGGGCTGCGTTTTTGGCCAGCAGCCCTTTCCGTAGCAGCCCTTCACTATTTAGTGAAGGGCTGCGTTTTTAAACCGCAGCCCTTCACAACGAAGGGTTGCGGTTTAGGCCCAAAAACGCAGCCCTTCCATATTGGAAGGGCTGCGGTTTTGGGCCTAAAACGCAGCCCTTCTTTGTACAAAGGGCTGCGGTTTTGACCATAACCGCAGCCCTTGTGACCCTAAAAAAAAAAAAATTTTGATGAATCTTCTGGAAACGAAACAACAGAATCCAATACGCTAACCCAGTAAAACTGAACCTGGATTTAGGCAAAATATTTAAACAAAAACACAAATCAAGAAGATATTGAATGTTCTTCATACGGACAAATCGACCTAACTCCGAAGAACAGAACAGAACATTCATTTACCAATCTTCAAACCTTATCTCATCATCCATATCTAAACAATTTATTCATCAAACGTATTCAAATCAATCACAAATAGTATTATATTTACAGAAATTCAACAAGAGATTACATAAATACTAATGAATAAATCAGTAAGATTCGATCAAAATAGGGTCCCTAACGAATGAATAACCTAAAATTAACCTAAACACAGCCCTAGATTAATCGAAGATCTGGGCGACGTTAACCAAAAATTCCAAAACAATGACAAATTAAACCTCACAAAATGAAATAAAATAAAATAAAATAAAAAAAACCTTCGGCAATTATTGAAGATCTTGCCGCAGCTTTCGCCTCCCGCTCAATCTTTCTCTCCTCCTCCAACGAGCATAATCACGGCTCCCGGTGAGCCAAGTGAAACTTCTCCACATTTTTATCTCTTGATTTTTTTTCACCAAAATTGATTTCGATCGATTTAATTCAGTAATTTCGGTGATGAAACTCTCGTCTCTCTCCAATGGTCGTGACTTCAATGATTGGATTCGTGCCATTGCTAATTGAGGAGGTTGGTTGGTGACTTCAAAAATTCCGGCAACGTTGGTGCGCGTGACGAGAGCGAAACGACGAGATATGGGCAGCGACGACGAAGGCATGTCGAAGAAGATTCCGGCGGTGTTGGTGCGCGCGACGAGAGCGACGTGATGGTGAGCGACGTGAGCGACGAGGAGGAGAGGGCTGGTGGATCCCCTCTTTGTGCGACGGCGTTGAGAGAGAGACAAGATGAGTGGAGAGAGAGACGGTTTGAGTGAGAGAGACGGGTTGAGTGAGAGAGCAGAGGAAAGGGAACCCTAAATCCCTGGCCTCTTAGCTTTGTGCGCGCACCACTAAATTAAAAGTCCAACCCATTAAGGGCTGCGATTAGCCCAAAACCGCAGCCCTTCGTGTAACGAAGGGCTGTGTTTTTGGGCTAACCGCAGCCCTTCACTAAAAAGGCTGCGCTTTACTTGAAAACCGCAGCCCTTCATACACGAAGCCTAGTGATCAATGAAATGAGTCTGTCTCCTACTCCAAAAAAGTTTTACTTTACTTCTTCTTCTCAGAGCGTAAGAACTTTTTGTAATATATTTATATGTTGAATTCTTTATATTTGCATGTATTTTTTTTATAACATGAGTTTTTATGTTGCAGACTGCGTTGTTGGATGTGTTGGAAGATGGAACTGATCCTTAACCCATTGATGAGTTAAACAAGTGTTGGAAGTTTCAAGTTGATCTGAAGAGATAAATAAAATTCCAAAACTGAATTGTAGTGTTGAAATAGTGAGACAAGTTTTGTTTTTGAGATTGTGGTTTTGTTTTTATAGTTGGTTTTCATATGATATAGTTGTTTTTCCATTGATATAGTTGTTTTTCCTTTGATACAGTTGTTTTTAGTATGACAGTTGATTTTTTTATGATATAGTTGATTACCATAATAGAGTTGGTTTTGTTATGATATATTTGGTTATATCATGATATAGTTAGTTTTGTACTTATATAGGATGTTGTTATGATGTAATTATTTTTATTCTCATGTAGTGAGTTCATACTTCTCTTTTCATTTTGTAGGTTTTTTTTCAGCTTTACAAAAAGGAGTTAATCATTTTATCCTGTTTGTGCTGGACCTAAAGAAAAATACTGTTTTTTATATTTACAGCAAGATTTGGGATGATGAGGAGGAGTATTGGAAAAAGATAGAGACTCCAAGTTTAATCATTGCTGATGGAGTTTCAAGTCTATTCCAATCTTATGAAATCCCTCAATCTGAAGGTGATGATATGGGTTTATGGCCAATAACAAAAGTGAAATGAAGCTGGAAACAAGGTGCATATGATTTGGATGTGTTGTGTTTGTACTTGTCCATATGCTACTTTTGACGGCTCAGAACTGCTTGAATGACCAAATCTGAATGATGTAAGTTTGATATTATTATCTTTAACTCAATTTAGTATTTGATTAATTCTTCTTATAGTTTCTTACTTATTTAAGTTATTTTCAGGAGAGGATTAGGAAAGCAATATATAAGAGTCTCATTGTCTGGTTGCATGATTTAATCCGATCTGAATTTGAATAGAAGTGTGCTTGTGGAGAATGTGATATCATTCAGATCAAAGAGATCAGAGATTGTTGCTTTGATTGAAGAAAATGAAAGAAAGAGGGTGGAAGAGAGTAAGAGGATTGAAGATGAATTGAGAGAGAGAATGCAGAAAGAACAAGAGAACAAAGATGTTGTAGGTGGAGTTGCAAAGAAGAAGACAACAAAGAAAAAGCTAACAATCAAATTTGAAATGTAGAATTGTACTTGATTTTACCAACAATATTACTAATCTAACTGTAGTACTAGCGTGATCTATATAGGTTTTTGTTGATACAGTAGGGTTCAGTTGATATAGTATGGTTTCTGTTGATATAGTATGGTTTCTGTTGATATAATTCGATATATTTATTTTGCTATGATATTAAAGTATGATATAATTTATATAGTTGTTTTTCATATAGTTGATTTTGTTATGATAAAGTTGATTTCCTCATGATATAGTCGATTGAAAAACTGTAGTAGTAGTTGATATATGTACATTTATATAGTTGTTTTGTCATATTAATCTTTTTATATAGTGTATTTCATAACTATATAGTGCACTATATTTGCATATAGTGTACAAGTATTATTACAATATGAGCTATAATTTATATAATTGTTTTTTATATAGTTGATTTTTTTATGATCACTAGAGGAAAAAAGCCCAAGGGATGGGGTCAACAGGGGACCAAGGGTTGCGTTTTTTGACCGCAGCCATTGGACTAGCAGCCCTTGGCATTTAGGAAGGGCTGCGGTTTTTAACCGCAGCCCTTAGAGCGTTAAGGGATGCGGTCGGGGCAAAAACCGCAGCCCTTGTGACCGAAAAAAAAAAAAAAAATTTTTTTTTGCATTTTTTTGTCCTAAATGTTCCCAAACAGTTATACATATATATAAGTATCATTTTTCATTGCAAATTATGTTTTTTACACAAACATATATTACATTACATGTGTAGAGAACATAGTACTAAAATAATTACAAGTGCCCTTCTCCTTCACCAAGCCTCAAGTGCAGCATTTATACAAGCAGTGCTAGTGATTCCTTGAAATTGATTGGTTTCTATATATATCAAAAAGGGATAAAATAGGCAGCTGTGGTGAAAACTAATAAGTCTTCCATCAGCGGTAACCCATCAACTGTTATGATGCACTCAGGTGCTTGTAGGCCAGTGAGTCCATGGATGCATTCCCAGGGATGCTGAGACACCTTCTAAATAAATAAGCTAAAACCAAAGGTAAAAATTCACATACAGTGAAATAGATGAAAAAACAATTAGTTCATTGGTGGTTTTGAAGAATCTGTCCAACTCAGAAAATGAGTGGAACACCAACCATCTAATGGCAAACAAAGGAACATGACAGATACTCCAAATTAACATTAAAATTTACAGCTAATTAGCTGCTTGGCAGTAATTACAAACAATAGCTTCATATTTCTTACAAGATTATGAAGTATGCATTCCGAACATGATAGTCAAGCATCCAACCATCCAAAGGAATTTTAAAACATACAGTAGATGTTTCCAGGAAAAAGGAATCTTAATAAACAATACACACCCATAGAGAAAGATATCCTAAAGGTACGTACCAAAAATTTCTTTGAGATGGCCCTCATTCACATTCCTTGTGAGCTTGTTTATGTAAAGAACCTTAGACTCCGAAAGTGTTGAAGGTTTCCTGAAATGATCAGCAGAGAGCATAGATTAAACACATTTATATTGTTGACCGAGACCAATGAGTTCTAAATGGTACACAGCTTAATTCATAGAAATCTGAAAGCCTCTCAGTAAAGAATAAGAGCAACATCATCATTTAATATTAACATTCCATACCAGAAAGAAAAAGAATAAGAGACTCAAATAGCTCATGCTCCAAGGCATTTAATCCTTACAATCAGATTAAACACATGAGAAAATAGAGGACCATGTTCCACATCAATAAGTTATGCACTAAATCTTAAATATTAATGGTTGGGAAATTATTGACCTAAGCACCTCAATAGCAAAAAAGGAGTAAATGTGAAGGAAGAAGGGGAAGCACAGGATATCCAAACTATAATAACAAGTTGATCAAATTTTAAATCTAAACCTGAAGCATATAGCTGGTAGTTGGATCATCAGCTTCCATTTGTGATCCTTGCAACTGCATAAGAACTTCCATAACCTTGAACATATAAAAACGAAATCAAACTTACATGACAAGTGACAAGTAAAGGAATTTTACAACTAG
This sequence comes from Beta corolliflora, assembly GCA_947648045.1. NCBI lineage: Eukaryota > Viridiplantae > Streptophyta > Magnoliopsida > Caryophyllales > Amaranthaceae > Beta > Beta corolliflora. Next base: position 2,451,517 of record CANSZD010002921.1, on the reverse strand, counting down.
TAGCATAGAATGCTCCTATACTATGATCATCAAGACTTCAACTACAACTATAATAGCAGCAAAGGCAATAAATAAAAATGGTGGGTCAGCAGTAACAGGGACACTCGGTTCAGATGTATAAAGCCTTATTCTTAGCCACTTAAGATGATGAGAGTAACTGTTTCAGAATATGGGCAAATATATTCTAGACTACCTGCTTAGCATCATCTCTAAACTTCTCTTTCCCAACAGCCATTCCATCCAAGCTTATACATTCCATTGACTTTGCGCGTAACATGCGATTGGACTTGTCAGTTGCATTAACCAGTATAGCTTTCAAGTACGGCATAACAACATCATAATACTTCTGAAAAAGCTCCTACAAGTACATAGACATAGTCAGAAACAACATCAACCAATAGTACCTCCAAGGCTCAAACAGCATATTCATGGCTACCTGTGATGAATCAGCAACAGATGCTAATGCAGTCAAGGCCCCTTCCTGGACCATTTGCTTTCCATTCTAGATAAAATTGCAAAGAAACATTTTAGATGCATGCACATATGGATTTTAGAAGATTTATTGTGCAAGTGAAGAAGGTACCTGTAGGAGAACGAGCAATTTGCTCACAATACCATCTAAGTAAGGCGTCAAAATCTCTGGAGTGCAATTTTCACTGAAGTTCATCACATCTGAAGCAGCATGTGCCTGCACAGCATGAATACGATGGACAAAACAAATATAAAATCATGCAAATTTTTCAAGAATCCCCATTTGTAAAAAATTATAAAATGTGATGATTAGAAATGAGAAAAAATAATAACTAGAGTAGAAAGCAGAGAAAAAGATTGAAAGAAAGATGATGGCTGATTTTTTTAGCTCTCTAATATCAGAAGCCAGCACAATCACTTGGAACTTGGATAATTGCTATTCTTACACATCATTGCAAGACCACTTTAATGATGGATTCACATAATTTAGACTACTAAGTATTAATTACACTTCTCCATTGGATCTCCTTCAGCAAGTTCAGCCGACGAACATCATCAGTTAAGTAAATAACAAAAAGTGGAAAGTTCAGAAAAAGTTTTGGGACCAGAGGGCATGATGCCACATATTTCATGCAAGCAGGTGGGCAGAAACAGCTCCAGCCAAAGCTCAACCAGAGCTTGTCAGATATCACATCACATTACATTGGTTTACTGATGTTGGAGGTCCAAGCACAACAGAATACCATGAGATAGTAATAGAACTATTAGCCAAGTAAAAAGCTATGACTTAATTATAACAGCAACGAATGCCTAGAAATTCCTCTACTAAGACTACTACTTGTCTTTTCTTACTATATAAAATCATCAAAGAAAAATAACCCAACAAATATCAACAATAACAACACGGATAAATTCCTATTGCTTGCAAATTGCAAATGACATTCCCACAAAACTATTGGACATTCTAAACAATCAAACTTTCCACTCCCAAATCAACTATGCAAACTATACAGATCATATATCCTAAAGCAAAATTAAGCATACATATCACAAATATCACTATTAATTGAAATCACACCCAAAAAAAACCAAAAATCAAATATAACAAACTTACTGTAAAGTAGGGTTAGAACGATAGCAACAGTAATACTCGACAGAAAGAACTGCATTTATACCTCGATTTCCACAAACCCATCCTACAAATTTCCTAAAACAATTAAACAATTTCAACGCTTAATTATCAAACCCATAAATTAGAATTAGAATTAAAAATAGAGAGAGAAAGAGGGATTTACAGGAAATAATCATAGGCGCCATTGTTGTTGACGAAACAAACACTTACAAGTAGAGAAGCGAAGACGGAGAAGCCACTGGCAGTACCGGTGGTCGCGCGACAAAAACGAAAGGAGGAGTTCGTGGGCGTCGCAGGATGTTGAGGAGTTCACAGGCATCGTCGGAGTTTGAGCAACTGGCAGGCGTGGCCGGAGTTAGAGAGAGTGAACTCTTTTGGCGCCGATGAGGAGAGATGAATTCGACGGCTGCGAGTGAGAGAGAGAGGTTAGAGGGGGGGTGAGAGTGTGAGATACGATTGAGAAATGTAGATTAGGGTTTAGTGCGTGGGGATTGATTGGGAGTTTACTTCATATTTGGGCCCCTTAAGGGTTGCGGTTAGCCCAAACACCGCAATTCTTTACTAAAGGGCTGCGGTTTTTTGGCTAACCGCAGCCCTTTAGTTCCCAAATTAGCTTTTTTTTCGCGGGTAGATTAAGGGTTGCGTTTATGGTAAAACCGCAGCCCTTTTACCGCAGTCCTTGAGCTTTTTTCCTCTAGTGGATATAGTTGATGTTCTCATGATATAGTTGATTTAAAAATTGTAGTTGTAGTAGTTGATATATGTAGGTTTTGTTTGATAGTGTACACTAGGCTAAATCATACTAGTTGTTTTGTCATATGAATCTTTTTATATAGTGTATATCATAACCATATAGTGCACTATATTTTTCATATGGTGTACAAGTCTTATTACAAACTGAATTATCAAAAATATTGCATATAGTTCTCTTGGAAAATAATTTTAGAACATATGTAATTTTGGAGTTATGCTTCTAAACTCCTTGTATCTCTTTTTCCCTTTTTTCGATGCCCTCTTGTATGAATCATAGTGTCCTTTTATTCGCTTGTTGTCTTTTCCTTTTGTGACTGCTCTGGATCCAAAACTGTTGTTCATGGTGCTGATTCTTGTGCATTATTTTCTTGACTTTCTTGACTTTGATTAGCTTGTAATGCTGCAGCTGCTTCTCGTAATACTTTCTCTTGAGCTTTACCTTTTTTTCCTACTGCTTTTGCTTCTTTAATCTTTATTATTTCGTCAACCTTTGAATTTGTTTTTTTTGAAACTTTCGTCTATCACTACTCTAGCTGGTTCTATTCTATGGCTCTTTAATATGAGGTATTTGTTAGTATAAGTAGACAAATATATAGTGTGTTTTTATGTGCTATAGTGTGTTTACAGATGATATAGTGGTTTTCTTTATGATATAGTGTGTTATGTGTACTATAGTATGTACAATTCATATAGTGTGTTTGTTTATCATATAGTATGTTTCTTTGTGGTATAGCATGTTTACAGAGGATATAGTGTACTTTTTTTATCATACAGTATGTGTTCTATGTGATATAGTATATTATTGTTAATTATAGTATATAAACTAAAATTGCATAAACTTAAATACATACCGCCTTATCATGTGGAGTCTCCATGGTGTGAAGCTGTTTATTTCTCCTTTTTCTCTCTTTACATTATCAAATTTCTCTGAAACTTCTTTTTTTGCAAATCTTGTCCACATTGATGATATGTATTTCTTTGGTACTTATTGGACATAATGCAAGTGTAGAACTCTTATGGCATGAAAGCACAACCAACCTGATTCTTCAAAATTTCTGCATTCACAATCAATTGTCTTCTCTAGGAAGTTAAAGGAGACTTTTTGAGATGAACCATCAATGCCATTGAGGTAATCAGAATGTTCCCTTGCGTACCAACTAATTCAATGGCACTTGCCATTGCATATTTGAATCCTTCCTCGAAATCTCGAAAAAGAGTATGTGTGTACTGTAAAGAAGCATGTTTTAATACTGGACTCATGCAGAGATCTGATTTTGGTATTCCCTTTGTACTATTAAAATCATCCCTTTCTTCCTGTCTTTTCCACCTTTTTACTGTTGCTTGGAATATTGAAAAGAAATCAGTCAAGCTAGTGGTCTTGCTTACCTTAAACCCAATAGCATGATATGTGCTTTCACTTCTCTATGAAGATAGTATTCCGGCAGAGAATAAATCTTTGCTAAATGTTGTACACCATTTCTCTTTCAAACTATACAATATTTGGAACCAACCATCATCTTCTAGGTTGTATTTTTGTGTCATTGTGCTCCAAGTTTGTTCAAATTTTGTCTTTGTAATGCAACCACTCAGACACTTGTGATAAAGTTTCTTGAAGTCCCTATTTGCCTTCATCAATCCAAATCTTTGATTTGCATTTTGACTCAAATGCCATAAACATAGCCTGGGTCTTGAGGTTGGGAAAGCCTGTCAATAGTTTCATATAGTTAGGTTTTCTAATAATATTTATTGCTCTTGCAAATAGTATATAACAGAACATGTAGAACTTCAGTTAAATATCAGTACCTTTTTTATTCCTATTGCAATTGCAGCATCTTGGTCACTGAATATAGTTATTGGACATTTACCTCTCATTGACTTTTTAAATGTTTCAAAAACTCATTCGAATGATGGTATTGTCTCATCTACAATAAAGGCACATGCAAACATTGTGTTTTTCCAATGGTTATTAATTCCTACAAATGGAGCACATATGAGATCATGCTTGTTTGTCTTATATGTCCTATCAAAAACCATAACATCTCAAAAGATTGTGTAGTCCTCAAGCATCATAGAGTCTCTCCAAAACAAGCAGTAAACCTTTCCCTCATCATTCAATCTTACTCTAAAAAAGAAGTTACTATTTGTTTGCATCTGCTCATAAAAGGTTATCAACAACATTATGTGAATCCTTTCCCTCAATCGGTTTTATTTTGAGTCTATAGCAGCAGTTGAAGTGGTCCTTCATGGAATGCCCCAATACGTTTTCACCACCAGCTTCTATACTCATGTATCTGAATGAATCTATTGGTCCCTGGCCACACTCTTGCATAGCTTGAATGGTTTGTTGCTTTGGATCACTCATTTGACGCTCAAATCTATGAAGGTAATTTAGTAGTTCTCTCGTAAGTGGATGATTGTGTTTTATAACATGCTGCACTGAAAACGTAATTTAGGGCCGAAAACCGCTGGAAAAACGGGTAATGTGACCCTTGTCGCCGGAAACCGAAACCTTGTCGCCGGAAAATGGAACCTTTTCGCCGGAAATTGTAAGAGAGTGAGAGAGTGTGAGAGTAGAGAGAGAGAGTGAGAGTAGAGAGAGAGAGAGTCGAGAGAAACAGTGAAGCAAAAAAAAAAAACACGCGTGTTTTCTTCCAGATCCCGGGCACGAGATATTGCTGCGGTTTACGTCGAAACCGCAGCAATATATTAAAATAATATATTTTTAATATTATTTTAATATTTTGCTGCGGTTTTTGACAGAAACCGCAGCAATATCTCTCGCCCCGATCTGGAATTAAATATTCCGAGTTTTTTGAAAAATATTCTTTGCGGTTTCGACGAAACCGAAACAATATATTAAAATAATATTAAAAATATATTATTTTAATATATTGCTTCGGTTTCGACGTAAACCCGCAAAGAATATCTATCTGGAAAAAAATATTCCACTTTTTAAAAAAAAATACGTTGAAACTATATTGCTGCTGTTTTCTCTAGAAAACGCAGCAATATGGTTGGTCAAATGGTCAACTTTTTGGAAAAATATACCGTTGGAACCATATTGCTGCGGTTTTTAATAAAAACCGCAAAGAATATGGTTATTTTATATTCGGTTTTTTCACCATATACCCCGACAAATTAAAAAATTCACCATATACCCTCAATGTTTCAAAAATTCACCATATACCCTTGAGTTTTTGAAAACGTTCACCAAATGCCCTTTTTCTAACTTCCGTTAACTCACCGTTAGGTTTATTTACGATTTTGCCATCATTAAGCCCTAACCCTAATTCTAATCTAACCCTAACCCTAATCTAACCCTAACCCTTACCCTAACCCTACTCTAAACCCTAATCTAACCCACCCCTCCACCCCAGCCCAACCCCCACCCCCCCCCCCCCCTCCCCCCCACCCCAGACCCCCCCCCCTCCCCCTCTACTCCACGGCGGCGGCCCCCCACCCCCTCCCCCCTCCCCAGTCGATTCCCCCACTCCCTTCCCCCTCCCCAGTCGATTCCCCCACCCCCCCCTACGTCGATTACCCCCCCCCCCCCCCTCCCCAGTCGAATTCCCCTAACCCCACCCCTTCCCTCTCCCCCAGTCGAATTCCCCTAACCCCACCCCCTCCCCTCCCCCTCAGTCGATTTCCCCACCCCACCCCCCTTCCCACTAGAATTTTTGGAACAAATGAGATGCCGATGCACCGCTTCTCTCTCTCTTCCCTTGGCGGTGAAAATTCAACCCGGATCCGAGCAACCCGGATCGAAGGAGCGAAGAGGAAGACGAAATCATTCGAGGGTGGGTATAGGGTGGGCTGCGGCTGCGAGGGGGTGGGGGAAGCCGTGGCAGGCGTCGCGGCATGGTGGAGGGGAGGGGGGTGGGATGCGGCGGTGGAGGGGATGAGGAGGGGTGGGGGGCTTTCGACTTCCGGGCTACGCGGGTTGCGGGGGCTGCGGGAGAGTGGGGGGGGGAGGGCAGCGGAGGGGAGAGGGAGGGGGGAGGGGGATGCGGCGGTGGAAGGGAGAGGGGATGCGGCGGTGGAGGGGAGGGGGAGGGGGTGGGGGGTTGGGGCCGGGGGTGGAGGGGTGGTGGGCCGGGTGGGTTAGGGTTTAGTGTAAGGGTAAGGGTTTAGGTTTAGGATTAGGGTAAGGGTAAGGGTTAGATTAGGGTTAGGGTTAGATTAGAATTAGGGTTTAGGGTTAGTAATGGCAAAATCGTAAATAAAGCTAACGGAGAGTTAACGGAAGTTAGAAAAAGGGCATTTCATGAACGTTTTCGAAAACTCAAGGGTATATGGTGAATTTTTGGAACATTGAGGGTATATGGTGAATTTTTTAATTTGTCGGGGGTATATGGTGAAAAAACCGTTTTATATTTTACCTTTTCTTTTGTCGTGATATATTGCTGCGTATGGGTAAAACCGCAGCAATACCACCGCAGCAATAAGCATTTATTCTACTAGTGTCATATTGTCGTTTAGTTCTAATTAAAACATGACATTCAGTTCTTGTGATCATAACTCTTCTTGTCCTCTGCTTCTTTAAGTTGTTTCCTTGTTTTGAAGTGCTCTCTTGTATCATTATATCTTTATTATTCTCTGTCTCTTTTTCCTTGTTTTTAGTATTCATTTCCCTTGAGCAGAGCAGACATAGTAATTCTGATGCACCATTGATGTCCCTTCTTTTTTTTCTTTTTTTTGGATTTTTTAACACTGAAATCTACTATAGCAGCATGCTGACCATAGAGCTCATGGATATCATCCAAAGTTGGTCTTACGTGACCAAGTACAACTCCTCCAATTTCATGTTTATTCAGTGATTGTTCAATTGAACCTGTTACAAAAGATTAAGATAATTTTGTCACTTTTGCTATAGTATGGTTTTCAATAGTATAGTGTATTATAGTGTGTTTATGTGCAATATTGTATCTAATTCTCATATATTGTATGTATTTGTGATATAGTATATTTATTTGTGTACTATAGTGCGTTTTTGTGTGTTAGTGTACGTAATGCTATAATATGTTTCTGTCTGATATAGTGATCAATTAATTTCTATATTTATTTGTGTACTATAGTGCGTGTGTGTTTTATAGTGTACGTAATATTTTCTTTATATGCTATAGTGTGTTTCTGTCTGATATAGTGTATTTATTTCTGATATAGTATTTTTATTTGTGTGCTATAGTGGCATTTGTGTTTTATAGTACGTAATATTTTCTTCATATGCTATAGTGTATTTTTGTCTGATATAGTGTGGATGTGCTTAATATAGTGTTTTGTGTGGCATAAAGTGCATGTATCTGCACTATATAGAAATATTTTGTATCATATAGTTAACATATGAATGATATAGTGTGTTTCTGAAACTTACCTTGAATGACAGCTGAATTAGATTCATCAGTTGATACTATAGCATATTGCTCGTCAACTTCATTTTTGAGATCATCATGAAACAACTCCACATTTTCTACACAAAATTAAAGTATTGTTACTGTTTTGCTTAATCAAATGATTGTTTTCTTGAGTTCTATGGTGTTACCTTCAAAACTTGGTGTATTATTGAGATCTATTACTATTGGATCTTGATGCTCAATTTGGACTGAATTGTGATGTTGTTCGTCGTCGATATTACATGCTTCAATCCTTCGATTTAAGTCGTCGATATAATACTCTGATTGAGATCTATTTGCGCAATTAAACTCGAATTTTCCATTAATTTCTTGTAGTTCCTCAATTGAACAAGAAATTGTTGAAGAATCAATTTCGAATCAATATTGTGTTCGAATAATTGAATCAAATAAGAATAATAATTCTATTCTAAAGGAGATGCACTTAAATTTAGGTTATGTATGAAATTGAGAAACAATTTGAATGAAGAAAGAGAATAATTTGTAGGAATTTTTAGAGCGAGAGAATCTGCGATTTTGGAAATATCGAAGAGAGAGAGAGAATCGCAAATTTTGGAAAGTGGAAGTGAATAGTGTATGTCGCGGGTCACGTGTCTGGGCCTGGTGTATAGTAATTTTAAAACAAGTCCAAAATGGGTCTCAAGCTTATTTGGAGTCTCAATTATTTGTTTAACCTGCGAATTTTTTATACCCGTTTTTTATTTATTAAAATAATAAGAGAAAAATAATAGTTTAATTCTTGTACAAATATTTAAAATTAAAACATTCACAACAAGTTGACTTGAGTCTTGGTAAAAATTTTATTACCACTTTATATATTTTGCATTATAATACATATATTTAATATGTAAAAACGAAAATGGGTCTAGGGGCGGGTTTGGGTCAGAATTAATGACACCCGAACCCAGATCCGACCCAGACCCAATGGGTCTCAAATTTTTAGACCCAAACCCTTGAAAATAGGTCGGGTCCAACCGTGTCTGGGTCGGATCCTGGTTCCATGCCCATCTCTAGTTATGGTGTTACAATTGCACCCAAGAATTTTTGTTTACTATTAAGGCCACATAAAAATCAATCACTATCCCGATCACATAGTCCCTCTGTTTTTTTTTATCTTTTTCACTTGTAATCTTGACATTATTCATACTTAGAGAGAATCTTCTCAAATTTTTTAAATTTCTAAGAGAAAATATAGTCATGTGGGGTCCTGTTTGATTCGTCTCAATTTGTACTTTATTAATCATCAATCATTGTTATTTTTACTAATGTATAACGAAAGATATTTGAGTTCAAAGATTTACATTGGGAGACGTGTTCAGGAAAGTGAGAAGGATAAAAAAACAGAGGGAGTACTTAGTTGAGATTAAGCCAACCTGTACTTTTCTTCTTATCTTCTCAATTACTTAGTTATATATTCTATTTTCAGATGTCCCAAATTACTTGTTACATACTCCCTCCGCTTTTTTTTTTTTACTTGCTATATTTTCCTCAAATGGTTGCTTTTTTTTACTTGCTACATTGTTTCAACTTTCCTTATTAGGAAACTTAGCCCACCAAAAAGTACTAATTTATTTTTATTATGTTTTGTACTTTTCCTAGCAACTAAAGATTTTCTTACTACCTTTTCCTTCAAAAAGTAAGACTCCCCACCCCATTTAATGCTTAAGGGGTCAAAAAGTTTACCAAAAAAGATTGAAAGGGACATCTCCTAAAAACTAGTGAAAACAACAATGTAGCAAGTAAAAAAAAGCAGATGGAGTAGTTCGAGTTAAGAGTAATAGAAGGACTCGAACTTTGATATAAGTTATCACTAAGGACCTGAACTTTTAAAAGTTATCATTAAGAACCTGTGGTTAAGTTCTTGCGTTAATACTAATAAAAATAAAAGGAAAATATAATTATTTTTTCTTTAAAACAAAAAAAACCATTGCTAAATTATTATAGTAAGGAGACATTGGATATTTCAAAATACTAGTGAATTTGTGATAAAATATATGTACTGTATATATTTCCTATAAGTTAATAAAACATTAATTATTATTTGAATATAGTAACTGTACAGCTGAGTTCTTTAATTGTAGCCTAGGATTACGAATGCCTTCTGTATATCATTAACTGTTGTCAATCTATGCAAATCAAGGAATCCATTTTTTCAAGTTGTTTATCTCTGAATTAATTCCTTGGCATTCCATATAAATAGAAGAAGTAGAAGATGACAATGAAGAAAAGAACTTGCCTTGTAAATATGGCTACATTAACATGGTCGGCACAATTATTATATGTTTGAAATACTGATATTAAAACCTTTTAAACTCTAACTGCTTATAACTTGTAAATTTTATTGTCCAAAAAAATTTATAGTGATGAGGATGATTTGGTTGTTATTAAGGAAACGATGGAGGGTAGGTCAAGTGGCGGAGCAATAATTTTGAGGGTGGTAGCTGATTTTATTTAATTTAGGGTTGGTGGTGGTGGAATGACATACAAAAGAGAAAATATAGCAGTGGTTTTTTCGTTTTAAAGAAAAAAATATTTTTTTTCCTTTGATTTTTAGTAGTTTTAATTCAAAAACTTAACCATAAGTCCATAATGATAACTTTTGAAAGCTCAGGTCCTTAATGATAACTTATATTTAAAGTTCGAGTCCTTCAATTACTCTTAACTCAGAGTTGTTCTTTTTTGTAAGTTTTTCTCTTTATTTCCATATGTTATTTGCAACGGAAAAATATACAGTATGTGCTAGGACTGGACGGGACTAAATGATAATGAGGGAATGGACTAAATTACAATAAAAAGTACATCACTTGTTCCAATTTCTTAGTCCATTTACTATATAGGGCGTCCCAATATTAGTGAGGACAATCTATCTTATTTTGTGTTTCATCTTGTGTCCCAAACCATTATCTTTCCAATATATGACCAAAAATTAGTGATTTGTGAGAAAGAGATGGATTTGGGACATAAGATGGGATAACAGAGGATCTTTACATTTCCAATATACTTGTCTTATTTCTTGAACATGGATGAATGGTTTAAAAAATAAAGGGACCGTACTAAAAGTGGAAGTGTTCAAATTTATGTTAGATAGATGAAAAATGAATGTTTTCAAACTAATTTGAGAAAATTGAAATGTTTGATAAGTATATGAAATATTGATCTCAATTTAAAGATTTTTTAAAGATGATATCCTTTGCAATATGGTTATAACTCCTATTTGGATAAATCATAAGGAGTTAAATACATTAATCATATCTCAAAGCAGAACATATGGGCATGACACGGTCGAAACAATCAAATTATGGATATGGAGCCTGCTCCATCCAGATCAAGAACCAGTTACCCGGTATATACCCAGAAATTTATGTCTCAAGATACTTTAAAGAAATATTGCAGTTGGATGCAGCAAAATAATAACCACTCATAATAGAACTGTTAAAAGTTGGCTAACTCAAAAATTACAAGATTCCATTACAAGAAAGGAAATAAATAGAATAATTGCTGACATAAATCAATATGAATTTTCAGTTGAATTATTAAAAACTGATGAAAATTGCTATGCATATTATCTCTCAAGAAATAGCTCAACAACTGATTCGAGAAAATCAAGAGCTCAAGATACAACTCAAAGAACTAATGGAAGAACTCGCTTCTGTGAAAAGGGAAGCAACTTCCAGCAATCCTAATACGGAGCAAGCAGATATTGGCACTAGCCAAAGCTACAAAAACAGAATTATTACAAAAAAGTTAATTCTCCCTTTAAGAGAAGTATGTCTTTACAAAATTATTATCCAAACCAAGCCATTAACCCCAAGCCGGTTATCAATGAAATAGATTTTCCTAGCCTAGTACCAGATACCACTTCCTTTAAAGATAAGCTAACCCTTGGTACCAAACAAACTATGACCCTACGCCTTTTTGTTATTGACTTCAATACAATTATATTTATACCATGTTTGTAAAACTGCTATTTGTTCGCCTAAAGTTCCTGTTTTAGGTTCTGTATGCTTCTTGTACCATATTGTTTATAGGTATTGGTAATTTTTCAAAATATAATTTTCGAAATACAGCTAATTGTTCGTGTGTTTCGGTTCCTAATTCATAATAATTCATTTGGAATGCACAATTATATTTGTTTAAATCTTCTAGACACATGGAACATATTTGCATATTATATAGTTGGGACTTAAAATATTCTTTCTTAGCTTCTGCATATTTTAAATCTGCATTTGGATTGCCAAATTCTCTTCGAATTATTTTTTCATATTTTTTCAACATTTGTGTTGAATCTGTCATTTCAGTTCCTTCTGTCTTAGTACTTCGTAGTTCTGTTAATTCTTTTAATCCTATGTTAGTTAAATAGCTTCTTGCTATTCCTGTTATTGTTGCTTCGATATAACTAGTCGCCGCACTAACTGGTATTTTAGCTTCTATTAATTTTGCATTTATTCTAACTGTCCAATTTTGTATATCTAATTCAGCATTTGTAGAGCAATCTAGATTTAAAGTTTCTCCTGTTTGGTTATCTCTTGGTATGTAATCATTTTCTATTTTTCTTCGATATTTCCATATGTAGTCATTATTTCTATGGGCATAGTCATAATTTTTATTTTTAAAAGTTGGTTTATAATTTCTATTGGTTTCCATATAATAATAATCGTCATCCGTGTCGACCTTAGTAAGTAAATTAATTTCCTCATTCTTTTCTGAATTAAAGTCTGATTCTAAATGATTGAGCTCCTGTATCTACCATTGGTGTATAATATCTACTTTTATATCCTTCAAAGATTATTTTTACTAAAATATAAATTAAATTACTCATTTTTATTAAGGATTGCTAATTTACTTTTTATTTTGCTTAGTTGTTGTTCTAATATTCCTATGTCTCTTATTTTCTCTTGTTCTTTGTTAGATAGTACTCTTATACTATCTTTATGACATCCTGCACATATTATGTTTTGTAGTCTTTGACTTATATAAGCTTTCTCTTTTTTGGCTATCTTAATCTGTTTTTGTAATTTTATTAGTTCCATTTGATTAGGTATTGTATTACTCATTGATTATTCTAGTTTTAGACTGGGTTTGATTATAAGTAAATTCAAAATAGTCTTGTTTTATTTTCCAAGGTTTAACCTTTTCTAAAAATCCTTTTCCTAATATAATTTCATTGTTTAAGGTTATAACATATTTAATATTTATTTCTTGTAATGCAATTTTTGTTGTAGGATTCTTAATCTATTAAAGTTTTCGTGTATTATTTGGTTTGGCAATTTTTCTAAGGGAATATAATTACTTTCTTTATTAACATCTAGTTTTGCAGTTAAACTTTTAGTTCCTATTTGTATGATTATGTAATATTCGTGTGATTTTATTTGAATAGGCAAGTTCTCAGTTAGTTCTCTTTTAGATCTAGAAACACTTAATCGTTTTTTCACTATTTCTAAGTGTTCATAACTTGGTTTAGAATATAATTTTAATCCTTTCTCTATAAGTAGTATAAGATCAATAAAAGGGGTATCTATAGTAATTGGTCTTAATTTGTTTTTAGTATAAATTTGGTGTTGGTTAGTTAATATATAAGCATTCTTACAAGATTCCAATATATGACCAAAAATTAGTGATTTGTGAGAAAGAGATGGATTTGGGACATAAGATGGGATAACAGAGGATCTTTACATTTCCAATATACTTGTCTTATTTCTTGAACATGGATGAATTGTTTAAAAAATAAAGGGACCGTACTAAAAGTGGAAGTGTTCAAATTTATGTTAGATAGATGAAAAATGAATGTTTTCAAACTAATTTGAGAAAATTGAAATGTTTGATAAGTATATGAAATATTGATCTCAATTTAAAGATTTTTTAAAGATGATATCCTTTGCAATATGGTTAAAACTCCTATTTGGATAAATCATACGGAGTTAAATATATTAATCATATCTCAAAGCAGAACATATGGCATGACACGGTCGAAACAAATCATGGATATGGAGCGTGCTCCATCCAGATCAAGAACCAGTTACCCGGTATATACCCAGAAATTTTATGTCTCAAGATACTTTAAAGAAATATTGCAGTTGGATGCAGCAAAATAATAACCACTCATAATAGAACTGTTAAAAGTTGGCTAACTCAAAAATTACAAGATTCCATTACAAGAAAGGAAATAAATAGAATAATTGCTGACATAAATCAATATGAATTTTCTGTTGAATTATTAAAAACTGATGAAAATTGCTATGCAGATTATCTCTCAAGAAATAGCTCAACAACTGATTCGAGAAAATCAAGAGCTCAAGATACAACTCAAAGAACTAATGGAAGAACTCGTTTCCATGAAAAGGAAAGCAACTTCCAGCAATCCAAATATGGAGCAAGCAGATATTGGCACTAGCCAAAGTTACAAAAACAGAATTATTTCAAAAAAAGTTAATTCTCCCTTTAAGAGAAGTATGTCTTTACAAAATTATTATCCAAACCAAGCCATTAAACCCAAGCCGGTTATCAATGAAATAGATTTTCCTAGCCTAGTACCAGATACCACTTCCTTTAAAGAAAAGCTAACCCATGGTACCAAAGAAACTATGACCCCACGCCTTTTGGTTATTGACATCAATACAATAATTTCTATACCATGTTTGTAAAAATGCTATTTGTTCGCCGAAAGTTCCTGTTTTAGGTTCTGTATAATATGCTTCTTGTACCATATTGTTTATAGGTATTGGTAATTTTTCAAAATATAATTTTCGAAATACAGCTAATTGTTCGTGTGTTTCGGTTCCTAATTCATAATAATTCATTTGGAATGCACAATTATATTTGTTTAAATCTTCTGGACACATGGAACATATTTGCATATTATATAGTTGGGACTTACAATTTTCTTTCTTAGCTTCTGCATATTTTAAATCTGCATTTGGATTGCCAAATTCTCTTCGAATTATTTTTTCGTATTTTTTCAACATTTGTGTTGAATCTGTCATTTCAGTTCCTTCTGTCTTAGTACTTCGTAGTTCTGTTAATTCTTTTAATCCTATGTTAGTTAAATAGCTTCTTGCTATTCCTGTTATTGTTGCTTCGATATAACTAGCCGCCGCACTAACTGGTATTTTAGCTTCTATTAATTTTGCATTTATTCTAGCTGTCCAATTTTGTATATCTAATTCAGCATTTGTAGAGCAATCTAGATTTAAAGTTTCTCCTGTTTGGTTATCTCTTGGTATGTAATCATTTTCTATTTTGCTTCGATATTTCCATATATAGTCATTATTTCTATGGGCATAGTCATAATTTTTTTTTTAAAAGTTGGTTTATAATTTCTATTGGTTTCCCTATAATAATAATCGTCATCCGTGTCGACCTTAGTAAGTACATTAATTTCCTCATTCTTTTCTGAATTAAAGTCTGATTCTAAATGATTGACCTCCCGTATCTACCATTGGTGTATAATATCTACTTTTATATCCTTCAAAGATTATTTTTACTAAAATATAAATTAAATTACTCATTTTTATTAAGGATTGCTAATTTACTTTTTATTTTGCTTAGTTGTTGTTCTAATATTCCTATGTCTCTTATTTTCTCTTGTTCTTTGTTAGATAGTACTCTTATACTATCTTTATGACATCCTGCATATATTATGTTTTGTAGTCTTTGACTTATATAAGCTTTCTCTTTTTTGACTATCTTAATCTGTTTTTGTAATTTTATTAGTTCCATTAGATTAGGTATTGTATTACTCATTGATTATTCTAGTTTTAGACTGGGTTTGATTATAAGTAAATTCAAAATAGTCTTGTTCTATTTTCCAAGGTTTAACCTTTTCTAAAAATCCTTTTCCTAATATAATTTCATTGTTTAAGGTTATAACATATTCAATATTTATTTCTTGTAATGCAATTTTTGTTGTAAGGATTATTAATCTATTAAAGTTTTCGTGTATTATTTGGTTTGGCAATTTTTCTAAGGGAATATAATTATTTTCTTTATTAACATCTAGTTTTGCAGTTAAACTTTTAGTTCCTATTTGTATGATTATGTAATATTCGTGTGATTTTATTTGAATAGGCAAGTTCTCAGTTAGTTCTCTTTTAGATCTAGAAACACTTAATCGTTTTTTTACTATTTCTAAGTCTTCATAACTTGGTTTAGAATTAGGTAGTATAAGATCAATAAAAGGGGTATCTATAGTAATTGGTCTTAATTTGTTTTTAGCATAAATTTGGTGTTGGTTAGTTAATATATAAGCATTCTTACAACTCAAAAATTACAAGATTCCATTACAAGAAAGGAAATAAATAGAATAATTGATGACATAAATCACTATGAATTTTCTGTTGAATTATTAAAAACTGATGAAAATTGCTATGCAGATTATCTCTTAAGAAATAGCTCAACTTATTCTAGAAAATCAAGAGCTCAAGATACAACTCAAAGAACTAATGGAAGAACTCGCTTCTATGAAAAGGGACGCAACTTCCAGTAATCCTAATACGGAGCAAGTAGATATTGGCACTAGCCAAAGTTACAAAAACAGAATTATTACAAAAAAAGTTAATTCTCCCTTTAAGAGAAGTATGTCTTTACAAAATTATTATCCAAACCAAGCCATTAACCCCAAGCCGGTTATCAATGAAATAGATTTTCCTAGCCTACTACCAGATACCACTTCCTTTAAAGATAAGCTGACCCTTGGTACCAAACAAACTATGACCCCTCTGGTTCGCCAATATATAGACTATTTCCTTACTATCGTAAATAAGCTAAACACAGTTCCCGAAGTTATCATCCGAGATAGCCAAGCCGAAATAGAGAGAGGATATGTTACCAATCCCCTCAAAAAGGTGAACGAATTAATAGCCTTACCAATTTATCCTAAAATCTCCATACAATTTTAAATAATTTATTTTCATCTTATGTGGTGTTTTAATATTATCAATTAATTTATTATCTTAAATTTCATTTGCCAAGTGTACCTATGTGGCGCTCTCATTGCTCCCGAAAAAAATCTCTTATATATATATGTATGTATATATATATGTATGTATATATATGTATATGTATATATATATATATATATGTATATATATACATATATGTATATATATATATATATGGGTTGGATCCACTGAAAACCAGCCTTAGCCTGAAAACTGAAAACCTTGCTCATTTTACTAATTTTTGCTCATTTTACAAATTCTTGCTCATTTTACTAATTTTTGCTCATTTTACAAATTCTTACTCATTTTTCAAATTCTTGCTCATTTTATAATTTCTTGCTTATTTTACAATTATTTCTTGCTCATTTTACAAATTCTTGCTCATTTTACAAATTTTTGCTCATTTTATGTTTTTGTTCATCTTAAGAAGTTTTTCTCATTTTATGTAATTTTTGCTCATTTTTCAAATTTTTCTTCATTTTACAATTTCTTGCTCATTTGACAAATTTTTGCTCATTTTATGTTTTTGCTCATATTAAGAAACTTTCGCTCATTCCAATCCCCGGAGCTATCAACTCTTTTCGCAATTCTCTCTCCTAATCACAACAATTTCAATCCAAATGAAAACACTAATCTAAACCAAATAGAAGAGAGCAGATAAAATCAAAATTATACAAGAACAAGTGACGGTTGGTAGATATATAATCTCCAATTACTTCACATTTTCCGCTACGAAAAACCTAAATCTTCAAATTTTCGTGAAATTATGTTCGAAGTAGTCTGTTCATTGCGAAAATCAGACGAAAATAAATCCTAGCAGATTCATCTTCATAATCTGAGGTTGCTTCTCTTCTGGTTATGGTTGACATTCTTCATCTTCGTAATATGAGAATATCGCCATTGTTATTGTGACTGAGAGAGAGAAAAATTGGATTTTTTTTGGATTGAGGAAGGTGAAACGAGAAAGAAGAGTTGAGAAGAAGTTGAGAGTGCGATGATGACAATGGCGAAATCCAGTTTGAAGATGAGCGAGGAGAGAGAGAGCGCAGCAGGTGAAGAGATAGACTATAAGAAACTTGGGGTGTTTCTATGAAAGAAGGGAAGAGGGAGAAAAGAGTGTGATTTTTACCCAAAAAAAATTCAGCATTAATACTGGCCACGCAATAAAAAATCAACGGTGTATATAATCTATTTTCAGTTTTCAGCGTAAGAGTGGTGTTGTAGCCCAAATAATCAAAGGCTCACCAGAAGACACGTGGATCAATCAGGAGCATCCACGTGTCCCATCAAAAAGAGGTAAAGAATGAAACCCACTATTGGCTTGAAGGAATATTCGAGGCCCAACTCCCAAAAAATGGCTGCGCATGATTGGCTGATGCTCAGCTCCCAATCATTGCCTGCCACGTGTCACGATCTGATTGCTTAGCCAATCAGGTGCCCTTATTTTAGGGTGACCTCAAAAGGTAGCATTCAGATCCCAAACACTATAAATACTCCCATTGAAATCGGGAAAAAGGTAACTTTTTGAACAGTGTGCCCTTACTTTGTAAAAGTACTCTCTCACTTTCTCTCTCTATCTCTACTTTTCCCCTTTTCCCTCCTGATACCTGACTTAAGATTCGGAGGGGGAACCACCACCCAAACCTCTCTCTCTATCTCTAGACATGTATATATATATATATATATATATATATATATATATATATATATATATATATATATATATATATATATATATATTAGATTTGATCTTTACCATCCTTTATGCAGAATGTTTACCATTACTATATATGATTATAAATTAGTAAAATTATCTAGATTTTGATAAATTTCAATTATATAAATTAAGATAAATCTAGTAAGACTTAACTGATAAAATTCATAAACTTTATGGTTGAATAATTATGAGTTTGACCCAAGAAATAAAATCGCTCCGAGAGTAATATAAAAAGGATAGTAGTATAATTTTGCTGTGAAAAAATCCCTAAAACCTAATGTGATAAAAAAAATAGAATCTAAGATTTTAGATGTTAAAATAGTTATCTATGAATGTATAAAAATAGCTGTCAATTTCCTAATAATAAACAACAGAAACATTAAATGTTTCAGTAAACCTAACTTATACTAATTAAAAGTAATGCTCCCTCAATTTCTTATTGATGGTCCTACTTGGAATTTAGACAATATTTCAAATTATATAGAATCTTCAATTTTTTTTTTCTAATATATGTGAAAAAACATATATAGTCAATGTTTGGGGTGTTATTTGATTCGTCTCAATGAGTACGTTAATAATATCAAAATTTTAGAAGTTTTTACTAATACGTAATTACATATATTACTAGTTAAAGATGTGCATTGGCAAATGTGAAAGTCAAACTAGGAAAATCTATAAGAAACAGAGGGAGTAGTATAAAACGTAGGCAACAACACAATAAATGATATTTACTTATTTATTTTCATTCTCTTAATATGACCACTATTATGAAACAAAAGGGAAAATATTTTATGAACTAAATTAACGAGCACACTTAAAAACTACTCCATTCATTCTAAAATATAGTTCCTGTTTCTTTTTGTCCGATTTCCAACACGTATTTCAATACACGTATCCCTATGTAGAAAACAATCGTGATATGCACCAAACTGTGTATCCTTATATTAAATGGACTAAATTAACCAGCAAACTTGTAACCTATATAAAACAATCGTGATATGCACCTAACTTTTTTTCCAGAAAAGCGATGTATCCCATATTATTGTGATCATATCAAAACTCATGATTACAAATAAGATAGTGCACTACATCTAGGTAATCACTTGTTTTCACAATAATTCAAAGGCCGAAATGCACTTATGTGTATTTAATGATAGTGGAAATATACTAGTATTCTTTCCATGACGGCAACATCCTAAGATCATGAAGATATGCTAGCTAAATCAAGTATAAGGTGGGACAGAGCTGGTATTTGATAAGGTGGTAAATCTACTAGATAAGTCATCATGTCATATAAGTAATGTAAAATTTGCCGTTTGAGCTTCTCAGCTCCGTGTTAAATCCGCAAGTATTATATCCATTATGGCAACATGCTAAGATCATGAAGATATACTAGCCAAGTCAAGTAAAAGGTGGGACGGAGCTGGTATTTGATATGGTGGGACGGAGGTAGCATTTGATAATGTTTCGGTCCGTGTATGATGCACTTGAATTTTTTTGTTTAATAAGACTTTATATTTCAAGATTACTTCAAAAGTTGATAAATTATAAGATGATAAATTGAATAATTAACCTCCATGTTCTTTGCCGCATGTAATTACCGTATATCATCCGTATTATTTATATAATATGTTTTCTTCTTTCGCCCTCCTTTACTTCTTCTTCCTCCATAATCACCACCACCTAGCCACCACTACCCCACCCCCACCTGCACCCCCACAAGCAGTCCCCCCACCCTCTAGACCCTCCTTTCCCCCTGCCCCCTCGCTTCCCTCGCCCCTCCTCCCTCTCCTCTCCCTTCATCCCTTTCCACCCGCCGCCACCGCCCACCTTCCCGCCCCAAGCCTCCCTTCCAAATTTTGGTTCTACCATTGTGTAACCGGAAAAAATGGTATGTTCCACCATGGTGGAGATGAAAAATTGGTTCGGTTCTTATATAAAAATTCTAAAATTT
Source organism: Beta corolliflora (assembly GCA_947648045.1). Classification (NCBI taxonomy): domain Eukaryota; kingdom Viridiplantae; phylum Streptophyta; class Magnoliopsida; order Caryophyllales; family Amaranthaceae; genus Beta; species Beta corolliflora. The sequence continues at coordinate 2,431,146 of CANSZD010002921.1, read as the reverse complement.
TTATATTTTTGAGGTAATGAAAAAAAAATTACAAATATGTATAAAATTACGAGCGGTAAATAGTAAACCCCATAATTAATGCTACTTACCCTTAAATTGTTAGTGTGGACATACTTACATTAAAGTATCAATGTGAATGATATACTAAAGACATTATGTATTGACATTAAATTATTAATATATTTAATAATGTATTCTAATAAAATAGAAGAGGAAGTACCTTACTCACTTGGATAAGAGATGAAAAAAAAGTGTCACTCATCTAATGAAAAAACAATATATTATACACTTCCTCTGTTTCAAAATAGTTGCACCATTTGGCATTTGGTCACTATTCATCAACCAACTTTGACAAGCTTTTTCTCACCATTATATAAGAAAAGCCATAGTCAAGTGGGGTCTTATTAAATTCTTCTCAATACGAGGATTTCAAATATCAACTTTTTATAATTTTCATTTATATGCAATTAGAGATATTAACGGCCAAAAAACGTCTTGGCAAACGTGAAAAAGCAAATGGTGCAACTATTTTGAAAAGTATGAAGTATATTATAATGAAATAAAATAATTTATTTATTTATTTGTTAATAATTGACTGCTAATCCCTTATATTGATAAACTAACTTAGAAATTTGATAAATAGAAAATTTCTTGAGCAATTTTTCAAATTCTTTTATCATGTTATGAAGGGTTATTTCAAATTTTTATTATCAAGAAATTTAATTAAAAAAATTAGTTCTTTAAATAAATATTGCTTATTTATAACGAAATAAATTGTTATTATAGAAAATAGCTTCATGATTTTGTTTCATCTCTTGAGCAAGTTTTTGTTCAACTATATAAGTTTGAGAAAGACAATTTCAAACTGTTATCTATATATATAGCAAACTAATGAACAACGAGCTTTGCTTAAGCATGAGTTGTCATGAATAGGAGGTCAATGATTGAATAATTATTTACTTATTTAGAGAAAGCTATGGGTGACTCGCTTTATTCTTTAATGTTTTTCTATTTGCTTTCTTAAGGTCTTGAATGCATGCATTTAATCACCATTTTTTTGTTGGTGGTGCCGCCATGGCTAAGTTCCATTGTACCTTATGGTGGCGCCGCCATGGCTAAGTTGTTGTGGGTTGGCAATCCAGAATTTATGGATGATTGATATTTGATAGGGTATGATTTCTTTTTCCTTTTAACAATTTTGGTAGATGTTTATTTGAGAAGACAACATAGGTCGTTTATTCATATTGACCGCAAAGCTATTTTTTTTTTACTTTTTTTAACTTCCTTCTAATAGCAGCGTGATTATAGGCTTCACTAGTAGAATAATTGCTTATTGATGCGGTGGTATTGCTGCGGTTTTACCCATACGCAACAATATATCACGTAAAATATAAAATAATCATATTGTTGCGGTTTCGGCCGAAAACCGCAGCAATATGGTTTCAACGATAATTTTTTTTAAAAAAGTTGACTATTTAACGAGACATATTGCTGCGGTTTCTGTCAAGAACCGCAGCAATATATTTAAATAATATTAATAAAATAATATTTGAAGCTATTGCTGCGGTTCTTACATAAAACCGCAACAATAGACTTTTTAAATTATAAATAAAAGGGGCCCAACTAGGTTTCCTTTTATTTCTCTTTAGGCGCCGCTCTCTCTCTCCTCACACTCGATATCCTCTCTCCTCACCTTCGGTCTTCTCTTCGCTTTGCCTTCTCACGCTCGAAACTCAGTCGATCCGGCGCACGTTTCCCGTCCGTTCACGCGATGCTCGTTGCTCGTCCGTTCACGCGATGCTCGTTACTCGTCCGTTCACGCTCGAAATTCAGTCGCTCCGGCGCATGTTTCCCGTCCGTTCACGCGATGCTCGTCGTCTCCAGATCTCGTCGTTCAACCAGCATCACATTGTCAAAACTCCTGGTATTCTTATTCTTCACTTTCTCTCTCCTCTTTTCTTTTTGTTTGTTAATATTGATGTGATTTTTCTGGGTTAATCTAATCTAATCTGAGATTTTATTGTTTGTTTTGATTTTGATTAGGTGGTAAATTAGTTTACCAGACTACCAAGAAGAGGGCTAGCGGTCCTAAATGTCCTGTTACTGGCAAGAGAATCCAAGGGGTAATTTCTTCGCTTATTTTCGATCGAAATTGCGAAGAATCTTCATTTGATCTTTGACTTGTGAGTTTAAACCACGCGATGCTCATTTCTCCAGATCTGTTGATCGATTTTTGAATTTCAATGAGAAGAAAATGGTTTCAATTTTGGAATTATGCATCTTTTCATGAAGTGGGTTTGTTAAAATTTTGTATTTTTTTTATGATGATGCCGCTGACTGCGACACTGCGTTGTTGTACTGTTGCTGGGATGGGAAACACGTCGTTTAGTTTTTCTTAATTTTTTTTGAATTTGTTTCTTTGTTTTTTCATTTCAGTTTCTTTGTTTTTTCATTTTAGTTATTTAATTTTTTAGTTTCTTAAATTTTAGTTTTAATTTGTTTCTAAGTCTTTTCATTTCAGTTTTTCAATTTTGTAGTTTGTTTTTCTCAGATTTAGTTTCTCTTTTTCATTTGTTTTTCTTAGTTTAGTCTCTTTTGTATTGGGTGTTTGTAACAGTAGATTGTTGTAGCTATGTGACATTTTTTTAATTATACAATAACTACAAAAAATTTACGCCTTGAGAAATGAAAAAAAAACCGCAGAAATGAAATTATACTATAACTACAAAAAGTTTTTTCCAGGAACCGCAGCAATAGCTTGACCTATTACTGCGATCAAAAACCGCAGCAATAGGTTAATTACCTATTACTGCGCGGCCAAAACCGCCGCAATAGGCCACTTAATGACCGCAGTAATAAGCACTTATTCTACTAGTGCTTGATCATCTAACCATAGGCGTGATTATATGTTAATTGAGGATTTAACGTATTAGATAAATGTACGCAATAGGCCATGACTGTGATTTAGGCAATTCCCATATTTAGCATCAGTCAATCACTTATATTGAGTTGATTTTCTCCATCAATTGAAATGATAATTTAGGCAATTCTCAAATTCGGCACAAATAATTCATCCTTACGTGGCATAGTTGCAATGTCTTTCTATCCTATGTGGCACATTCATCTGTGAAATCAATTTCCTAATCGCCACCTGGCCTCGGAAATTTTAAAACTATCTAATATATACTTAATTCTATTAGTTGTTTTTAGTGCTTGATGCTATTAAGTCTAAACTCTAAAGTTATAAATATAATTTAGATGGCAGTATAATAATATTTTGCAAAATTAAATTGCTGTTATATATAAATTAGAATCATTACGAAAAAAATAAAAAATAAAAAAATTGATTCCAGGATAACTACAAATAGAATATAAGAAAGGTATAAATTATCCACATAAATTTAGTATAGATATCAATGTAAATAAAAAGATTAAAAATTACATCAAATTATCCCATGAGAGTACAATAATATATGGTTTGACTCATCTAATCAAAGAAAATTCGAAATTTATTTTAGTCGAATGTATATGCCACATGTCTATGATCTCATTAACTAGGAATAGACCCCGACCATGACCTTTTGAAATGAAATGTCACCAATCCACTACAATCTCAATGTTTAATGTTTCAAAGTAAAACATAATAAAGTCTTATAATTATATGTAACTATAAAGGCATAGATAAAATTCTCTTACCCCAGTTCCATTGAAATTGTAATTTTTATCCCGAATTTCTTAGAAGTTTTTTTTAAAAAAAAAAGATATATATCATGCCATAACGTCCATTTTCAATTTTGGACTACATAGAAAATTGCGAAAAGCTAACACAATCAATTATGAAATTTATGAATAATAATATATTTGATAATTGTAACTGACTCGGGGCATCTTCCGGGCTAAAATAGTAGTCAGATTAGATCATAAAGGGAAAAAAGGAGTAATGGGAGAGGCGGGTATTTTCTATCTCTAGTTTTCTCTCTATGCTGCAAGCATTAAGCTGCCATGGCAAGGAAAACGAAAGCTTCGAGTAATACCAATACCTCTAAATCGACCAAAACACTAGTGAAATTGCAAGTTCAGTCATCGTCTCATGCTAAGAAAACCTGAACTATGGATGAAATCATGGGGATTCAGGCCATTGAATTCAAGAGCTTTGATGAGGAACCTCCAGATGTTATGGGAGAATTTTTTCGCCGAAGTCTTCATTAAAGGAATGCAGCAGCAATCGGAGGTTAGGTATCAATTTTTGGAGTGGATGACTGCAACTAAGAGCAGAGAGGTGAATGCGGTGCAAAATACCCCTATGTTATAGATGAATTCACCAGGTAATAAACAATCTCCTCTGCCTAGTAGATTGAATTTCAATGATAATCTGGATGTGGATGAACAAAATGATATATGTATGAATGATGAGATTGGTGTTGATGACAATTCCAATTGTGTTAATATTAACTTTGATGATATTCAAGATGAAGTTGACTTTTGGAATTTATCTATTATATGCTTTGTTGTGGGTGCGAATCCACCATTACATGTAATTGAGGGTTTTTTCAGAAGGATCTGGAGGAAAATGGGGATTGATAAGGTTGCTAGTGTCAATAAGGGGGTATTCATAGTGAGATTTACAACCATGGAGACTAGGGATAAGGTTCCAAAGGGAGGATGTCAATTTTTTGATAAGAAGCCAAAAATCATGAAAGCTTGGGCACCAGATGTGGATATTACGAAGGAGATTGTAGGCTCAGTACCAATTTGGGTAAATCTTCACAACCTGGATATAAAGTATTGGGGGAGATAGAAGCCCTTTCAAGATAGTTGGTCAAATTGGGAAGCCAATTAAAACTGATCAAGCTAATTCTAAGAGGGTGAGACTTCAATTTGCCATAATTCAGGTGGAAGTTGAGATTGATCAACATTTTCTTGAGAATGTGAGATTTGTGAATGAAAAAGATGTTATGTTGTGTATCAACGTGGAGTTTGAGTGGAAGCCTGTGGTATGTGATATTTGCAAGCAATTTAGGCATACTCATATTCAGTGTAGGAAGAAGAATGGTCATCATAATCAGCAAGTGTGGAGGAAAAAACTACAGCTGCAGAGGAGAATGCAATGGTGAGTACTGCTGTATTCACTCCAAGGAGAGAAGCTGAAGTGGGTGCTGAGGGATTCAGGAGGGTCAGTTCATGTAACCGCCCGCACCTCCGAGCTTCTAAGCCCATATAAGGCTAGTTCATGTCAAAATATAGGCCCATATAAGTTTAGTTCATGTCAAAATATAGGCCCATTTGCATCTTTATGTGAACCCTAGTCTATGTCAAGCCCAGTCCAAGTCTAATCCCAGTCCATTTCAATCGAAGTCCGATCCTAATCCATTTTCAATGTCAAGCCCATGTGCATTTCTAAGTCTAACTTCAAACTAATATAGGACTAAGTCCATAATCAGGTCCATATAAGGCTCAATTCATACCCTAAGTCTAATCAAATCCATTTCAAACCATGTAGGAGGAAGTCCAAATTCTGAAATTCAAAACCTCTAGGCCTAGCGAAGGTAGCACTTCTTAAAGACCACATAGGCAAATCCTGAGTTTAGTGAAGCTACTCACCTTTTAAGACCACAACGACACCCTTTGAACTAGCGAAGCTAGTCATCCTTAAGACCATAACAACACCCTCTAACCTAGCTAAGCTAGTCATTCCTAAGACCATAAGGGCACCCTCTAAGTTTAGCGAGACTACTCACCTTTTAAGACCATAACGACACCTCTAACCTAGCGAAGCTAGTCACCCCTAAGACCATAAAGGCATCCTCCGAGTTTAGCGAAGCTACTCATACCTTACATCTATAGCATCCCAATTAAGTCCATAATGGCCCAAAACCTTTGAGTCTAGCGAAGCTAGTCCATCTTAGATCCATAACAACCCAAAATCATCGAGTCTGGCGAAGACAATCACCCATAAGTCTAGCAAAGCTAGCATTTCCTAAGTCCACATAGGCAATCCTTTTGAGTCTACTCTAGTCCGCTTGCATAGTCCATTCCATATTTGCATATGCATATAGTTAGGCCCATGTCAGCATCACGGTCAAGCCCATGCTAGTCCAAAAATCCATAACCATTTCTAATCCTCCATTTCAAAATCATTTCTCATTTTCATTTCCCATTTCCATTCCCCATTCTAAATTTTCATTTACCATTTCTCATTTCTCATTTACCACTTCTCCATTCCTCATTTCCATTTCTCATTTCGAAGTTCATTTCTTAAAATTTACGAGGTCCATTCGATTTCTGTTCACGACAGGTTGTTAGATTATAACTTGGGAACGTCCGACAGAGAGGATACAAGGTCAACCTACCCCTAGGCTCATCAAACGAGTCCTCATCTTCCCATACGAGTCTTTCGAAACTTCTGAATCATCTGAATCATCATCCAAGATGGGAGACACTTTTGAACAACTCAATGCAATCATGACTCAACTTCAACTGATAAACTATCGTCTTGAGGGACAAGACAAAGAGATAAAGGCGCTGAGAGAAAAGCTGATAACTGAGGAAGATGACACTCCACCACCACCACCTCCTATCAAGTCCGAGACAGATTTGAGGTTCGAACAACTCGAGCAATTGATCCAATCAATTCCTGCACTCGAGAGTCAGGTTCATGGCCATGACATCATTGATCCTGAACTGAGGGAAAAGCTTCCTAAAAAGGTAGCATTGGGTGACCTCCCAAAATTCAAGGGGGTCGAAGGCATGAGCAAGGACCTGTTTGCTTATGTTTTTTATAATACCTCGACTTTTTAAACTCGATTTATTAATTACTAATTATGTTTATTAGCTCCATTACGTCCTAAATTTTTTCGAAATAATCATGGTTAAGGTGATTTTCTAAAATAAGTATATTTACTTTAGATAAGTGATATTTATGGTGATGGTTTAACTATAATGTAATTTATAGTACTAATGTTTTTCCTATATGAATTTTGAGTCAATGATTTTAGCTAAAGTCCAAACATTCAAGTTTCATGCCCAAGTTGAATACAACTCAAAAATATAAATTTCCAACCAAAAAAAAAGGAGAAAGTAGTAGTGAAGATAAACTTGAATTTGACTTTCCTACCAAATTCCTTCCTTCTTCTACCTTCCTCCTTATACATGGCAACTCAAGATAAAATTTTCTTCTCTAAACCACTAATTTGTTGCCATGATCACCCCCTCTCCAAGAGAAGAATTTTTATCAAAATTTTCTTCCATCCATTGTTATCTTCAAACTACTAAACACATGACTTTTAAGTTTTCTAGAAACTCAACCATGGCTATAAATATCCATATCCCCCAGGCATCACACCACACAACCCTCTTTCTCACTCCTCTAGCCACCACAACACCACCCCCTTTGCTATTGGTGCCGACCACATGCGGGCTGCCGACCTCCTGCGTCGCTAAACCAGGGAGCCTAATGCTGTTGTTTCTCTGTTTCGTTGCTGCCATTGGTATTACGTTGTTGCTATAGCTTCATTCATGCTTTCTTATTTTCTAAAACCCAAGAATCAACTATAATGAAGGTAATATTAATACCCAAAGACTATTTTTATGGGTTATGAAAGCTATGGCCCGATTGTTTAGTATACTTATGATTTTGTGTCAACTTCTAATGTAATGGAAGTCACAACATGTTTTCATAACCAAAATGAGTTTTATGTTTCAAAAGTTATAAGTAGTATTTTATTATTTTATATTAGGAATTAATAAGTTGAGATTTTTGAAAGCCCATAAGATTAAGAGCGTTTTGAGTAGGTATAAATTATCTTAATGGGCAGATGTCTAATGATGGATTTGTTATCTTTTGGAGCTATGATTTTATGGAGCTATGATTTTATGGAGGAGATTAAAGAGTGACAATACTTAAGGAGTAAAGGAAAGGAATAACGTATGAGGTAACGTTTATGTCCAGCTATTATGTTTTCCCGTATACGTTATATGTAACCTTTATGTTCAGCAAAAATGCGTGTTCGTATATAATATATGTGCCCGGATGTGTGATTATGATTATGTGATACTAGTTATGGGGTATGATTATGTTATGTGATTTTATGCAATTGAGTATGATGTATATGCTGGTATAAGAGCCATGGGGTTGTAGTTATATTTGTTCCTTATAAAACTTGTTCTTTTGATTTCAGTACTTTCCAGTCTTAAATTTGACTCTTGTCCTAATTGTTACTCTGCTGGTTTTAAAGTTTGTAGAGGCGGTAAGTCCCGTGTGCGGCAGTCAGACCATAGGGCTACATCTTTTTCACGACGGGTAGGTTTTAGGGCTTATTTCAAGTTTATTTTTTGGACTAAGTTCTGTTTCAAAGTTATGAGTTCTATATAGAGCAGAGGAACTCCATCCTTTTCTCGTGGTAGTAGTAAACCCAATAAGCTGGTTAAAAATAAAACCTTTACTATAGAAAACCTGGAGCAAAGCATTGACAATTGGGAGATACCCAAAGTTAATAAAGACCAGATTTATAAAATGAGTAGATATAATATTTTTAAAACTGATTATGTTATCAAAACCCAAGAATTAACGAGATATCCATTTAACAAAACCTATTGATACTATTAAATTATTTTCAGCAAAAACTTTGCAAAAACATGTCGAAAAGGGTTACCGATATATCCATATAGGATTGGTTCAAGTAGGCTTAAAACCTCTTACAAAAGAAGGATTAAATTCCTCAGTCCTTGTGGCCCTTAGAGATGGACGATTCAAAGACTTTAATGATTCCTTACTAGGAACTATAGAGTCAACTTTATCCATGGGTCCAGTCTCTTTCGATTGTTATCCAAATTTCAGTGTCTCGTTAAGTGATAAGAATATCTTATCCTCCTTACTCTTACAAATTAAAACTCATAATTACAAAATGTTCGATGGTTCTTTTCCAGTAGCTCTGATCTATAAAGTCCATTACAAAGCCATGATGTCTGCTTTTAATACTAGAAATATACAACATAGTAAAAAAGGAGAAACTCTGCTCCTCCAAACCGACCTTTCTTGATCAAACATAAGAATCCCTTGACCAATACAATGGAATGATGTCAGTCTTCCTGAAGATTGGTTCCTTGAAGGAGCTGCTGAACCTGAAGCGCAATCCCTAGTTCTTCCAGAACCTAATACCGACTTAGAAAGAGTTATACAATACTCTGATGGTAGTGTTAAACTTAGCTTTAATGGGAGCACTAGCTCTAGGTATTCAGACCATTCCTCTGTTGAAAGCCTAGGACAGTCTTCTCGTCATCCTTCAATAAATAACATACATTAGAAACGTCAAGTCAGCTGTCCTAGAAACAGTTACCCGGAAAGGCCAAGGTATTCTACCTCAGATATACCTTCACCATCCATCCAAAATGTTGAATATAGAACCCAAGTTCCTCATTCGGTTTATGCTGAACGACAGTCTCCTCTAGACTCACCCTCAGCCTCGGTTTTAACTGAGAATATTACTAATGAGCTTAACGTCCTTGAAAAGGATTTCGAGATCAAAAAAGAATTAGTTCACAACGACTTTTATGCACCACATAACCTCTCGAAGAGAACGTGGTTCTTCGAGCACTTTCTTGAAATTCGCGAAAAGATCCAAGAAAGCTATTACAACTTTGTTATACAGCATAAAACCCTTATTCTTTTCTTTGATTGGTTTGAACTCTATAATTCTAACAATAACATTGATTACCCCTTTAAATCCATAGAACCTATCAACACCAATAGAAGAATGACCGTCTGGGAGACTCCAGATGGCACTGTTTAAACTGACCATCCTCCTTTACGTCAAATTACCTTCTCCATAGGCGAGCACAAGGTAGAGGCCTCTCCTCTGAAGAAACCTCGGGAAGAAGCTACAACAAACCTAAAGAATATTGTCCTACAAAATAATTTTACTAATATTAGCCTTAACACTCTAGGAAAGCAGCTTTCTAGAATTGAGAAACAAAACCTTAAAGCAGAGACAAGCTTAGTTTCTACTCCTTTAGAAAAAAGCCTCCGGAATCCAATTTTTAAACCATTCCAGATTTCGTAAAAGGCTCAAAAAGAAGTCACGACTTCAAGGACTGAATTTCTTCAAGCTATCAAAGACCAAATTAGCAGGGTTGAACCTTCAACCTCAAAAATAGTTGAGGAAGAAACAGTCCAGGATAATACTGTCAGTGTTCTAGATTTAAGTGACAACACTGAGTCAGAATCCAGCCCCAAAACACCTGAATTAGCTTAACTCTCTTGGCAAAATACTGGACCTCTTGATATTATTCCAATAAGGTCTAGTGAGTCCCAAATCGGAAGTCAACCTAACACGATTATTCAACCAAAATATAATGCCTCTTCCATCTATGAATGGAATATATACGGTATGAGTGAACACCAAATTTTAAACCTCTTACAGCAAATGACGATGGCTTCAAATGCTTACAAAATCCAATCTGGTACGTCAGATAAAACAGTTGCAGAGCTCTTAATTGCAGGCTTCTCTGGCTAGCTAAAAGGATGGTGGGATTTATATCTCGCCAAAGAACAGCAATTGGACATCTTGAACGCGATCCAGACAACTGAAGATGGGGTTCCCATTCTCAACCAGAATGGAGAACCATTCCAAGATTCTATCTCAACCTTAATTTTTACCTTATCACTTCATTTCATTGGAGATTCCAACCATCTAAGAGATAAAAACGCAGATCTTTTGTCTAATCTTAGATGCAAGAAACTTAGTGATTTCCAATGGTATAAGAATACTTTCCTAACCAGGGTTATGCTTAGAGAAGACTCTAACCAACCCTTTTTGGAAAGAAAAATTCTTAGCAGGTCTTCCAACCATATTAGGAGAAAAGGTCAGAAACAGAATCCGTGAGGATTTTGGAGAACATATTATCCCTTACGACAGGTTAACCTACAGTGAGTTGGTAAGTCTAACCTCTAAACAAGGCCTTCAAATATGTCAAGATTTGAAGTTCCAAAAACACTTAAAAAGGAAATTAAAAGAAACTAAAAAGGAATTAGGTTCCTTCTGCCAACAATTTGATATCTCCTCCCCTCAGACAAGCACTTGTAAAGGGCGCTGTAGTAAACCAACCCAGTACCAAAAACCCTATAAAGCCCGAAGTTTCTATAAGAAGGTTAAGAAAGTCTTCCATAGTAAAAAACCTTTTGAGCAACGAAAGTGGAAGACTCATAGAAAACCCCAACAGACTACCACAAAACCTGACTTAAAAAACATAACTTGTTTCAATTGTGGAAAAAAGGGTCATACAGCTAGATATTGTAGGATGTCTAATAAAATCCAAAACCTTGACCTAGATGATGAAACTCTAGGAAGAATTTCAGCTCTTCTTATAGAGTCTTCTGATGAAGAAACCGAATCTTATAATTCAGTTAAGAATTATGACCCTCATGATAATGACATAGATTACTCATCTTCAGCTAATAATGAGGATTATACCCTAAACGTTCTCACCAAAGAACAAAGCCTCATCCTTGATGTTATCCAGGATATTAACAATCCTAACCTTCAAAAATAATACCTTGAGCGACTTCGTAAATCCCTTGAAGAAAGTTCTAAAGAAAAGGACCCTGACCCCCCTTCTTCAAGCACTGAACCATACAACCTCACTTCTATTTTAGAAAAGAGAAGTTCTAGAAAGAAGCCAGAAAGAACCATACGGGATCTTCAGGCTGAAGTTAAAACCATTAAAGCCGACATAAACGATCTTAAAACGAAACAGCAGCACGACTCTGCCATAATTCAGCTTCTAACCTCTCATATGGTCCCAGATATCCCTAGTGAGAGTGATCCTGACGATGTCCCAGATGAAGAAAAAAGCCCAAAAGTCCCAGATGATTTCTTTTTTGTTTTAATAGAAATCAGTTCTAGAAAATATTATATAAAGGTCACACTTTAGTACTCTAGTGATTTTAAAATTAATACTATAGCGTTGTTCGATACCGGAGCAGATCTAAATTGCATTAAATCTAGTCTCGTCCCAATACGCTTTCATCAGAAAACTTCGGAAAAACTTAGCTCTGCTAATAACACCAAGATGCATATAGAAGGAAAAACAGATGCAAACATATTAAATCAAGGCCTTTCTCTAAAAAGCCATTTTGTCCTTGTTACCAATATACACCATTCAGTAATCTTGGGAACACCTTTCATAAATATAATAACCCCTTACAATGTCAACTATGATAGAATATCCTTCAAGACCAAAAATAAAAGGCTTGATTTCCTTTTCTTAGAGAAGCCCAAGACCAGAAATCTCAACATTATAAAGGCAAGCTCCATTTATAATAGTGAGATAAATTCTCTTATCAATCGAAAACAAAGTGATGTGCACGATCTAAAACTGAAAATCCATTTACAAAAGATCAAGCACCAGTTACAAGGTAGTGTTCTAAAGACTCAGATAGCTGACTTCCAAAGCCTCCTCGAAAGGGAAGTTTTCTCTGAGCTACCAAATGCCTTCTGGAATAGAAAGCAACACATGATCGACTTACCTTATGAGCCTGATTTTGATGAAAAGAATATCCCAACCAAAGCCCGACCAACTCAGATGAATGCCGACTTAGAACGCCATTGTCGAGAAGAGATTAGATTTCTCGAAAGCAAAGGCTTAATTTCCAAATGTCGTTCCCCTTGGAGCTGTGCGGCGTTTTACGTTAACAAAGCTTCGAAAATTGAACGAGGCACGCCTAGACTAGTTATAAATTACAAGCCTCTTTACGATTCCCTTCGATGGATCCATTATCCAATACCCAATAAAAAAGATCTGATGCAAAAATTACACCATGACTTCATGTTCTCAAAATTTGATATGAAATCCGGATTTTGGCAAATACAGATCAAGCCACAACATCGTTATAAAACCGCTTTTACTGTCCCTTTTGGCCAGTATAAATGGAATGTTATGCCTTTCGGTCTTAAAAATGCTCCCTCTAAGTATCAAAGAATTATGAATGATATCTTCAACCTCTATTCAGACTTTTGCATTGTTTACATTGATGACGTGCTAGTTTACTCAAGCACGATTGATCAGCACTTTAAAAACCTTAAGACTTTTTTCTATCTAATTAAGAAAATTGGTCTCGTCGTTTCAGCAAAAAAGATTTCTTTATTTCGAACAGAGATTAGATTCCTCGGTCAAATTGTGTCTTGTGGAACTATTACCCCTATAGATAAGTCTCTCCACTTCACTAGCAAATTTCCTGATAAAATCTTAGACAAAACTCAACTACAGAGGTTTCTTGGTAGTTTAAATTATATCATTGATTTTTATCCAAATCTTTGTAGAATTGCGAAACCTCTCCATGATAGACTAAAGAAAAAGTCACCGCCTTACTCCAATATCCATACTCAGGCTGTTAAAACCATAAAAACCCGAGTCTTAGAAATCCCATGCCTTAGTTTAGCAAACCCTGACCTGCCTAAAATTATTGAGACAGATGCCAATGACAACGGTTACGGAGGTATTTTAAAACAGGTCGACAATGGTAAATAGTACATTATCAGGTTCACCTCAGGGCACTGGAATGATACCCAGATAAAATACTCTACAATAAAACAAGAAGTTTTATCAATTGTTCTTTGTATTACCAAATTTCAGTCTGATTTATTAAATAAAAAATTCTTATTAGGTGTTGATTGTCAAGCTGCTAAAGCTGTCTTAAAAAAGGATGTCCAAAACATTGCAGTAAAACATGTTTTTGCCAGATGGCAGTCTATCTTATGCATTTTTGAATTTGAAATTGAGCATATAAAAGGAGAAGAGAACTCTATCCATGACTTCTTAACACGTGAATTTATTACAGAAATGCCTAGAAAAACAAAAGATAAAGAGAAGTCCCGTCCTCCTCCTGAGAAAACCATCTGCACCACACAAAAACCCATTAAAACCTGGTACGAAGCTGTCCAGAATATGGAGAGTGAAACCTCTTCTATTGACAGAACACAGGAAGTTCAAGAATGGCTCTTTTCCATCTCTGAGCATCCTGCGTCTATCCTTAAACACCCCCAGCTCCTCCAAGCTTTCCAAAACTCTATGCAAAACCAGGGAAGCACAAGCAAAGCAGCTACGGAAGGTAAAACTCCTGCGGGAAAAAAATATTAGTGCCATTTCAAAACCATAGGAAGGAGAATCTTCCCAAAAAACCCCTCCTCAAAAACAATTTCTAAAATCTAGTAGCTCTCAAGTTGTGGTTGCACAACCTAAGAGAAACAAGACTTCAGAATATTTTGTTAAAACTGCCTCACAAAATATTATAACAATTGAACATGGGTATCATGATGAGGATCCCTATGTCTCAATACAAAAAATATTTGGGAAAAACTGGTTCTATAAACCATGGGATCGTACTAAAACTGCAGAATATTACCAGACAATCCTTGAGGTTACCGGCTCCGCTGAATTCAAACACTTCTTTTATAAAAATGAGCAAGCTGTGCCCTCTTATTCAACCATTAAAATTATAAAGGTTCTCAGTCCTCACGACTGGAATCAAGACCTGTCAAAACACAAAGCCTTCCCCATTAGCTTCAACAACACTTTCCCACATTGCAAAACCTTTAATTATTGGGATTACCAACAGGCTTGGTTTTCCACTTTTTTAATTCAAAATAATAGATTATCCCATTCATGGCTAATCTACTTCAACACTAAATCCATACAGCCAGAAAAATTGTCATCTTGGTTTGCCCAATGGTGGAAGCTCTATGGCTCTTTTAGTGAAATCCTTCACCCTGAAGTTACAAAAAACTATAATACCTTTCGAACCCAATACAAAACTTCAAATGTAGAAAGGCGATTTCCCGCTTTATGTTTATTTTCAATGAAGTTTTACCTTCCTTGGGTTTGTCAATGGTTCCTTGAAATAAACCTAGATCAAGAGAGCATGGTTCTCCAAAGAAGATTTAAAACCAGATGGTGGTCAAATTTCAATACACCACAGTCTATCCTTGAACCAGCCATCAGAGAATGGTTGAAGAAAAATTGTAACACAGGTACCATAACTTCAGGGCCAGAACAATCTCAGTTCCTTGCCCGAAAATCACGGCCAAATTCATTACTTGCATCGGCTACAACCCTGAAGATTACGCACGGATCCTACGACAACTAGCTAATAGTATGTCTGAATCCTCCATAACTTCGGAGCATGAATCAACAGCAGACTCCTCCATCCACCTCAGTGACGATGAAGAAGATAATGGTTTCCAGACTTAAAAAAAATAAAAAATTATTGTTTCTTTCACTATCTTCAAGCCGCAACAGGGTTACCACTACAACGGATAAATTTCTGCAAAAAATCTCTGCGATGCAACGAATTTCCACAGCAACAGTCAAAGCCAACAGTATAAAGCTGGAAAACTATTCATCAATAGTATAAAGCTACAACAAAACAAAACTTTGAACAGTTTAAAGTAGAAGACAAATTATTCATGCACAATCCTACATCATGACAGCATTGCTCTTCCCTGCCTATAAATTGAGGCTTCTCCATCAGTTCTAGGCAGAGCAAAATACACGGCTACACAAACTCCTCTAAAATCTATCTCTCTCTCTCTCTCAAAAAATTGTAACTCTCTTTAAGTATCAGTATCATTCAAGACTCTTTGTAAGTCTTTTCTGTAAAACTATGGCCGGTTCAACCGCCTTACTTTACTTTGTTTATGCTTACATGTTTTTGATATCATGAAAATATGTGAATCTCATAGCCAAATTATATATGATATGTTATGAGGTTAAATGACTTATGAATTAGGGTTATCTGATAAGTTATGATAATAAAAGTGGATGGTCTTACTGGCTTGGAGTCATGAACTGAACTGGTAAATGGGCAAGTTACAGGCGGAGGAATTAAATGGACCAAAATGGTCGAATGTTAATGTTTACGAAATATGAAAGTTACGCTCTGTCCAAAACATGTACTTATCAATGAACTAAGCTCACGTAGATGGTCCTTGCCAGTAGACTATTCAATGCTAAAGATAATGTTCTCTGATAATAATTACTAAAGTGTTATAATGTATGCTTGTATATGAAAAATGTTTACGAACTAAAACTATTTTTACGGGCTGGAGTGAAGTTACTGAGTTTTCAACTAATTTTAGGTTATTTTCTGTTTTTTTCCCTTTTCTCTACTTTTATGAAATCATTCAGGTGTTATGAAGATAGCACAGGATCAGTTATGTCAAGGATGCACCGGAAAGATTAAGTTGAAGTGAATCTGTATATATATTTGGAATACTTAGAATACTCCGTAATAAGCGTAATCATTATTACTTTAAGACGATCATTTGTATGTTTACGAAATCATTTTAGACTTTTATTTTATTAGTGGGCCGTAATCCACAGGCTTAAGTTATGTTTCCGCTGTCAATAAAGGTTGTGTATTCTCGGGGCGTTACAAAATGGTATCAGAGCCGAAACCTAGCCGGAAGTGCGAAGTCTTAGACTTTGCATCGCCTAGGTATGATCCTTTGGGAATTTAGACGTTGAGAAAGTTAAGGTTGATTTTGAAGTCTATTTGGATTAATAGAGTTTATGATATGAGAAATAGGATGATGGATGCCCTTTTGAAGTTTAAGTGGTTATACGTGGACCTAGTTAGTCTTAAGCTATATAAGTATGTGGCGGTTATATTGCGTTATGAAATTTTTAATAGTATTTCGATGAATTTTAATTATATGATTTCTTCAAAGTCAAATGTTTTTCTCGAAATGAGATCCCACAAAATGATCAAATTAAGGTCCAATGCCAACAAGTTTGCCCCTTTTGTTTTCTTTGCTCCTCGATGAGTTGAAGTAGAGATACAAAACACGATGGCGGAATGGAGGCTAGATACTTAAATGAAAGACTACGAAGGTGAGGGCTCTTGTTTTAGAAAAATGGTATTTTCTGCTAAGTCAAGTTTCGAGGACGAAACTTTTTTGAGAGGGTGAGGATGTAATACCCCGATTTTTTAAACTCGATTTATTAATTACTAATTATGTTTATTAGCTTAATTACGTCCTAAATTTTTTCGAAATGATCATGGTTAAGGTCATTTTCCAAAATAAGTACATTTACTTTAGATAAGTGATATTTATGGTAATGGTTTAACTATAATGTAATTTATAGTACTAATGTTTTTCCTATATGACTTTTGGGTCAATGCTTTTAGCCAAAGTCCAAACATTCAAGTTTCAAGCCCAAGTTTAATACAACTCAAAAATATAAATTTCCAACCAAAAAAAAGGAAGAAGAAGAAGAAAGTAGTAGTGAAGATAAACTTGAATTTGACTTTCCTACCAAATTCCTTCCTTCTCCTACCTTCCTCCTTATACATGGAAACTCAAGATAAAATTTTCGTCTCTAAACCACTAACTTGCTGCCATGATCACCCCCTCTCCAAGAGAAGAATTTTTTATCAAAATTTTCTTCCATCCATTGTTATCTTTAAACTACTAAAACATGACTTTCAAGTTTTCTAGAAACTCAACCATGGCCATAAATATCCATGTCCCCCAGGCATCATACCACACCACCCTCTTTCTCAATCCTCTAGCCACCACAACGCCACCCCCTGTGCTGCCGGTGCTGACCACATGCGGGCTTCCGACCACCTGCGCCGCCAAATCGGACAGCCTAATGTTGTTGTTTCTCTATTTCGATGCTGCCATTGGTATTACACAGCTTCGTTCCTACTTTCTTATTTTCTAAAACCCAAGAGTCAACTACAATAAAGGTAATATTAAAACCCAAAGACTATTTTAATGGGTTATGAAAGCTATGGCCTTATACTCATGATTTTGTGTCAACTTCTAATGTAATGGAAGTCACAACATGTTTTCATAACCAAAAGGAGTTTTATGTTTCAAAAGTTGTAAGTAGTATTTTATTATTTTATATTAGTACTTAATGAGTAGAGACATTTGAAAGCCCATAAGATTAAGAGCGTTTTGAGTAGGTATTATTTATTTTAATGGGCAGATGTCTAATGATGGATTTGTTATCTTTTGGAGCTATGATTTTATGGAGGAGATTAAAGAGTGACGATACTTAAGGAGTAAAGGAAAGGAATAGCGTATGAGGTAACGTTTATGTCCAGCAATTATGTTTGCCCGTATACGTTATATGTAACTTTATGTTAAGCAAATATGCGTGTTCGTATATAATATTTGTGCCCGAATGTGTGATTATGATTATGTGATGCTAATTATGGGGTATGATTATGTTATGTGATTTTATGCAATATATATATATATATATATATATGATATCATGAGAATATGTGAATCTTATAGCCAAATTATATATGATAAGTTATGAGGTTAAATGACTTATGAATTATGGTTATCTGATAAGTTATGAAAATAAAAGTGGATGGTTCTGCTGGCTTGGAGTCATGAACTGAACTGGTAAATGGGCAAGTTACAGGTGGAGGAAAAATCTGTTTACGATATAAGAAATGGACCAAAATGGTCTAATGTTAATGTTCATGAATTATGAAAGTTACGCTCTGTCCAAAACCTGTACTTGTCAATGAACTAAGCTCACGTAAATGGTCCTTGCCAGTAGACTATTCAATGCTAACGATAATGTTCTCTGATAATAATTACTAAAGTGTTATAATGTTTGCTTGTGTATGAAAAATGTTTACGAACTAAAACCGTTTTTACGGGCTGGAGTGAAGTTACTGAGTTTTCAACTCATTTTAGGTTATTTTCTGTGTTTTTCTCTTTTCTCTATCTTTATGAAATCATTCAGGTGTTATGAAGATAGCGTAGGATCAGTTATGTCAACGATGCTCCGAAAAGATTAAGTTGAAGTGACTTTGTAGAATACTCTGTAATAAGCGTAATCATTATTACTTTAAGACGGTTATTTGTATGTTTAAGAAATCATTTTAGACTATTATTTTATTAGTGGGACATAACCCACAGACTTAAGTTATGTTTCCGCTGTCAATTAAGGTGATGTATTCTCGGGGCGTTACATATTTCCCTTGACCTTGGATGCATACCAATCCAAGTGATTCAGATCACTGAATAAACACAAAGTTGAATGACTGGGAAAGGCCGTACAAATGACTAACAGGCCATCTGAAGAGGACCAAGTCCGAATGGTGATCTGTAATCTACAGTATAAATACGGAAAACATATTAAATTCCAACCTATAGAGTCTTTCACGAAGCTCTACAAAGTTGGTCTACTAATTGAGGAAGAGGTGCAAGCCAATAAGAACAAGGGTTATAATAATAACAACTCTTTTAAGAAGAGTAATAACAACCCTTCTAGTTCCAAAAGCAACGGCGTCAATGCCCTAACTACTGAAAAGAGAGGTTATCAAAAGCCTTAAAGAACATTCACTCCTTTAGGCATGTCTCTAGAAGAAGCCTTCACTAGGTTTCATGCAAAAGGAGCACTTCAGCCTCTCGTCCCTACTCCAGACCCTGCTCCTAAGAATAGATCCAGGAAATGGAATACTAATGCCTACTGCAAGTACCATCAAGGAAATGGGCATATGACATCACAATGTTGGACTTTGAAGCACGCCCTACAAGACATGGTTAAAGATGGTAGTCTACCAATTCTGCCTGCAGCAAAATTCAACAACAATAGCAACTCCTTGGGCAGTGCTTAAATAATGTCAGGGCATGGTCATTTAATGCTAGTTTTCTAGTTTGAGTCGGAGAGTCCATCCCCTAGCTGCTTCATTTTCTTTCCTATCGAGTCTATGTCCTTTACGACTTTAATATTTATAAGCCTAGTTCCATTTTATTTTTAATTAATAAAATAATCACATTTTCAGTTTCATTGGCCTTCCATCATTTTATTTATGCTTCTTATTCAATGATGAAACTTAAATCACCTAAATGACTTTGATTAATAAATGATAAAAAAACAGAAAAAATGACATACTTTGTATCAGGAGTTATTCCCCTCTTCCCTCCATCATCCATAAACCATCTCATGCAACCAAAATAAACAATCCCTTAAATCATCATCCTTTATGATCATTAGCCATATAACCCTTTAAAATCAAAGCTTCACAAATATCATTCAAGCCTCCAATACCCAAAACCAAAAACTTGTATGCAAGCCTTACTACATAAGTAAATTCAATGCCAGGTAAAATAATAATAATAGTGAATAAATTCAAAGTGCGAAAAAAAGCAAAAGCAAAAGACTACGCACAGGACAAAAAGAAGAAACATGCAAAAAAAAAAAGCCAAAGGCAAAGAAACAAAAATTCAAGATATGGGGCTTGCACACAAGTTCTACCCCTCATTCAAATCCTTCAAAAACTTAACCCATATAATCAAAATCCATGATCCTACCTTAGCCCAACCAATTGAACCTTCATCAGAACATAAAACCTCAAGCCTTTAACCTTTTATATTCAACCCTAACTCCTTTTTCAAGTCAAAGCCCGCTAGGTTGAAAACCCAAAAGGGCGGCCTAGGCAAAAGTTAGGGCACCAAAAAAAAGAAATCAGATTCAGAACAACGAATGGTCTGATTCCGCAAGGATACATAAGAATCCTCATTTTGAGGTCCGACTGCATCAATAAAGATAAAATTAATCAACTTCTAATGATTTGAATTTCTAGAATTCATGAGTATATTCTTCTAGATCCCAACATAGACTCGAGTCTGAACCAAGCCTCGTCAAAACCTTTTCCCGCCTATATTTATTTAAGTCGTAAATTTAAACCTTTTCATTTTTCAATCCAAACTCTCCTTGTCCCAGAAGGACTCTTTGACAATTCCATGGTTTCTGGCGATATTTGACTTTGCCTGTATCAACTCCCTAGTGAAGAATTCCCCATGAAAACTCTGAACGTTCAAAACAGATCAAGTACGTTTCAATCAAGACTCGTAATGCCTAATTCAAGACAAGCTCACCCAAAATGGGGGCTTCCTATATATGTGGTGGTTCCTCCAAATCAAATCAAACTCCCGAAAAGTTGTAGTATGCGGATCTCATTTACGGACCCTAATTATTTACTAAAAATAATTTTTGAAAATCATTCTATTCATTTTGGTCATTCTATCACTCCACATATCCAGATCTCATAGCCTTGCAAAATCCTGACCTTGCATTGCATTACAGACATCTCCTTAGCTTTGCATAACCTTAATCCTTGCATAGCGTTTCATGCATCCTTAGAGAGTCTAAGTTTGCATTATTTACATCATTATGACCCTTATCTGAGTTGCTTGCACCTATCTGCTAACATCTTTCCCTACAGATAATCAGATTACTTGTAGTTATTGTCCTGCAGACTAATTTTGTTTTGCAGAGACCGGAGTATATAGATTAGTTCTAAACTGCAGAGCGTTTAGAATCTTTCTCCGTCCCAACATTGTGTACTTTGACTATCGGTTTCCTGAACCTTAGTCAATGTGGGGGCTTTTGTAGACACATAATCGTGTCTCCTCATTTAAGGGCCCAGCGATGAAACATACCGCGGTCTTAATTGGTCCGACCCAAGGGCAGAGCAGTCCGAATAGCCAAAACTATTTTAAAAAGTGTTTAAATCGTATTTTAAGCCCAACTCTTTGAAGAAGCCCATTTAATTATTTATTGATAATTAATTGTTTTATTTAAATAAAATTAATTTTTTCAAAGATATTTTTATAATTAAAATCGGATTTTATCCCGTAAAATCAAAATGTGTCAAAAGCAAGGCGGTGCGCTGAGCGCCCAACGTGCGACGAGCACCAGCCTACGCCCAGCGCAACGTAGTGGGCCAAGCGCACAATCCTGCCACGTAGACCTATGTGTCACACAGAGTCGTGCGCCGAGCGCACACTATGTGCTAAGCACAGGCTGTATATTCTCTCTTTTTTAAAAGCGTGTGCCACGTGGGTACTGATAAATGGTCATGCCGCGTCAGGCGCACCAATGTGCGTCTGACACGTGTGATTGTGCGTCACACAGACTCCTGCGCCTAGAGCAGCTGTCGCGTGAAGCCCATTTTTCTTTTTCCTATAAATAGGTCTTGTTTTCGTACGGATTTTGGGACGGATTTTCCACTCAAACACTTGGACTTATACGACTATACACTTACAAATTCTCTCTACCAAACATACATACACATATTTTCCTTCAGGCTTCACGAAAGCTCACCCCGAAGGTTGTCAATCTCGCAGACCCAAGCCACGGTATGATCCTTAGGGTCCTTGAATAACTTATTTATATTGAAGTTACTAACAATTTCTTTCCTGATGTATATCTTTAATATAAAAAGCGCTCTTTTGTACATTTTAATCCATCTTTCCTTTTTCTTTTTTTTATACATTATATGTTTGCCTGATTGTCCTGTTTATGCTTTCATCACCTCACACATGTTTTTTTTACTAATTAAAGACCTAAAGAGTTGTTCTAACATTAATTAGATAATTTGGACAGCCTGCTAGGTTCCCTGTAATTTTGATTGCATAATAACATATCACTAAAAAATAGTCTTTTATGTGTTTCCTGAACCAACCTAGACTAAATTATGTTTAGGGTGCATTAAAATATTTTTTGGTTATTCTATTTTTAAAAAATTGACATGAATCCATATTTAGTAGAGGCCAGCAATGGGCGCAAAAGGTTCATTATGACCGTGTTCGTACCCTCACCCCGAACTCAATTTTTGGTTGATTGACTATCTATGGAGTCAGGACAGGGAAATCTACAATGGATAAGTCCCTAATTTGTCCCTATGGTTTCCCAATACCCAGTTTGGTTTATGAGTCTTCTTTTAAAAACTTGTTGGTGACTTCTTTCAATTCAAAACGTTTTCAATAAAACCTTACCAATGGTGTAGTCAAATACGCGCTCACACCGCGTAGGCGAAATGAAAACACGCCTACGCACACCTTCTTCCAGTACCAACTTGCTCATGAACTAGGAGTGTAATCCCACCTAGAAGCCCCCAAAAGATATACATAACTCACCCATTTTATCCGCAGATTATCTTGCTTAGTGGAGATTACCCAGACATATTTTTCCCATTTTATAATGTTCCATAAAATTTTATCTCTAAAGCCCAATCCCCTACCATACTTCCCACAACAAAGGTGCTCCTAAGCAATATAGCCAGGCTTTTGACTAAAAGCTTCACCTCTCCATAAAAAAGCTCTACACACTCTCACAATTCCATGTAAGGCACTCTTTGGCAGGATGTAAACTTGGAACTAGTACATATGCAAGCTCATCGATACTGAAGTAATAAGCTGATTTTTGGTAGTAGAAGATAAATTCCTTGTGCTCTAAACCATGATTATTCTAGCAGTCATCTTTTCAACAAGGAACTCACTATTGTGTTGTTCAAATTCTCTTTGAACAAATAGGAACACCTAAGTACCTAAAAGGCGATGAACTTTGGCTGAAACCATACACATCCTTAACACTATGAACTTCTTAGTCCTTCATACCTCATGTGTAGAAAGAAGACTTGTGCTTGTTTGCTTGTAGTTCATAAGAGTTTGAAACGAGCTTAAAAGGCTTTAACATGAGGTAAATAGATGGAAACTCACCTCTACATCACAAAATCAAATCAAACGAGCTTAAAAGCCTTAGGGTCATTGAATAACTTATTTATATTGAAGTTACTAACAATTTCTTTCCTGATGTATATCTTTAATATAAAAAGCGCTCTTTTGTACATTCTAATCCATCTTTCCTTTTTCTTTTTTTTATACATTATATGTTTGCCTGATTGTCTTGTTTATGCTTTCATCACCTCACACATGTTTTTTTTACTAATTAAAGACCTAAAGAGTTGTTCTAACATTAATCAGATAATTTGGACAACCTGCTAGGTTCCTTGTAATTTTGATTGCATAATAACATATCACTAAAAAATAGTCTTTTATGTGTTTCCTGAACCAACCTAGACTAAATTATTTTTAGGGTGCATTAAACTATTTTTTGGTTATTCTATTTTTTTAAAATTGACATGAATCCATATTTAGTAGAGGCCAGCAATGGGCGCAAAAGGTTCATTATGACCGTGTTCGTACCCTCACCCCCGAACTCAATTTTTCGTTCATTGACTATCTATGGAGTCAGGACAGGGAAATCTACATTGGATAAGTCCCTAATTTGTCCCTATGGTTTCCCAATACCCAGTTTGGTTTATGAGTCTTCTTTTAAAAACTTGTTGGTGACTTCTTTCAATTCAAAACGTTTTCAATAAAACCTTACCAATGGTGTAGTCAAATACGCGCTCACACCGCGTAGGCGAAATGAAAACACGCCTACGCACACCTTCTTCCAGTACCAACTTGCTCATGAACTAGGAGTGTAATCCCACCTAGAAGCCCCCAAAAGATATACATAACTCACCCATTTTATCCGCAGATTATCTTGCTTAGTGGAGATTACCCAGACATATTTTTCCCATTTTTATAATGTTCCATAAAATATTATCTCTAAAGCCCAATCCCCTACCATACTTCCCACAACAAAGGTGCTCCTAAGCAATATAGCCAGGCTTTTGACTAAAAGCTTCACCTCTCCATAAAAAAGCTCTACACACTCTCACAATTCCATGTAAGGCACTCTTTGGCAGGATGTAAACTTGGAACTAGTACATATGCAAGCTCATCAATACTAAAGTAATAAGCTGATTTTTGGTAGTAGAAGATAAACTCCTTGTGCTCTAAACCATGATTATTCTAGCAGTCATCTTTTCAACAAGGAACTCACTATTGTGTTGTTCAAATTCTCTTTGAACAAATAGGAACACCTAAGTACCTAAAAGGCGATGAACTTTGGCTGAAACCATACACATCCTTCACACTATGAACTTCTTAGTCCTTCATACCACATGTTTAGAAAGAAGACTTGTGCTTGTTTGCTTGTAGTTCATAAGAGATTGAAACGAGCTAACATGAGGTAAATAGATGGAAACTCACCTCTACATCACAAAATCAAATCAAACGAGCTTAAAAGCCTTAGGGTCATTGAATAACTTATTTATATTGAAGTTACTAACAATTTCTTTCCTGTTGTCTATCTTTAATATAAAAAGCGCTCTTTTGTACATTCTAATCCATCTTGCCTTTTTCTTTTTTTTATACATTATAGTCTTGTTTATGCTTTCATCACCTCACACATGTTTTTTTACTAATTAAAGACCTAAAGAGTTGTTCTAACATTAATCAGATAATTTGAACAACCTGCTAGGTTCCCTGTAATTTTGATTGCATAATAACATATCACTAAAAAATAGTCTTTTATGTGTTTCCTGAACCAACATAGACTAAATTATTTTTAGGGTGCATTAAAATATTTTTTGGTTATTCTATTTTTTAAAAATTGACATGAATCCATATTTAGTAGAGGCCAGTAATGGGCGCAAAAGGTTCATTATGACCGTGTTCGTACCCTCACCCCCGAACTCAATTTTTGGTTCATTGACTATCTATGGAGTCAGGACAGGGAAATCTACATTGGATAAGTCCCTAATTTGTCCCTATGGTTTCCCAATACCCAGTTTGGTTTATGAGTCTTCTTTTAAAAACTTGTTGGTGACTTCTTTCAATTCAAAACGTTTTCAATAAAACCTTACCAATGGTGTAGTCAAATACGCGCTCACACCGCGTAGGCGATATGAAAACACGCCTACGCACACCTTCTTCCAGTACCAACTTGCTCATGAACTAGGAGTGTAATCCCACCTAGAAGCCCCCAAAAGATATACATAACTCACCCATTTTATCCGCAGATTATCTTGCTTAGTGGAGATTACCCAGACATATTTTTCCCATTTTATAATGGTCCATAAAATTTTATCTCTAAAGCCCAATCCCCTACCATACTTCCCACAACAAAGGTGCTCCTAAGCAATATAGCCAGGCTTTTGACTAAAAGCTTCACCTCTCCATAAAAAAGCTCTACACACTCTCACAATTCCATGTAAGGCACTCTTTGGCAGGATGTAAACTTGGAACTAGTACATATGCAAGCTCATCAATACTGAAGTAATAAGCTGATTTTTGGTAGTAGAAGATAAACTCCTTGTGCTCTAAACCATGATTATTCTAGCAGTCGTCTTTTCAACAAGGAACTCACTATTGTGTTGTTCAAATTCTCTTTGAACAAATAGGAACACCTAAGTACCTAAAAGGCGATGAACTTTGGCTGAAACCATACACATCCTTCACACTATGAACTTCTTAGTCCTTCATACCACATGTTTAGAAAGAAGACTTGTGCTTGTTTGCTTGTAGTTCATAAGAGTTTGAAACGAGCTTAAAAGGCTTTAACATGAGGTAAATAGATGGAAACTCACCTCTACATCACAAAATCAAATCATATGTGTGTAAGCTTGACTCCTCTCTATCTTGGATAATGATAATGAAATTGATCCATTTACCCCATAGCTTTCAAAGTTCTAGAAAGACAATCCATGCAAAAGATAAAGAGTAATTGTGACAATAATCGTGTCGATCTCCCCATTTGAGTAAACAATGATGATAAATACCATCGTCCTAATCGGTCCGACCCGAAGCGGAACAATCTGAATAGCGAAAGTTCAAATTCGTTTTTGAAGTACTCAAAGTCTATTTATTCCAAGCCTAATTTAAAAAGACCAATAAATTTTTTCACGATAATTAATTGCATCTTTAAAGTCCATTTTCGAAAAGCCCAATAAATTATTCCTGCTAATTAATTGTATATTAAAATATCAATTATTCTTGATAATTAATAAGTATTTTCTAAGTTCAAAAATATTATCAAAATCAGTTTTTTATTCTTTAAAATAAATTATTTTCGTATCCTAAATGATAATATTTAATGAAGATATAAAGAACCATTGAAAGATTGGACTAATTAAAACATCCGGTCAGATCAGCTGATGCGCTTCACGCGTCGGGATGGGTTTGGCGCGCCGACATCGCACACGCGCGACATCGAGACCAGTCAGCAAAATTAAGAAGCGCATAAGCGAATGCGCTCTGCGCAACGTGATGTGCACCACACATCGTGAATGGTGCGTGCTGCCACTACGCATCACTGATTCGTCAAGTGCAACAGACCTACGCGACGCGTATCCTCAAATCTTATCCGATTTTTTTATTTTGCCTATAAATAGACCTTGTTTTCACCTGATTTGCAATGGAGTTTCCTACGAACTTTTCTTAAGACTTTCAACTACGAAAACACTCTCAAACACTTTAAAACTTCACACACTCAAACTTCCATTGCTTTCATATTTCAAGCTTTGAAGATAGCTCTTTCGAAGGTTGTTCATTAGACCAAGGCGACTAAGGTATATTCCTTAAGGTCATTTAGTTTATTCAGTTCTTATTTATTTGCTTGATGTTACTAACCTTCTTTTCATGATGTAGATCTCTAAGCAATTTAATGTGTTTTGTATATTCTTAATCTCTACTCTCTTCTCTATACTTTTGTACATATTTCCATGTTTTCATGTTTATTGTTTTCATCACCTCACAAGTTATTATTGTTAATTACAAGCCTAAATAAATGTTCTAACGCCTAATAAGATAATTGGACAATTGGCTTAGGATCCCCAGGAATATGATTGTTTAATTACATGTAACTAAAAAAGTAGTCTATTATCTGTTTAATAAACTAGCTTAGACTAATCTTTTTGAGGTGTTGAAAAATATTATTTGGTTGTTTATTGGTATAAAATTTTCTATGAATCGTATTAAGTAGAGGTCATCAATGGGAAAATGTGATTACTGATCATGTTCGTACTCTCACCCCCGAACTCAATTTTGGTTCAATGACCATATATGGAGTCATGACGGGGAAATCTACTTTGGATAAGTCCCTAAGTTGTCCCATAGATATTCCAATATCTAATTAGGTTTATGAGTCATCCATTAAAGACTTGTTGGCGACTTTAAAAATGTTTTTCAATAAAACCCTTCAACGAGGTAGTTAAATACGCGCTTACACCGCGTAGGCAATAAAAACACGCCTACAAACATTAACCATAAGAGAGAACTTAGGAGTTGTAACATATTCCAACCAGCTTAACAAAGTGAGATGGAAATTCCATGGCCTTCAACATTTCTTCTAAAATGCCTCAATCAACAGTATCATATGCTTTATAAAGATCAATCTTTATTAAACAACATGGATTTGCATTCTTCTGGCCATAGTGCTTAACAATATCTTGAACAACCATGATGTTGTGCACTATGTATCTACCATAAACAAAGCCACCTTGATTTTCATCAAAAAGATCAGAACGAAGGTACCCCTATCTGCCACACAACACTTTTGTAATGAATATGTAGATGAAATTGCAGCAAGAAATGGGCCTAAAACACTCACATTGTTAAGACATTTACTATTAGGAATCAAGGTGATAACAGTGGAGTTAAATTTCCTTTAGCAATCTCCCCTCTCTCAAGAAATCAAGAACTAATAAATAATATCATTACCTATAATGTCCCATGAGTCCTTGTATAATTGAGAGCCAAACCCATCAGGGCCACAGACCTTATTTCTAACAGCCCACTCTTTCGAGCTGCTAACTAAACACACTCAACAATCATAAACAATAATTAGCTCTTAATTAAATAAGCTCGCAGCGAAAAAATATCCTAAAATACACCAATATTCTAACTAAATTTCCCAAATATTATATACATCGAAATATCATCATGTACTATTCTCGAATCAGCTATCTAATTACAAACTCAATCCATAATCCACAATGACATCTTGATGTCTCTCAATTTTTATCATCTCCCATTGTGTTGGGGAGGAAGACGTACATAACCTGTAAATTCAGAGAAGAACATAAACAAATAGAATTCCAAACTGATAGGAAAACTCGTAAACTTCACTTCAGCGCGTTAAAAATAGCCTTTATTTATCAAATCATTTATTTACGTTACGACGTTGGCATAGCTCATTCTCTTAAACAAATCAGTGGCAAGTACACAAACACCGCTTTCAAGGTTCATTATGGGGCGTAGCCGACCATATGAGGTCAGAAAGAATAACCGTCCTCCACGTATACCTTGTCAACTTTCTATTTTCAGTTCATAAATTTAGCCAGCAAACCAATTACGTATTCAATAACCATCCAATAACATTTCTACAATCATTACATTCTTAACTATGGCCATAGTAGGAACTTATTTACCAAAATAGAACGGATAGATTCACAAACATGGGCATAAGTACTAATACATTTGACTGAACATAAAAACCTCATACGCAAATCCAAATTTCAACAACACAACCCCCTTCGTTGTTATTAATTTCCAAATGATACTCCACTGCATAATCATCCTCCAACGATTCTTAACTAATCTAAACTAGAAAACACAACCATAACCCATTCCCAATTTAGAAATCCTTTACAATCCTAATTCCAATCAGTTAGTACTAGATTCTCTAAACTAATGCTACATGATATATTCGGCATTCACAACTCGTAATCGACAATCCAATTATCAATCCTCAACATAAGTATCTAATCTATTGAATCATTTTCCTCATAAATTACACAACTGATTTTGTAAACTCATTAGACTATGACAACTCTAATAATGACAAAAATAGTGCACCAACAGCAACAACACAACAACAACAATCACAACAATACCACCACACGCAAAAACAGAGGAGAGACAAGGACAACAGTGACCATGGCGGAAACATACCGAAAAGTAGAAAGAATCACCGGCATCAAACGCACCATCAACAACGGCGGTGGTAGACTGCTCTGGGAGAGCAGAACAACAACAGTGGCATCTCGAACAACGTCGACAGAGTAGCGGCACAGGCAGCAACAACACCGCACGTAGGGGAAACACAGTAGCAGCGGCACCGCATCGAGGATTGGAGCACCACCAGAACTACACAGGTCGTGGCGACAGTACCTCCAGCCCACGAGCATCTGCAGCGACGCGCAAGAGGAGTGAGAGACGTGAGCAGGGGAGGGATAAGGTTCGGGCCCCAACAATAACAGCTCCGGTGACAGCAGCGACGCGAGCAGAGGAAAAGGAAAGGTCTGGCAAGCTTAGATAAGCCGGTTACAGGGTCGTTCCTGAATATTATTGGGCCCGAGGCAATATATAAAAAAAGGTCCCTAACGCATAAGAGATTTATTAAAATATGCACGTTTATAGGATAAATTTTTTTTAAAAAAAAATAGAACTTTTCATTTTTATATGATTAATATATATCCAATATTCCATCTATTCTATAAAGATTTTAACACTTGTTGGGTCACGTGATTTAAGGTGATAAGTTGTAGTGTGGTTCTCAAATGTTATTTTTATTAAAAAAATATATGTGGTATGAGTTGGTGGGTATGTTTTATTAAAAAAGAGAGAACTCACAAAAAAATAGTGGGACTATACAAATATAAAAGTGTTCAAACTGAAATGGAAGAAACCAAAAAAAAAAATTTAATCATCTGATTATTGTGGGACGGATGGAGTAGTCCGTAATAAACAGATAAACTAATAACTTGACGAATAAGATCAAAATATCGAAATATATAATACAGTTTATTACCCAAAGCCTAAAATGAATATTAGAATTTAATAGGTTCTCATTATTTTTAACAATTTACGATTGTAAGGTATATAAGATATAAAATCAACTCTTTTTAACTTAAAAAATGAAATATACGGTGGTAGAAAGGAAAATCAAGAAGTGAGTCGGAGTTGTTGTACAAATAAAATAAAAAAGAAAAGTAACAAAAGATAACATTTAAGAAACAAAAAAGAGAACACCTCAAAGAAAAAAAAAAGAGAAAAATGCCATGAGCGGAATTCGAACCAGCGAAGTATATGATCTTCCAACATTCCAATGCACAGTACCAACTACCATCTCTGCCAAGGTAGATAGTTGCAATGCTAATGCTGAATTGCATAATTATTTCAGATTTATGGGCCCTGGGCGGGTGCGCTGCCTGCCCTAGCCCAAGGCCGCCCTGCCGGTTACGAGGGAAGCAAAGCTGTGAGGACACTAAACTGGGTTGGAGTTTCTCGGGGAAGAACAAAGCGACATTGGGTTTAAAAGAGGGGAATGAAATCACGAGATAAGGAAAGAGATAATTGGTTTTGTGGATTTTGATCAATTCAACCAACAAGGGTAAAACAAGGATGGGAAAAACCAACTTCATTTTCCTATTTGGCAAAAACCAACTTCATTTTCCTAATAGGCAAAATACCACTCAACACATTATAAATAACTAAAACCTAAACTAAATTTAATGATAATATTAACTTCATAAATTAATTAAATAAACACATTACAAATAAAAATTCATACTCAAACTCAAATAAAATAAGAAAATCCGATACATAATTAACTTAATAAATATAATTAGCATTTAATAAACTCTTTTAAGATAGGGCCATTACATTATTACT
The DNA here is from genome assembly GCA_947648045.1 of Beta corolliflora. Taxonomy (NCBI): domain Eukaryota; kingdom Viridiplantae; phylum Streptophyta; class Magnoliopsida; order Caryophyllales; family Amaranthaceae; genus Beta; species Beta corolliflora. The sequence continues at coordinate 2,399,764 of CANSZD010002921.1, read as the reverse complement.
AGGGATGGAGAACCAGGCACGCTTGACTTCACTAGTTGTATAGGGAGATCATAGGATAGCCCTATGCTCATGAGTCACTAAAGGACCACCTTGCTGTAACACTAATTAATTTCCTATTAGATCATGTGTAATGGGTGGGGTTTTACTTGGTCTAGGAAAAAAGTAAAGCTAGCTTTACTTGGTTTTACTATTGGGGTAATTGGCCCTTGGGGTTGGTTGGTCTGGACTGCCAAACCATACGCACCTCAGATGGGCGTGCATAGGACAAGTAGTTTTTCGCCGCGTGGCGAAGAAAGCTGGGCGATTTTTTTTTAAACAAGTAAAATGCTGAGCATTGAAAAAAAAGGGAGAAAGAGAAAAACAAGTTGTGCATAGAAACGTTGCACTCCACCCGCGTGATTAAAGTGGTCTGGCCCAAAGCTACCGTTTGCTGTCAGTGGCCCTGACGCGTGTCAGAGGCCCACTGACCAGCAAACCGTAGCCTTCCACCTGTTATGCTTTGTCAAATTTCATGTATCATTTGTGCTGATTTTTGTAATGGGCATTTTTAAACGTTACAAAAACTTGTAACGTTAATATAAAAATTCAGCTATTAATAAAAAAAACTACTGTTCCGGCTATAGAATAATTTTATCTATAAATTGAGCCCAAATTTCATATATTTACATGAAATTTGAAATAATCCTAATTACTCATACATGAAATTTCTGCCCAACCTATTTTTTTCTAATTACTATATCCTACCTAATATTACTTATACTAAGCCAATATTATGGATTCAAATAATCCTAATTACTCATACTCCCAATATAATCCAAACCACCCACAAAATCCCCTAAATAATTTCCAAATATTAATCTATCGAAGTGTTCTACAAAATCCGGAATTAGAAAGAATGTTTATGTTTTTTCAAAGCCAATCAAAATACCGAAATTCTCAACAAGCTACACAACAATCCCCACAAAGTTCTCATCATCTATTCCAACAACAAACTCAACCATCTTTTCCTATATCCCAACATTTTTCACAACAACATGAACAATCTCACTAAGACGATGTAGTCGAAATCCAATCACAAGAAATTCAAAACACTCCTTCAAAAAAGCTACAACACCAAAGTTTAAATGGAGTGTAGATGAAGATCATGCACTCATTTTGGCGTATTTAGAGTGCGGAAGAGATGGGTTGAAGGGAACCGACCAAAATAGTGATGGTTTGTGGGGTTCAGTATTTCAGAGTGTGGAAGAGTCAGGACGATTCAATCCAACTTTACGCCCAAGGACATTCGAAGGTATTACTAGTCGTTAGAAAAAAATCAACGGAGATGTGAATGCATGGGTCGGGATATATACGGAGGCGAAAAGGAAGAAGGGGTTCAGCTGCAATGAAGAAGACGTCCTGACTGAAGCCAGTGAGATGTGGAAAAAACTCATGGGCCCCGATCTACATTGGATCCTACATGGAATGTTATGAAACACTACGATAAATGGGCAGATAATGGAATCCAAATGAGCGGTTGAAGCTCAAAACGGTATGGTCCAGATGAAGGTGCAAGCTCAAAATGTCCTGACGGCATCAAGAAAGTTAAGAGTAGAAGAAAAGCCCCAATATACAGTGCTCCGCCCTCTTCAGAATTTACGAGGAGGATTAGTTTGGGAGAAGACTTGCTTCAGTATCAAAAGGAGCGTGATGCCTTGAGAGAATCAAAGAATGAGGAAGATAGAAAGTTCAAAATTTGGAATATATTAATGGCTAAGTCTTCCCTTGATCCGGATGAGAGAGAGATGTATGAAAAACTTAAGCTACAATTTAAGGATAAATATGTTTAGTTAGTGGTCACGTTTTTAATTGGTTTTAGTTTGCAATTTTGTTGTATCGTACTTTAATTATGAATGGGTATGTATCGTAACCTCTGATTATCAATGTATTATTATCATTATCGTTATAATTATTATTATCATTATCATATCATTATCGTTACCATTATTATTCTACTTATTATTGTTATTATTATTATTATTATTATTATTATTATTATTATTATTATTATTATTATTATTATTATAATTATTATATTTATAATTATTATAATTATTATAATTATTATGATTATTATTATTATTATTATTATTATTATTATTATTATTATTATAATTATTATAATTATTATTATTATAATTATTATAATTATTATTTATATTATTATTATTATTATTATTATTATTATTATTATTATTGTTATTAATATTAATTGGAGTTACTGGAGAAACACCACCTATTAAAGATCCTTTGGTAAAGACTCACCCTCCATACTGGCTTCCTTTACTTTTGTTTCTAGGATCCCAATTAGCCCTACAAAATGTTTGTGAAAGAAGCACTTCACATCATTTCATTTCTTGAGGCTTTTGAGCCCCTGGACATTCCAAGCATGAATCATATCCATTGAAAGTGGAAGGGTTCCCCCTTCTTAACTCCTTGACTCTACATGCATCCCCCTACCTTACCTCTTCAGCCACATCTACTAACATGTCAAAAGCATTAGCAAAGTGTGTTGGTTTCGACAAAGTTGTTCTCACTTTAATTTGATTAAGAGATTTTTCAAAACAATTTGCATCTTTTTCTTTGACCTTCTCCACAACTGTTGTAGATTGATCAGGTGGCTTAGAAGCCTGAACCACTTTCTTTTGCACCCACATATGTTTCACATTAGGCATCCTATACTCCTTAGTCTCGTATCCAAATTTGTGGAAAGTAGAACATTGACTAGGCTTCCATTCATATATTACATGAACATCAATTCTTGCACCATGTTCATCAATGAAATGAATATTATTTGGGCAGTTCTAATTCATGTGCACCTCAATCAAAACTCGAGTGAATTGCAATTTATCCCTCTTCTTTGTAGCATCATCTCTCTACATTGGCTTACCAACTTAAGAAACAATTTTAAAGAAGGGTTTCTCTCCCGAGTATTTAATCTATAACTTCACCTGAATCCACATAGGCGAGGTTTTGATCTTCTCTTTCTCAAAATCTAGATCCTGAGATCATGGCCTCAATAATTTTAGATTAAAAAAAATGTTCATTCGTACATATAGCTACATAACGTTGTTGATGCACGCATCACGTGCATATACGATTAGTACTCTTAATGATAGACAAGGTAGGGAGGTATTATAGAGTGATTTGAGGAAATTGAATTCCTAGGACACCTGGATAATATGTGGGGATTTTAATTGTGTTATGAATACATATGAATGAATTGGGTCTCAGGTGAGCGAGAATGAAATGGTGAATATTAAGGCGTGTATGCTAGATTGTGCAATGATCGACATTAAAAGTTAAGGTTTTTTTTTACTTGGAACAATCAACAACAAGGAAGGCATAGAGTATTCTCTAAACTGGAAAGAGTAATGACTAATCCAGTCTAGCATGAGCTATTTTCTTCAGCTGAGGTATATTTTCAAAATGAAGGGGAGTTTGATCACTCACATGCATTAGTTACAGTATACCCGAGAGAAGATTCAGGTAAGAAACCATTTAGATACTATACTATGTGGACATTGGCACCACAATTGTATGACTATAGTGCAACAAGCCTGGAACATAGAGATTCAGGGGATCAGACAAAGATGTATGTCATCATGAAAACACTGAAATTGGTTAAAGCTACTTTGAATGAGTTCAATAAACATGGATGTGCATAAATCCATGTTACATAATTGAAAGCTTATCATCAAATGATAGAAGCGCAAAAGCTTATGCACTTGCATCCAGGGAATGAGCAATATGACAATGATGAACTTATTGCAGTGAAGGAGTATAACATAAAGCACCAGGCCTAAGTTGACTTTTTGAAGCAGAAAGTAAAAATTGAATGGATAAAAAATGGGGATGAAAATATTGTTGTATTTCATTATAGTATCGAAGCTCGGAGACTTCAGAATCATATCTACAACATTCATGATGAAGCTGGTAGATTGATGGATAATTCTACAGCAGTATATGGGGCATTTATGGAATATTAAACCATGTTGCTAGGTAATACAATATCCTATAACTCCTGTCCACTCTCAAGTGGTCTAGTGGGGTCCTCTGGTGAATTCTAATCTTAGGCCAATACTGGAAGCTCCTTATACAGTCGATGAGGTTAAATTTGCTCTTTTCCAGGTCTAAATGGATTTGGTTCATTTTTTTATAGGGATGCTTGGGAAATTGTTGGCACTAATGTTATTGAAGCAGTCTTAGAGAGGTAAATTGTTGAACAAATTAAACACAACAGCAATTACACTGATACCTAAAGTTGAATACCCAAAGAGTGTAAGTAAATTCAGGCCTATCTCATGTTGTAACACACTACACTATCCTATGTTGAATATTAAGGCAAGTATTACCTAATCTTATTATTGAAAATTAGGGAGGATTTGTACACGGTAGATACATAGTTCATAACATCAAGGTCGTACATAAATGGGTGGGGTTTAAGGTTTTTCAGTTTTTATCACACCTTTTATTTAATTTGTTATGGTTTGAGAAGAAAGATAATATAGAGTCTAAATACCTGTTATTTTTCCTTCTCTTGAATTTGTTACGAAAAATAATTTTGGTAGAAGGAAAAGATAATAGTGGAGTTTCCCACATGTTATCTTTTTTCTTATTCACAGAACACCTATGTAAGTGAACTATTATCTTTTCTAAAGATAACACCTATCTCATTTGAATATTACCTTAATAGTGTTATATTAGCCCTATTTTGTAGTAGTGGTAGGAAGAAAGCATCTTCAAGTTGTCTCTTGAAGATTGATCTTCAAAAGGCTTATGATATAGTAAATGGGAAGTTTTTGCAGGAAATGCTTGTTCAATTTGAGTTCCCCAGAAGCTTCATAGCTTTGGTGATGGAGTGTGTGACCACACCCATTGATGGACCTATGAAGGAATTCTTCAAGGTTGGAAGAGGATTGACGCAATGCGATCGCATGTCACCCTTCCTTTTTGCGATATGCATGGGATATTTATCAAGAGTATTGCATAAAATGAGTGAATTGGGACAATTTCCATTTCACCGTAGATGTACGGAAATGAAATTGACACATATATGTTTAACCGATGATCTCATACTACCTCCGTCCCAGAATAGTCTGAACACTTTCCTTTTATGTTTGTCCCAAATTAGTTTGAACACTTCCATTCTTGGCATGGTCCCACCATTAATATATTATTTCTTTTACACATCTTTGGCCCACACTCTACCTTTTATCAATAAAAAGTTACCCAACTTTATCTCTCCTCTAATAAAAAATACTCCATCAACTCTTATCACATCTACTTTTTAAATAAAATAACATTTGATAACCACAACACAACTTATCATCTTAAACTACGTGTCCCAACAAGTGTTCAGATCTTTCTGGGACGGGGGGAGTATTATGTTGTGAAAGTGAGTATCCCTCCTCCATTTATATTCTTAGGGAGCTTTCAAATTGTTTTAAAAACCTCAGGGTTATTTAAAGCTAATATTCAGAAATCTGCTATGTGTACATGTGGTATGAAGGCAGCTGATGTTCAGAGAATAATGGATGCATCTGGTTTTACAAGGAGTTCATTACCAATTAAATATCTTGGCGTACCAATCTGTTCTAAGAGGGTATCTACAGCTCAATGTGAAGTTTTGATTGAGAAGATGACTGCAAGAATTGGGGTGCGAAGTACTAAGACATCTATCTTATATGGCTAGGTGTCAGCTAATTGATTCAGTGTTAATTAGCTTAAATATGTACTAGGCATAGGTTTTTATATTACCCAAAAATAGTATTGAGAGAAGTGGCAAAGATATGCAGAGCATTCTTGTGGAGTGGGCAACACTTTAGTCATAAGCTAGGGTTTGTTACATGGGAGTAGGTGTGCAATGCAAAAAATTAAGGGGGGCTAGGATTTAGGGATGTCATTGTGGGAATACAACTTGTGGGCAAATATGTTTGGGCCATTTCATCTAAATAAGATAATGTTTGGATTAAATGGATCAAGATAGTGTATATTAGAGGAGAAGAGTAGTGGAGCTACACTCTCAAATCAGGAGCTAGGTGGTACCGGTAGAACATATGTGCTGTAAAAGTGAAGCTGAAGTTGCCTTATACTATCGAAGAATTTAGTAGAATGCCACAATACCCAACTAAGGAGGTTTATGGGAAGCTTATAGGTGTTAGATTGAAATTTCCTTGGGGTAAGATTGTGTGGAATAGACTAAGCACACCTAAACATAGATTTATACAATGGTTACCTATACAAGCCAAATTACAGACAACATAGAAATTGGCTAAGCTGGGTATCAGTAACACTATTATGTGTTTATTATGTGGAGATCAGGTCGAAGATCATAGCTTTATACTACTACAGAATCCACGATTTGCGTCGAAACCCAGACCCTTATTTGCGTCGACTCTAGGTTCGACGCTACAGCCCTCGACGTAAATTTGGATGAGATGATCTGCATCGGATTAGGACACTACACGGATATGAAACTATTGGCGTCGGATTATAAGCAAAGTGCGACGCACATGACTCATTCATCCCAACTCTATTCAAGGCCTATGTGCGTCGGACACTTAGCCACATACAACGCACAATACTCCATCAGGCAATGCCTGCGTAGGAGCCATTTGTGTCGCATGGTTGACAATGTGCGACATAAATAAAGCTCGCACAACACCACACCAAGCAGCACCCATGCTTGCCTGACTTGGGTCATTTGCGTCGGATGGTGACTATATGCGACGCAAATTACAGTCATCTGCGGCGGTTATGGCTTAACGACGCAAATGGTTGTCTTTGTTTTTTTTTTGCTAGCTTTTCTTTTTGCATAAACTAAACGTAAAACATCAAAACTTAAAGAACATATATTAATAACTATGAGCAGAAATTTTGGCCGAGTTTCCTTTGTATTTTGGATAACCCAAGAAATCGTTGGGAAAAATTTCATAAATAACCAAAACCTGTTCTAGTACACCTCAATCAAGCATCCAATCAAGCAACCAATATTCACCAACCAAGGTTCAATCAACAAAATATTGTTCAACCTACAAATACATATACTAACTAGTTTCTTCGACGAGCCCTACAAAGTGTTCAGCCCAAAGATCTTTGATTGCGGTGATCTCATCAACGGAGAATGGGTTGGTTCTTCTTGGAAAATCCTAGAAATATATTAAATAAGTTAATATAATTAAAAAGTCTATAAGTATCAAACTTTATTACAAATAACGAATTCACAACATATACATACCTCAGGTAAATTATCTAAATTATAGTAGTAGCAAACTATGTCAAGCATGTATTTCATCATGAAATAGCCGCATTCAGTTCCTCACGATTGTTGAGCACACTACACCAAATTTAAGATATATATTAGAATCTTAAATAAAATCGTAAATGTATATCAAATACAAAATCATGAGAATTTTACCTGCATAATTTTCCAAGACAATGTAGTTACACTCTTGGATCCTTGAAGGCGCTTGAAACTTGTAAATGCACTATGTATAGAAATTTTTTAACAATTAATTGCTATAAACACTTACAATTTATTTAAAATATCATAAAATGCATGTAAAAATAATTAACATGTATAATAATTATAAACTTACGTATTCAGTGGTAACTTGATAGCTAAGGATCTATTTCTCTTGAGCGAATCAAATTTATAAACCTCTTTCTTAAATAGATAAATGACAAGAAGAATCCAATGTTCCCTAAGGCATGAAGCACAATGTGATGTACATATAACCACAAGTTCAGAAAGATTAAAAAAGTGAAGATTTATTAACTTACTTCTCTATATAGGGGCATAGGATGAAACGCATATGTTGCATGTCTTTCATTAAATTTGACATGTAGTTGATCATGGCATCTGGATGATAGTGTATCATGCTCGCCGAAATCGTACTTGGACACATGCAACCAATATTAGCATCTCCATTCTGATCAGACCAATATTGCAATTCCCTACACTCCAAATACTTATACTTAGAAAATACAATCAAGATATATATCAATGTTAATTAGTTTAGAGTTTGAGAAATCTCACATCATAAATACTTGCAAAATGGAAACATTATGCCATGCTTCTGTGAGAAACTGAAAAACATCTTGTCGCGAGACAATAATATTTTGATCCCTCTTATATTTGAAGTTGGTACTCTTCCTAACTTGTATACTAAAAGGTTGATTTAAGGGTCGGTTGCAAAATAATTGGTGCATATACTTGCAATGAGCACTCAAACTATCTAATGACAAGTCAAGAAAAGGATATGCTTGCTTATGTGTAGACTTATTGGTACAAGGATCACTACCAACTCTTTTTTTTCTTCATCTTCTTTATTTCACCTTCCTTAGGCATAAGTTCCTAATTCAATTCAACTTCTTTTTAATTCATATCATATATGTATATACATTACTTAGTATATAAATCAAGATTACTTAGTGTATAAATCAGAATTACTTAGTATATAAATCAAAATTTTAAACATAAGTTACCTGATTATCTGAGACTAATAATACCAACTCTTTCAGCCATTCTATGAATACATCGTGAGCTTGACTGATTTCGTGATGAATGGAGCAGGTAGTGGAACGGGAGCATCTGCGTAATCCGCAAGATAATCATCAATACTCACTTTCACGATCCCAGTATGTGATGATGATACTAGAGGAAAAAACTTCAAGTGCTGCTTAGAAAGGGCTGAAACCGCATCCCTTAAATTAAGTGTTGTGGTTAGCCCAAAAATCGCAGCCCTTTAGTGGATGACTCCATTTGTGGATGAACGGTACCCTCAACTACAATGATAGTCTCCAAACCATCTGCTAATGCCAAACGACATGAATCATGACTCTTGACATCCAATGAAAACACAATGTCATTAATTAAGTGTTTTAAAAGCATAATATCATAATATTAGAAGATATAAAATAGGGATATTATCTCTAGATAACCCTGACATATAGCCTTTTTCCCAAATAACCCCCATATTGTCACCCCTATCGCAGATAACCTTAAATTTGTAGTTTGTCATTAAACATGACGGAATTATCAACGACGTTAACTTGATTTGACTTTGGATGGGTTTGGTGCCATTTAAGAAGCTGGCTGATGGCATTAAATGTGAAGAAGGTGGTTTGGAGCCCTATTAGTGGTCTGCTGCCAGCAATAAATCCCCTGAACTGTGCATCAAAACTAACGGACATCCTTTTAAATAGCCAACAACCACCATCTTAAATGGCACCAAACCCATCCAAAGTCAAACCAAGTGTAATTTCGTCATGCTTAATGACAAATTACAAATTTAGGGTTATCCGCGATAGGGGTGACAATGTGGGGGTTATTTGGGGAAAAGGACTATATGTCAGGATTCCGAGATAATATCTCTACCTATAAGTTCACAAATGGATCATTACTCCCCGAGCAACAGCTACTAGGATCAACTGCAGCGTGAGGACTTCGGACCAATGCATCTTCCCTTATTTGATTTGATATTTGAATACCAAATTGCGTTGCAAAAGCCATGAACTTTTCTTGAATTAAAGCATCTAACTTTGAGTTCATCTCTTCCATTGTCTCTTCTCTAACTCTTTGGGTGACTCTGGCCTCGAATTCCTGCATCTCCTGATTATCCATGCCCCTACTCTTTCGAGCACTACTACTCCGATCAGGATCTCCCCAAACAGTTGTAATCCCAATGCTACGTCCAGCTGTTAACACGCCTAAGACAGTCGTTCTTCTGTAGAGCATGTGATAGTTCATCATCCATATGACCTGGAACAAACTCTCCTTCCTTTTCTTTCCTTTTCGACTCATCTTGTGTCTAATTAAAAAAATCAATATGATTAGCAGAATACCTTCTAATAATAAAAATATTTATATACGAGTAGTTGAAGAATGCTTACAATGGATTCTTTTATCTTTTGTGTTTCATCATTAGCCAAGAAAAGATTTCCTTGCTTATATTTTTTCGATTTTGCGATAAGCCATGGCAAAGTTCATTTCGACAAGGAGGAAACTACTGATGATGTAGAGGAGTCAACAGATGATGCTGTAGATGATGAAGGAAAATACCCTTCGCGTTGCCAAAATGGAATCATCTCCGCATATGACTTCTGACCCATAAAATTAGGATGCTTGTTGGAAGTCTGACACTTTCTTCTTCTTTCACTTTTAGCCTAATATGAAAATAAATAACTAGTCAATATTCACAAAAATTAAATTGAAAATATAGTTACATATGATTGTTAACGTACATATTATATACCTTAAACACCTTAGAGCTACCTCTTGTCACAAATTGCTTCCATATGTTTTCAGTGATAAAAGGATAGATCTCGTACGATTGCCTTGAATTGTTAGGCCCCTTCCTTAATTTTATGATCCATCGACTCACCAATTTGGTTTTGAAATCTCTCCACCGCCTATCACAAGTTAAGACCTCTCGATTCTTCCTCACATTCTCTTGTATTCCAAATTCTCTCTTCAATATGCAAAATGTACTAATAATACACGATTAGTTTATTCATTAAACATGATCCCAATTAAATTAAAAGAACGATATTTTCACCATATACCCCTGACAAATTTTTTTTTGCACCATATACCCTTTCCACTTTTGAAATTCACCATATACCCTCCACTTTTCAAAAAATACATCAAAGTACCCTTTTGACAAACGGTGTTAGACTTCCGTTAGTCATTAACCCCTAATCCCCCTCTAACCCTAATTAACTAACCTAAATCTACCCCAAACCCTAATCCCTAATCTAATACCCTAACCCTAACCCTAACCACCCAACCACCACCCCACCCCCTCACCACCACCCCACCCCACCACCCCCTCACCACCACCCCCTCACCACCACCCCACCCCACCCCTTACCCCCACCATCACCCTACCCCTTTACCCCTACTTCCCCACCACCATTTCACCACCACCACCCCCGAAGCCCCCCTCCCCACTGCAGGTCGCCCCTCCCCTTTCCCCGCCGACCCCCTCCCCTTCCTCTTCACACATTTCACGTATTCTCCTACTACATACACCTTGAATATCACTCCTCCATGATTATCAAACTCCCGCAAAACAATTGGAGGTTTTAGATTACTCAATCCTACATGATTGTGAACCGGCGACATTTTATGCGATTTCGCGCTTCCATCGGTAACTAAGGGTTTCGCAATCACCGGAAACTTCAATCCATCCCAAGACCGATGATGACGAAGTGTTTCGAGCATCCTAAATCACGATTTGTTTGGGAATTCCGAACATTTCGCGGTCCTTTTGCGGGAAGAGGATGGGGGTTAGCGGGGGAAGGGGAGGGGGTGCACGACCTGCAGTGGGGAAGGGGGGGGGGGTCGGCGAGGTTGCGGGGAAGGGGAGGGGGATCGGCGGGATTGCGGGGGAGTGGGGAAGGGGAGGGATCGGCGAGGGAGTGGGGAAGGGGAGGGGGGGCCGGTGAGGAGGTGGTGGTTGGGGGGGTGGTGGTGAGGGGGTGAGGGGGGTAGGGGTAAGGGGTGGGGGAGGGGTGGTTAGGGTTAGGGTTAGTGTATTAGATTAGGGTTAGGGTTAGAGGAGGATTAGAGGTTAATGACTAACGGAAGTCTAACACCGTTAGTCAAAAGGGTAAGTCGATGTATTTTTTGAAAGGTGGGGGGTATATGGTGAATTTCAAAAGTTTAAAGGGTATATGTTGCAAAAAAAAAATTGTCTGGGGTATATGGTGAAATAACCGTTAAAAGAATAGCTTTTAATATACATAGGTTGCTTAATTTAACATCTTCCCATGAAGTCTTTTTTATGCCTTCTGGAACATCATCCCAACAGTCGTACAAGATAGAGACTTTGCTTCTACTGATTTTGCCGCCATGTGTCTTGTAGTCTCCAGTATGATCCCTAACCGGACGTATCAAATCATCCCACTGAAGTACTCTTCGGACCACGAGTTTCGAACGTATCCCTTTTCAAGGACCTCTTGGCTTGCACTTTTTTCTTCCTAGTAGCTCCATTAGTAATCTCGGGCTTAGAACGTGGTTGTTGGTCATCGTCCTCTGCATCATGCATTATATCATCCACTAGTACAAAAAAACTGAAATGCTCCGGTTAAAAAGCCCACAAATGCTCCGTATTTGACCCGTAGCAGACGTCATACGAGCATTGGAGAATTTTACAAATGCTCCGGTTTTGAACCGAAGCATTTATTTTTTAAATGCTCCGGTTGTCAGTAGAACCAGAGCATTTGAGCTTTTTTCACTAGCTAAAAGCTTAAATGCTCCGGTTTATAAGGGAAAACCGGAGTATTTGATCTAATAAATGCTCCGGTTCTTCTTTTCAACCAGAGCATTTGTATCTTTTCTTATAACAAAAAAAAATCCAGCTACTGCTAGCAGACCAGCAGTAGCGGGAAGAGCATTTATTACACGGGTATCACACATGTTAGCAGACCAGCATCAGGAACAGTATCATACTTGTTTTAAGTGTTTATGCCAACACTTAATGACAATGACCAAATGATAATGGTATTCACAATTGCAAAATAAGAACTTAATAACATATATTCAATTGCACCAGTAAAAATGAGCAAATTGTAATCTAGTTCATAAAATGTAATTAAACAGCAGCAACACTTCGTGATAATATGCACTAATAACATAAATTATTATGAAGAAGCAGAAGAATAGAACAACAAAAATTGAAATAAAATGGAACATGAAGCAAGTTTAAAATGTTGGAGTATAAAAACACAGAGCTCGTATTAGCAACTAAACATGAACTCTATTTCAGCATGTTCCTTTCCCTTGTATACCCTGGTTACCTGCACAAGGATCCATCAATTCCTCAGAAAACTTGGGACATACATTCTCGGCTATCAAACAAAAGGACAAACTTTTAAACTGCATGAGACAGTTCATCTTAACTCCCAGATATAAGTATATATTCACTGTGTTTTCCTTTACTTCTCTTGCATATAAATTAAAAGTTAGCTTAAAAGGCCATTTAATGCTGAGAAAGTGGTAGCTGAAAGTTACAAAGGTTCCGCAAAACTAGTTCAAAGCTTAAAATAACTATAAAATTGGTGGGGAGCAAAAAATTTAGATGAACAAGTAACTCAATCGGTAAGCTACTTTCACTAGCTTACTGTGAACTAGCTAAAATTAGGAGTCGAAAAAAGATAGCTTAAAGCTACGAAGGTAGTCGAAAGCTAAATGAGTGCCTTCTATAACATATATAATTTAAAAACTACTTCACAATTCAAACACTATAAACTTGAAAAGCTAGTATATTTCACACACCATTGATACTTGCTACATTTTAAGCCGATTTTCCTAATATTATTATAAATAATAATAATGATAAAAGACAGAAGCCTCATCATCTTTATCATAACAAGATTACATCGGACTCAGCATAGCAACCATGAGCTAAGCTAATCACACATATATAATGTAAAGATACGCAGTCATAGGGATCAAAGATCAAAATTTCAGTGAACTAAATCAGATCCGTAATGACTAATTCTCACCAGAATATTACAGAAATCATATAATGGACTCGGAATAACTCCAACAGTTACCTCTCCAAGTCGCAACAGCTTACCCCGGGTGAAGTGGATGCGTTAACGATTCTCAAATCAAGATCTCCAAACTACAATAAGGAGGAGTATACCCAAATTAGAAAATTTCATGGAAGAAGAGGCATCTAAAATGCCTTGCCAAGAATCATAACGTTTACAAGCACACAAACTTTTACAAGCACCCAATAATCAATAGAGCACAAACTTTTACAAGCACACAATAAGGAGGAGAATACCCAAATTAAAAAAGCCATTAGTGTTTGTAGGTTTTTTTATGAGCGAGATACGACTCATTCTTAACTTACCTCAAGCCTACACATGATTATCCGTCCCATCTAAATTGCCTTGCCAAGAATCAGAACGTGCAATTTGCATCAACCGACAGTCCAGCAAATCTATCCACTACATAAAGCTCGTGAAACTTTATCGTTATAAGAAAACTATGCTTCCATTTTTTAAATTTTTTTTAAAAGTTAGACAATACTTCTAAAATTATTAAGAAATAAAAGTTGCTCATGTAGACCACATAGAAACAGAAAGAATGGATGATGTATCTACCAGGTAGACTTATAAGTCATCCTTTCTCCAATATATAAACATTGTAGAGGTGCAGTATTAGCCAAGGGTAAACTACGAACAGCGCGAGAAAGACAAACTCATGTATCTGAACTTGTCAAGTGTTATTTCAAAATTATTCCATACATTCAACAAAGTGATAGAAACTCTAGAAATGAGCTTTCATGCCATCATGTATGTGTGTGCATGTCTGTAAGTGACTATAAAGACAGTGGTTCACACAATTGCTATCAGGTAAATGTACACTCTACCTGCATTCCTTTTTATATCGGTAATATAAAAAATGTTGCAGATCAGGTGGTGAATCACACACCCACTGCTCAGTGTCAGCATAGATCCTTTGACCCTAATACTAATTTTCTAGTTCTTCAATCGGGAACCCGTATGCCTTTCCCACTCACTACGTTACTGCTTCGATGTGGAATCCTCAAATGAATCCTCAAATCGGGGTTGAGGGAGTATGTTTCATGTGTTATTTACTGATGAGGAAAATAGTATCACTAGAGGAAGATACATAGAACATTTACGCAAAAAAGCTTCACTAACGATTTCAAAAGGTTAAAATATGTCTTGATGACTGGAATGGACGAAAGATAGTCTTGAATACAAAATCAAAGTTTATATAGATGAAGCTAATTTCTTACACCATCATAAAAGAACTCTGCTCCTCTTTCTTTCTCCCATGCCCAGATTTTTAAAGTCAAGGACCCCACTATTGCTGTTCCAAACACAATTCAAAGCAAATATCTCATTAGGTTCCTAAATCTTGTGGCAACCATACCTTAAGAAATCTGATTTCCATGAGAAGAAAACATCAAGGTCGATTTTGTAACTAAAAGAGACTTACACTAGCAAGATATTCAAAAATGAGCTATAATGAAAAAATATACACCTTTTGTGATTACATAAAGGAGTAGAGAAGACACGGTAAACTTCAAATTCAAAAATAAATTGCACTAGACCCTTGGCTGAACTAGGAGCAGCATCTGCAGCTAAATCTACTATTGGATTTTCTTCAAGAGCTACTTTATTCTTTTGATCAAGGTATTTAAAAGACATTCTAGGAAGTATATACAAAGCAAGTCCAATATTTCAAGTAATCTGAGAGCAAAAGAAGAAAAAGAAGAACTCAAGAAGACATGATAAAAGGAAGCATTAGTACACAAAAACCCCATGCATTGATAAATCTAATGTATGGAAGTCTGTCTTACACTGGTAGGGAAAACATCAAGTGCCCATCATCCCAAAAGTTCCAATTTCATTAAGTATTCAATAATTTAGCATAAAAAGACTAAAGTGATTAAAAGACGTGAAAAAGATAAAGAAAGGAACTTGCATTAGCAAGAGACTCTAAGGAAGAAAACTGGGACTTTTATGGTCATTGAGTAATTGTATTCACATTAGTTTCTCTTAGCACATTAAAATGAACATATAATTGTATAGCAAATTTCAAAAAAATAATTCATGTAATTTCAGAGTACCCTGTTCTTAGGTCGGCGCAAGTTAAGAGTAAATTAATTTTGGGCTTTACTTTCACTACATACTGACGACTATGGAAATTCAAGTGGACTCTGGAGATACCTACCAATATTCACTTCATCCACCTACAAATTTTCATTTCATCTTAATAGTGTCAACCATGGTAAAGTCAAGTGCACATAACTACATAAATACACTATGGAAAGGTGACTTTAAGAGCTAGTTGGTATTCCATCTAATTCCTTCATGACTAATTAAATTCATAAACTTCTGAATTTACCAGTAAGTTCACATAAAAAAATAATTTTCATCTGCACACTTACAAACAGGGTGTGGAGAGACAAAACGTGCGACTGCTCCATCAAACACTAGTGGAAAAAACGCTATATGTCACAACACAACCGCTGCGGTCCTTAAGAGAACCGTAGCGGTAAATCCTCGAAATTTAGGGTGGGAAAATTAGGAGCACAAACCGCTGCGGTTCTTTCGGTTCTCTTAACCGCAGCGTTTAATCTTCTTTTTTTTTTTTCTAACACCCACGTTTTCATTTCTACAATTCGAACACCCTAGTCCCCACTGCGAGCCATTTTCATTTCTGGCTCTACGCTTCGTCCCTTAGTTCAATTCTCCCTCCACTGGGTTCGACCACACACCAACACCTCACCGCCAACCACCTGCGACCGCCGGCTACCTGAAGGTTCCACCACCTGATTCCGTCCTAGGTTGCGCACCACCACCTGATTCCACCCTAGGTTGCGGACCACCACAGCTCATTTTCTCTCTCATCTGAAGGTAACCCTAATTCTTGCTTTTCTCTCCTCTTCTTCTCTCTGTTTCTTTGTCTCTGATTTTTTATTCATTCGATTTTTTTCACATTGAATTCCTCGTAACATTGATCACTTTTTCCAACTTTCTGGCGCTTTTTTTTGTTTCGATCTTAAAATTCGGAGATCGCATTTTCTCAAATCCTAGGTACTTCCTTCGGATTTTAAGGTTGTATTTTTTTTAATTAGTGTGTAAGTGAAGATTGTGATATGAAATTCTATAAGTTTCCAGGTTAGATTTCGATTTTTAAATTGTATTGTTATTTATGTTAGTTTGTTGTTTATTCTTTTTGATAATTCAATTTTATAGCTTATCTGTTGTTTAATGAGTGATTAATTCATAATCTGATTTGGGGTAATTAGACTGTAATTAGGATATTAGTTTAATTCTGGGGGAGTTGGTTAGTGTTAGTGTTGGTGTTTCAGATGAACTGTTGAAGGGGGCTGGTACAGTTTGGACATGAGAAGCTCTTGGTATGACTCTTTCTCTTCAAAGCTGACTTGTGGCCAAAATAATTGGATTGCCTCCTTTGCTTATACTGAGCTTGAATTTTCTAATTGACCTTATTAGGAAGAAAACCAAATTGCTTTTCACAGTGATGATGGGTTGATCTTCGATGACGTGAAAGATTATACCCGCCAACTTGCAGAGTCTATTGGGCTGGGTAGTGACTCAAAGTTCCTTCAAGCGGGTGTAAGTCTTCATTTGATTGAATTATTTATGAGACATGTTGGAACTGACATATTTTTGTTTGTGTCAACCTTTTGGGAAGAAAAATAAAGTATACAACACCTTATAAGTTTGTTTCACAATTACAGGTGCAAACTGTGCTTGGCATTGGCTGTAATTTTGGAAGCTTCGGGGCTCATTTAGTCTCACTAAAATTGATGCCTGTTTGTATTGCTGCATATGAGGTGACTGGAAGCCAAGTCCAATTTGCCCTTGAGAGAGGTCTTCCAGCAATGCTTTGCAATTTTATTTCTAGGCAACTTCCATATCCGTCATTGTCATTTGACATGGTTCACCGTGCTCGATGTGGTATTGATTGGGATGGAAAAGGCATGGGATCGCATGTTTCAGTCGGTTACATCTCGAATTATAATTTTTGTTCTCTCTATATTTGGGTTTGTAGTAGCCTTTTTCGTGCTATATATAATTGGAATTAAAGCATGAAAGGACTGTATGGAGTATTAATCTCCTTCCTACTATAGCTTGTCAGTCCACAGAAAGCAAAAAAACAATTTAAAACATTTTTTATCTGAAAAGTAATATTTATTTGTGAGAACGAGAATGCATCCTGTGATGGTATATTTAATTCTTTTGTATGTTGATTTAACTATTCGAACAAGGTGAAAGGAAAGAAATGTGATTTTTGAAAATATAATAGAATTGTTTGCCTCCCCCCCTCTTCGTTTCTTTTTCTTTAGTTTGGGGGGGTTTGGGGTGGGGAATGCGTCTATGATGCGCGATTGATGATTGAGGAATGCTCTCTGTTCCTTATATGACTTTTTCACAAGCTTTTCTTGTTTAGTGGCCTTTGGCTGTACATACCTTTTAGCTTGATGCTGCGGTGCCTGTTGAAATGCTTAGTATTTAGGCTAATGGTGCAACATTTGGTGTACAACTTGTTGGGAGAAATTGGTACATTTAACAGGCTAACAAAATGGCTGGTGACATTTTGTTATATGCCTCTTTTTGTGTTGTTATTTGTTAAGATGACCTGATATGAGCTACTCCATATAGATCTATGAGCTTCAACATAACACGGGGCTTCTTATTTTGGAAAGAAAGGATTATGCTACCAAGTATGAAGAAGGTAGATTATCTTCTGAAACCACAGAAGTAAATCATATGCGTGATCGAGCTGCATTATCATCAGCCTTAGCTGAAGTGAGGAAACGAGAAGATAACCTCAAGAAGGCCTTAGGAGTAGAGAAGGAATGCGTGGCAAATGTAAGTGTGCTTCATAAGAGTGTGTTTTTTTGTACATGTGTTTATATCCTATTAACATCTCTATCGTGTTCATTATCGCCATTTATACTAATGATTTAAGATTGTTTGTGGCAGATTGAAAAAGCTTTGCATGAAATGCGTACTGAGTGTGCTGAGGTGAAGGTTGCAGCAGAGAGTAAAATGGCTGAATCACGCAGTATGGTTGAAGATGCTCAGAGAAAGTATGTTGAGGTCGAGGCAAAGCTGCACACTGCTGAATCTTTGCGAGATGAAGCAAGGCGATGTGAACGAGCTGCAGGAAGAAAGCTTCCGGAGGTTGAATCACGTGAAGATGATCTTCACCGTCGAATGTCATCTTTCAAATCCGAGCGAGTTTTTCTTATCTTTTTCTTCAATGTTGGCAGTATTCTTACACTAACTTGCCACTTTTAGAATTGTTTTGGTTCCTGAATTATAAGTCTTGCGGTTGAAGACTAGAAATGAAATTCTTTAATTCGCAGTAATTGTCTGAAAAATGCCTAGTTGTGGGTATGAAAATTTGTCTCAACAGCGTGGTTATTATTATGAACATTCGTCATTCTGTCCTACCTCTGACAGTAATTATTTTAGGCTTTAGCCTGATTTCGTCAATGAAAATCCTAGTTTGCTATCTCAGTCTTGTGCTCAACCTCTCAATGTAAGGAGGGATTACTCTGGAAATTCTGTTAAATATCTACTACTTTCGTCCTTTTATCTTGCTTGCCTTAGTGTTATAATTCA
Organism: Beta corolliflora; assembly: GCA_947648045.1. Classification (NCBI taxonomy): domain Eukaryota; kingdom Viridiplantae; phylum Streptophyta; class Magnoliopsida; order Caryophyllales; family Amaranthaceae; genus Beta; species Beta corolliflora. Next base: position 2,380,567 of record CANSZD010002921.1, on the reverse strand, counting down.
ACCTTCCTTTACTTGTATTTTGCTTATTTAATGCTTTCTAGTACTTTTCTTTAAGCTCTTTGGTTAGGTTTTAATGATTGTTTAATAAAGTAGTGAATAAAGTGACTCTCTCCTGGTGCTCCATTCCTTTATCTCTCTGCCAAAGGGAAGCTTTTTCATGAGCTTTTGAGCATACTTTAATGGATGATTTATAGTGCACGACTCTTCAGTTTGGCTACTGTTTCTCCTGCATTAGTCTGACATCATTTAGTATATTTGCGTGGGCTTTGAACTTGTTGTAGCTTGTGACTTAGATCGTGAAATCATCTTCGCTATGTTTATTGTTGTTTGCTACCAGGTATTCTACTGGTTGTAAGGAGCATCATCATCACCTTGCTCTCTGACTGCGTCCGCTCTTATGTCAATGATGATAATTCTGATATTGTTGCCACTGATACAATGAAGAACACTGCAATTTTTTTAATACCCACTTTATTGAATCTTTAGTTTTACATCATTTTTTACTTGATCATCTTGTTTGTTGTTGGTGTTTTCTTGATTCGGAATTCCTGCTATTCTCAAGTGCTATTCACGTTGATTTAAGTGACAACCAACTTGAGAATTCTGGTTCACAGAAGGAGAAATTTCTGGCTGGCGTGTCTGAGACGATTAAGTATCTGAATCTTAGCCATAACACGCTTACTGGATCATTAATTGGTCAAACTCAGCTCTTTGAGAACCTCAATGTTTTGGATTTGAGTTACAATATGTTGTCTGGTGATTTACCTGAATTCAAGATATGTTGGGAAATGAATTTTATGCTGGCGTTTACAAGGTACTTTTTCTTCTCTTCTAATCATAAACTCTAATTTTATGTTGGGAAATGAAATGAAAATTCTTTGAGTTGGTTGGTGGTTTTGTACTTTTTTTTTGTTTTTAATTCGATTTCTACTAACTGTTTAAGCTGAATTGAGTAACTTCCGACTATATCTTGTTGTTGATTTTGTTGGAGAAGCGATTTTACTAACTTTTTTTGGCTCCTTTGACTATATGCATGTTTTTGCCACCACCACTGGGTTCCACCTTCCCCCGACGGCCACCAGCTACCCTCGTTTCTTCTTCGATTTCCTGCTTCTTGTTTGCTCTTTAATTTAATTTTTTGTGCTTTTATTGTTGTTGTTGGTGTTGCAGATTAAAAGAGGTGATTTCCTCTTCCTTAGTTGATTTACCTTGTTCTTCTTCGATTTCTCCTCTGTTCTTCGATTGTTCATGTAAGTTAATTACTACACTCCCACTAAAATTAGGGTTTTCGAATTTTTCATATTAATTTGTGGTTTTGATTTTGTGGATTGATTTTTCGCTTGAATTGGGTAATCAATATGTTGTTCTTTTATTAATAGTACGTTTGAAGTAAATTCTGTTGTTTTTGAGGTGTATTTATTTCATATTATATGGTGTATTGTTTTTCATGGTGCAAAGTAAATTTGTAATGGTTGGTGAAAGGTGTAATTTTTAGATGAATAAGCTATGCAAGTGTTCATGTGGGTGCGAGTTCATTTGCGTTTTTTGTAACTTGTGTTTAATTTCAAGAATTTGAAAAGATGGAATAGGATTGTGGTTAGTGGTGATAATGGCTTTTCATTGATGTAGTTGGTGGCAGTGCAGGGGGGCAACGCAGGGGTGGGGGGTAGTGCGGGAGGTGGGGGCGGTGCGGTGGGGGTGGGGGCAGGTGCGGGGGGGGGGGCGGGGGCGGTGGGGGGGCGGGGGTGGTGGGGGCGGTGCGGGGGTGGTGGGGGGCGGTGCGGTGGGGGTACGGGGGTAGTGCGGTGGGGGTGGGGGGGACAATGGGGCGGGGAGTGGGGGCGGGAGTGGGGGTGGTGGGAGCAGTGCGGGGGGGTGGGGGCGGTGCGGGAGGGGTGGGGCAATTTAGGGGGGTGGGGGCGGTGCGGGGGTGGTGGGGGGGGTGCGGGGGGTGGTGGGGACAGTGCGGTGGGGGTGGGGGCGGTGCGGGGAGTGGGGGCGGGCGGTGGGGGTGGGGGGGGGGGGGGGGGGGTGGGGGCGATCTTTGGGGGTAACGCAGAGGTGGGGGGGCGGTGCGGGTGGGGGCAAGCGGGGGGGGTGGGGGCAGGTCTTTGGGTGGCAATGCAGGGGGGGGGGGGCAGGTAGGGGGGTGGGGGCAGATAAAATGCCCAATAACCCGATAATTCCGTTTATGACAGGGATGTATAAGATAGCAGCAAGTTTAGATTCATGGAATTAGGAGCGTACTGAGGTCGGATTTTCAGGGCATGGTAGTAATGTTATTTTCGGTTGGTATATGAAATTCATAACTCGAATATCAAGCATACAGTGGCCTGATGGCTTTTGTGGTGCGTTCGGTTTGTAGTTGTAGGATTGGAGGGGTTCTCTAAACTTTGTACTTGATATGGCTATGCAGTTCTGTGGGTTGGGATTTCATTCTTGTAGATTGCATTATATGGTGCATAGGTTCTGGATTGGAGGGGCTGCTATAGTCTGGAGAAGTCAAGGTTGAGGTTCTTAGTAGTGTGATATATTAGATGTTGAGGTGTGGTATGAATAACTTCGATGGGGGCGAAATTCCAAATATTTGAACAAAAGTAAAAAAGATTATATGAGGTCCTCTTGTTGTAGCAGGTGAAAGATCCATTCACCAATTAAAGAGTGCTTAGTCCTAAGCCCAACTGATTATTTCTTTCTTTTGCTAATAAATTTGAATTCATTTGATATTTCCCAATTCACCTCTAGATTGGCCCTCAATGGAGCAATATTTATAGTAGGTGACCATGATAACTATTAATGTTATGTTTGTAGCTTTTATACTTAAAGTCTTTGTTAGCTTCCATATATGTGCAGCTGAATTACTGGAATACTTACGTAGATTGCATTGTTGATCCTTAGATTACTTATTGGAAGGACAGCTTGTTGAGATATTGTTGACGCTATGGGGAACTAACCAAATCAAATGACCAGCACTTTATTTGCTTGCGTTGTGATTGGAACAGAGATAATATGTCATTCTTCTCAATGTATATAGTTATAGTTGAGTATGATATTAAAATTATAGTAAATATTCTTATGTATCTAATTATTTATGTTTATGCTTCAATTGAGCATAATATGTTTAATAAAATGATTATTGATATATATTATTGATTTTGTATTGATTAATAATGAAAAAATACAAAAAAAATAAAAATAAAAATTTGGTTTTTGGGGTGGTCAACCGTTGCGTTTTTGGGTCAAAACCGCTGCGGTAAATGATTAACTGCTGTGGTTTTGAGCCAAAACCGCAGCGGTAAATGATTAACTGCTGCAGTTGAGGACCGGAGCAGTTAATATATGGGGACTGCTACGAGTCCAACCGTTGCGGCCCAAAACCGCAGCGGTAAGCCCGATTTTGACCGCATCGATTTAACTTTTTTCCACTAGTGAAATAGTGAATAACCTTATAGCAGCACTCAAAGCTTATTCGACCAAGGGCAAAACCCTTAATTTCTCAACACCCAAAAAGAAAAAGAAAAATGAAAGAGAGAATATAACTTTCCAGCAATAGCTTAGAACTACTCATATACATGCCCTTTATCACCATCTGATCATATAATTTCCCAAGTTAGCATAAATTAATGAACCTTACACCACATTGCTTTTTACTTTTTACCAAAATCACCTCTTGAATCAAACCAAGTAAACCAAACACAAACTATGAAACCAAACACAAACTATGTAACAAGAAGTCTAGAATTAACCGTAATTTCAAGTAAGCTTTATAAGAGCTATGGCAAACTAGTAGAAAACCTAAGGATCAAAGAAAGGCCAAAAATGTAACTCCATTTAACAAGTTTGACTCCAGCAAACCAAGTAAACCCAAACCTCTCTTTTACATCATCTGACTTTAAATCAGGACCTAGTGAACTGGGATTGTTCTGCATCAACATGAACAACATCATTTATAAAATTCATCATATCCTAAAAATACAAACAAATATGAAGATAATATTAGATCAGAGAGGGTGAAATAGAGCAGTGTAGATAAAGCATAAGAGGATCTGAATTTAACAACATAAACGACACTAGCCCAAATCTATTGTTGCACTCTCACAACTATTATTATTCTCGTGCATCAGCTTTAGGTACAAAGAAATTCAAGCACATGAATACAACACGAAAAGACTTGTTTAAACAATCAAACATAATCATTTCACACCCACAAATATAACCAATCAAGAAAAAAAAACAACAGCAGAAAAGTACCAGCCAACCAATGTCTAGTAGCAACGTAAACATCAAGGCGGCTGATCCACCATCTAATCTGGAACCGAACATACCTTCCACCCCTCAACTTGCCAAACCTCATAAACACACTGAACAAAAACCGAGAAGATAACAAAATTGCAAAACTGTAAAAAAGAAAAAGAATCAAACAAAATCAACAAAATTCAAGGAAAAAAAGGACGAGAATTGGAAACAAACCTGTTGATTGCTGAATGCAATGGCGAGTTGAAGAGTTAAGTGAGCGAAGTCATGAACTTGAATCGCTCCTTCAAGCACAGTAATCAACTCATCTAACCGGCCCAAGCTACAACGTAAATCGCGGCCCAGGTTAAGAGAAAGCACAACTTTTCATTTAGGAATCAGCAACATACGAGGTTTTCCCAAAAATCAAAATATAGGGTTTTAGATGAAACATTTGTCTCTCAATGCTTCCTCTTTCTTCGATTGGTCAGCAATTATATTAAACCCTAGAATTTATTCGAGTAATTTAGAAAAACCTAGAAATTAGGAGACAAATAAACCTGAAGGAGTTAGGAGGTCGATTCAACCAGTTGAACTGCGGAGAACTTGAGCGGGCCGGGGAACTTGGGAACGAGGGACGACGGAGGTAGGGACAGTGGGAGGTTTTGACTTGAGAGAGAGAGAGAGAGGGTGCAGCTGAGAGAGAAAGAGGGTGCAGTTGAGACTTGAGAGAGAGAGAGAGGGTGCAGTTGAGACTGGAGAGAGAGAAGGTGCAGTTGAGAGAGAGGGTCGAGGGAAAACAATAAAGAGAGGGAAGGTCTGATGACTCGATGAGGAGGATCGATTTTTTTTTTAGTGCGTACAGATTTCATGAATTGAGGGAGGGTCTAAATGCTCGGGTTGACTGGTGAACTGCAGCATTTGACAACAAATGCTCGGGTTGACTGGTCAACTGGAGCATTTGACAACAAATGCTCCGGTTGACTAATCAACCCGAGCATTTGTGAATTTTTTTATTAAAATTTTCATAAATGATCGGGTTGATTAGTCAACCAAAGCATTTGATAAGTAGCAAAAGTAGTTTTTTCCACTAGTGATCCTCCGTCATTACACCCGTATAAAATTATCTTAAAAAAGCATAAAGTATAAGTTAAGATTACAAACAATAACATTTGTAATAATACTGCATAAGTTACCTATTCACCATTCTTTTCTTTGATAACTTATCCTTCATTATGGTCTCGACAAATGTAATTTGTGTCAAGATCTTCCTCTAATGTACTTGGAATGACTACTGACGAAGGCGATACTTCATTGAAGTGTGTAACATATTCTTCTTCATCGTGTACATCATCAATTCCAAGTACTCTCCTTTTTCCTACATTGACAACATACCATTTTGGATCGGCAGGGTCAACCATGTAGAAAACTTATTTTGCTTGTGATGTCAATATGAAAGTATCTTCATAATGCCCTAACCGGCTGAAATTTACTAACCTAAAAAAGCCATATTTATCCTTCTTTACACCCCGACGAATATCAACCCATTTGCATTGGAAGAGCGAAATCTTGAAGTCAACATAGTCAAGTTTTAATATTTTTTCAATGAACCCGTAATAAGATTTCATTGCCTCAACAATCGTTCTATCACTTCCACTTTTATATTCTGATGTCAAAGTCCCTAACGTAACGTCACTGTTTTGCATCATAGATTTGCCATCTTACCGCTTAATGTAAAATGAATAACCATTGATGTCATACCCTTCGTACGAAAGAACTTACAATTTTGACCCATATGCCAACTATCTCTACGTATCTAATACGTCATTAGGAGTGTCAGATAATTGGGTCATAACTCATTCTTTAAACCAATCGACAAAACTTCGATTAAGCTCAATCATCAACCCACGTTCATTCTTCGAAGGATACTAAACACTAAGAACAGTCATGTGCTCATCTAAGTAAGGATGCACTTGTGTCAGATTTTGTAACACAAACAATTTTGCTTTTCTTTTCAACTCGGCATCAAGGCACAATATTTTTCTCCCAATGGTACCATAACCATTAAGCTTTCCTTCATGTATAGATTTTGGCAATCCAATTGCTTGTGCACGTGCTAAATACCGACTTACATATTCAGATACTTCGTCCGTAACTGTTCTTTGGACAATACTTGCTTTGGGTCTGGCTGGATTCATCACTTAGCGCTTTAGAGTATCCATATGTCTTTCAAAAGTCCACATATACCTCATAAAAACGGGCCCACAAAGTTTAATTTCTCGGACAAGATGAATTATCAAATGAGGCATGATGTCAAAGAACGATCGTGGGAAGTACATTTCAAATCGACACATCGTCTCCATTACATCGAATTGCAAGTTATCTAGAGTGTTAGGATCAATCACCTTGCTAGATATGGTTCTAAAGAAGAAACACAGCTTCGTAATCGTGTATCTTACTTGGGAAGGTAAAATGCATCTGATTACAACAGATAATAAATGCTGCATCAAGATATGACAATCAAGAGATTTCAAACCAACGAGTTTCAAGTCCTTTAGTGAGATAAGGTTTTAAAAATTGAACGAGTATCCAACGGGGACCTTTAACCTATGCAAAGACTCACAAAAACTTGTTTTCTTCTTGTTAGACAAAGTGTAGCAAGCTGGTGGAAGATAATAGCATTGTCCCCGCTCCTAAGGTGCTAGTTCTGGTATGCCCCTTTCAGTCATGTCTTTCCTAGCTTTAAGTCCATCGTTCATCTTCCCGGGCATATTTAACAATGTTCCAACAATGGCATCACAAACATTTTTCTTAATGTGCATAAGATCAAGACAATGTCTGACTTCTAAACATTCCCAATATGGGAGGTCCCAGAACTTAGACCTTTTCTTCTATAAGTTCTTTGAGACACTTTTACAGGGCATACTCTCCTAGCCTAGTCCAGTCCACACTCTCCTAGTTCTTTGAGACACTTTTACAGGGCATACTCTCCTAGTTCTGGTATGCCCCTTTGAGACACCTTTTCTTCTATAAGTTCTTTGAGACACTAGTCAAGTCTTCGGACTATAAAAGATCACTTACGCCTAGCCTGCTTGCTCTCCTGTAAGTTCAAAGTCTAGTCCAGTCCAATCCAGTCTGGTTCATATATGCATATGCATATAGTTAGGCCCATGTCTGCATCATGGTCAACCCCATACTAGTTCAAAACCCATAATCATTTCTAATCCTCCATTTCAAAATTATTTCCTATTTCCATTTCTCATTTCAAAATTTCACTTCTCATTTATCATTTACCACTTCTCTATTCCTCATTTCCATTCCTCATTTCAAAATTCATTTCTTGAAATTTACGAGGTCCATTCGATTTCTGTTCAGGACAGGTCGTGAGATTATAACATGGGAACGTCCGACAGAGAGGATACAAGGTTAACCTACTCCCATAATCGTCAAACGAGTTCTCACCTTTTCAGACGAGCCTTCAGAAACTTTTGAATCATCTGAATCATCATCCGAGATGGGAGACACTTCTGAACAACTCAAAAATCATGGCTCAGCTCCAACTGATTACTCTCGTCTTGAGGGACAAGACAAAGAGATTAAGGCGCTGACAGAAAAGCTGGTACATAAGGAAGAAGAGCGTGATGACACTCCACCACCACCACATCCAATCATGTCCTAGACAGATTTGAGGTTCAAAAAATTCGAGCAATCGATCCAGTCAATTCCTGCACTCGAGGGTCAGGCCTATGGCCATGTCTAGACATACAATTGTGTTTCCCCATTTAAGGGTCCAATGATGAAACATACCGCGGTATTAGTTGGCGCAACCCAATGGAAGAGCAATTCGAAGAGCCAACCCAAAATCAGTTTAAATTGTGTTATGAAATATTATTCTAAAGCCCAAATTAATTATTCATGATAATTAGTTATTTTAAGCCCATAAAATATTTGAAGTCCATTTAAAGTATTTTAAAAGCCCAATTATTTATTTATTATTTTTAATAAATATTTTTATTATTTTTAATAAATACTTTTAATAAATATCATATTTTTAATCCATAAAATTCAATCTCCGGATTTTAAGGATTAAAACATATCTTCTAAAACGCGTTTAAGAAAAAAGGTTGGCAAATGAGCTGGACATAGGTGGTGCGCCTAGCGCGCCACGTGCACCCAGCGCATTGGCCAAGCTGTGTCAGGCGCGCCAATCCGCGCCTGAAACGTGGATTTGTGACTCACACAGAGTCGTGCGCCTAGCGCACCTCTCTGTGTGAGCCGTATCTTTTTCTTTTCTATCTTTTTAAGTACGTGTACCACGTGTACGTGTTTGACTGGGTTGGCTGCGTCAGCCACACCAATGTGCGCCTGACACGTAGACGTGCACTTGACACGTAGTTCTGCGCAAGGCGCAGGTTGGCGCGTGAGGCGCACGCTCCTTTTTCCTATAAATACCTGTGATTCCCCAATCACGGACGGCTTTTTCAATTTATTTTATGAACACAAAAAGTTCCTAATATTTATGAATCTTATTACGAACCTCCAAATACTCAAACACTTTCAATACATCAATTCCTTTTCCAGTTCCTGATTATACTACGTTCTTGGTTCCACGAATGCTCCGCCTGAAGATCGTTGCACTCTTCGACCTAAGCCGCATAGGTAAAATTCCTTTGGATCCTTGAATAATTCAATTATATTTATTGCCTGAAAGTTTCTATCAATTTATTTCATAATGTAGATCTTTGGTATAAAATCGTTCTACTGTATATTCTAATCTTTCCTTTTTATTTATTTATTTTCATACACTGTTATATACTTGCCTGATTGTTTTATTCATATTATTATGACTGTCCTGCATGTTTTTTATCACCCACATGTTATTATTGCTAATCAAAGACCTAAAGAACTGTTCTAATATTAATCAGATAATTTGGACAACCTGTTAGGTTCCCTGTAATATTATTGCCTAAGAACATATCACTAAAATAGTCTTTTTACGTGTTTCCTGAACCAACCTAGACTAAATTATTTTTAGGGTGCTTAAAACATTATGTAGTTATTTTTTGGCATAAAATTTGTTGTGAATCGATATTTAGTAGAGGCCAGCAATGGGCGAATATGGTTCATTATGACCATATTCGTACCCTCACCCCCGAACTCAATCTTTGGTTCATTTTGACCATCAATGGAGTCTAGACGAAGAAATCTACATTGGATAAGTCCCACAATTTGTCCCTACGGTTTCCCATATCTAATTAGGTTTATGATTCTTCCTTTAAAGAATTGTTGGCTACTTCAAAATAATTTTCAATAAAACCTTTACAATGGGGCAGTCAAATCAAATACGCGCTCACACCGCATAGGCGAAATAAAAACACGCCTATAATTTGGCGACTCCACTGGGGAGGATTTTAAAAAAAAAAAAATTAAAAATGAGTGGGTGAAACTTGAAAAATACGATTCATTCTCTTTTTATGCCTTTGAATAATATATTATTTTGCATATGCATGGCTATTGTTCAGCCACCATAAGGACAATCTACCTTGCCTCATTAGCACATGTTCTATGTGTGAGGTCACCCCCAGGGGCTTTACGCTTTGTCCTTCCAAAACGCTTCCTGAGCGATAGTGTTGGATCTTAGTTATAAGCAAACCTACCCAACCATGGCATTGTTCTCATGGTCCTGACTTAAGAACTGGAGTGCGTCTTACACATAGCCACCTTTTTAAGCGAAGGTACGAAGCGTGGGATCAGTCTCTTAGTCACGGACCCTTTTCGGACTTAACCTAAACCTGACCATAGTTTCAAACATTGAACTGGAGTTTAGGTTGGACCTTTTGCATCCATGTTATATGACATTTTCCTGTGATTGCAATTTCTGCATGCTATTATTTTGTCAAAATCGTTGTTATTCGTTGCGTCTGAAATCGCATCTAAATAACAAAAAAATATCGTCAATTGGCCAAAACCTCGCCTAAATCCCCAAAAAAATGTCGGGGGAGTAGTGCGCCAAGCGCATCAAGTTGCGCCTGGCGCACCACTCCCGCGCCAGATGCACGACTGTGCGCCTTACGCGGCAATGCTGCGCGACACGCAGTCTGTGCATCGCATGCTTTTCTTAGATTTAGTCGTCGTGGTGGTCGATTCTATGTTCGGTCCTATGTTCGGTCCGTCTGCATTCGCGTCAAAGCATGTCATTCTAGGGGTCTCACCTAATTCAAGCAAAAAAGAAAGGGTCGGTCTTTTCATGCAAGGTCGAGTCTGTCCTAAAAAAATTGCATCTAGAAAAAAATGGTCATGTTAGAGTTAGAATCATCATGCATGTCTACCTTCTCTCTGCTGTTCAACAAATCTTCCCAGTCAATATTACCTTACCATATTCAACAATTTTGAAAAGCTTACATTTTTTTAAAAATCAATCCTACACACATGTCTATTCTACCTTTTTCAAAAAGTATTTATTAATCATCATCATACACGACATTTACAAAAATATTTTCAAAATGAATCCATCATCTTTTCCCAATAAAAGATAAAACACAGGGGGTTCCTTTCAAAAAAAATGAATTTTGAAAATTCTAAGCCTAGTCTAAACACCTTCATGCAATACAAATTCAACCAAATCCAATTCACTTGCATTCATTCTAGGCCCATATGCATTAGAGTCAATTTTTGCATTCATATTAGGTCCATCTTGAGTCCATGCATTCATATTAGGCCCACTAGCATTAGAGTCGACCTTCGGCCCATATAAATCTAGTTCATGTCAAAATTTAGGCCCATTTGCATGTTTATATGAAGTCTAGTCCAAGTATATTCCTAGTCCATTTGCAATGTCAAGCCAATGTTAAGTCAAACCTATATGTTAATCCAGTCCAAACTTAGGTCCATTTAGGTCCATTTCATATCTTAGTTCTAGTTTGCATCTCCATGTAGGCCCTAGTCAAGTCCAACTCCTCCCTAAGTCCATAATGGCCCAAATCCCTCAAGTCTAGCGCAGCTGGTCCTTCCATAAATCTATAACTACCCAAATCCACGAGTTTAGCGAAGCTACCCATCTCTGTAAGACCATAATGGCAACCCCTAAGTCTAGCGAAGCTAGAGTTCCGTAAGTTCACATAGGCAATTTTTGAGTCTAGCATGCTTAGTCTAATGTATGTTCCGAAGTCTAGTTGTCTAGCCTGCTTGCTCACCCGTAAGTTCAAAGTCTAGTTGCCTAGCCTGCTTGCCTTAAGCTAAGAGTCTAGTCTCCCTTATTGTCCAGCCTTCCTTAAAGTCTAGCCTGCTTGCTCACCCGTAAGTTCAAAGTCTAGAATTCCGTAAGTCCATAGGCAATTTTTGAGTCTAGCCTGCTTAGTCTAATGTAAGTTCTGAAGTCTAGTTGTCTAGCCTGCTTGCTCACCCGTAAGTTCAAAGTCTAGTTGCCTAGCCTGCTTGCCTTAAGCTAAGAGTCTAGTCTCCCTTATTGTCCAGCCTTCCTTAAAGTCTAGCCTACTTGCTCACCCGTAAGTTCAAAGTCTAGTCTCTCCTATCATCACCAAAACTCAGTCGTGGAATCCAGTCTGCTTGCATAGTCCATGTCTGCATTTGCATATAGTTAGGCCCATGTCTCCATCATGGTCAAGTCCATACTAGTCCAAAATCATATCCGTTTCTAATCATGTCCCATTTCTCATTCCCATTTCCCATTTCCATTTCTCATTTCGAAATGCATTTCTAAGTTCTTACAAGCGAGGTCCACTCGATTCTGTTCATGACCGGTCGAGAGATTACAACTTAGGAGCGCCTAATGAAGAAACAAAAAGTTGAGCCTAGTCTAAAGCTCATCAAGCGCACTATCACCACTGGTCGGTCCTAAAAGTACCTTAAAATACCGCAAGTGTACGGGTCAATTAAAGTTAATATTGTGTAAGCAAGATATCGTTTCCCACAAGGAGGTATATAATCAACTAGCAAATTAAGAAAATCTAATATTATTTAGACGATTCGGGTAATGTGAATAGTGATAATAACTAAAATAAAATAATATGAACTACTAATTATAACACTAAAAAGTCGGATAATAGGTAAGAATCAAATATGAGAAATAGTTCTATGGCTTAGATTTCGCCAATTAACTTCTATAATGAAATTAAACTAGTTATCGGATTGAAAACTATTATATTGCAATGATCGAATTTCCTATGATATATTATCTCCTCTTCCAAGGTAGAAAACACGTATTTATAATAATCTTACGCCTACTTCCGTGGTCATAACAATTAATATAAACCCATTACGAATAAGAAATTCATATAAAAGACCACCCTAAGTGTATAACTATTCCTAAAATTATACTACTTGACGTTTGATAATCCCACGAACTAATATTAAAATTTCACTTCCGCTAATAATCCAATATCTTAAACATATAATCAACTGGTCAAATCAATTATATGAAAACAAACCAAGATTATCAAATTGCAATAAAAATAAGGAAAAATTGTTTTAAATAAGTCAACCTTTGCGTTGTCTTCCAATTTCAAGTCTAACTTTTGAAAATCCAGAAATAAGCCAACCTTACCATCATTTAAGCCAAATTTAGCTTAGTGGTTTTCTTTACCCATTATCACAGGTTACAACAGGTTAATTACGATTAATTATAATAATTATGATTAATTATAATAAATTATAACAAATTATGATTAATTATAAATAATTATAATTAAATATGATTATTTAATCATACCCCCAGCCACCATTGAACCACACCCAGCCACCACCGAACCACACCCAGCCACCACCAGTCCACACCCAACCGAACCCAGAGCCCATAACCGAACCACCCCACCAAACCCAACACTCTCCAACCGAACCCACCACCCCACCACCCAAAACCCACCCACTAACCCAACCACCACCGAACCAACCCCACCAGACCCGGCCCCGCAGACCACACCCAGCCACCACCCAAAACCCCCACAATCGAGCCACCACCCAAAAACCATATACTTCGACATGGCTTTAATTTATTTCTCTCCTCTCTCCTCCCCTTACTTCCATGGCTTCACGTCGCCCCTCTTCTCTGTCTTCCCCTTACGGGCTGCCACCCAAAATCCACCAGTTTATTCACCCATCGATCTCCAGTTCACAAAACTTCGCATCACAAGCTCATTTTCTACAACCCCATCTAAAAGTTCAATTAACCTTCCATATTCAAAACAAAGTCATGAAATTTAATCACCCAGATAAAAGCAAACACTAAATAACCAAGAAAAAACAACTAAAGGAGAAACAGAATGATTAAAACAACACCGCAAATCCGCAATTGATAGAGAAATACTCCTGTACTTTTCCATAATTCAAGTAAACATCTAACCAATAACTCAATCAAAATCATCAAACGACAATATTCACAACCACAGTCCTATCTAAAAAAAAAGCAAGAGGGACAAGAAGCAATGGGTGAATATTTGTGCGTGGAGGAGGTATGACTGGTAGGGGTAGAGGAGGAGGGATGAGGAAGGAGAGAGAAACAAAGCAATAGGAAGAAGGGAAAAGTGTGGGTGGGGTTTTAGCGGTGGTGTTTAGGTGGTGACAGTGGTAGAGGTGATGGTAAGAGGGTGGACAGAGAAAGCAGGGGTTTGACAGAGAAAGAAAGCAGTGGTGGAGATGAAGGAGGAGACAGAAAGAGGTGGTGGAGGAGGGAGGAAAGAGAAAGTGTGGAGGCGGCAGCGGTAGGCGGCGGCAGTGGTAGGTGGTGTCGTTGAATGCAGAGATTGGAAGGAATGAGAAAGGTGGAGGAGTGAGAAAAGGGGAGGAGTGAGAGTATAAATGATAAATTGAATTTAAGAAGAAAAAAAAGGGAAAAAAATCAGAATATATTAACCTGTAAAACAAGTTACAGGTTATCCAACCTAAATTTGGCTTAAATGATGGTAAGGTTGGCTTATTTTTGGATTTTCAAAAGTTAGACTTGAAATTGGAAGACCACGTAAAGGTTGGCTTATTTAAAACAATTTTTCCTAAAAATAAATCAATCCAAACAACTTAGTTCAAATCATTGACAGAAAATAAAAGACTACATCTAGTCCTAGAACATGAATTTTAGCTAGACATTGAAACTAAATTAGCCCAATTAATTGAAAGTAAAAATCTGAAATTAAACATAGTAATTAACATAAACTAAGAGAAGAGAGAAATAAACTCCAGATTCATATGAAGAATCAGATGAACGACGCTTGCTCTCGCGTTAGCATCCCGCGTCCACTGTCCTATCTGGTCTCTGTCTTATCTCCCTGTGCTCTCGTCTTCCTCTTGTGCTGCTGTGAGACCTCCCTTTTTGTATCCCACCTCGCTGCTTTATGAGACCTAGGGTCTAAAACCCAAATTTCCCGTGTTTTGTTGCTTCTTGGCCCAACAAGAGGGTTTCCTCTTTCTTTTCAATTATGAGTTGCTGCACACTTTCTTTTTCTTTTCTTTTGTCATCATATAGTTAATGGTTGCTGTAGGAGTGTGTCTAATTGTAACCTACAAACTTTCTTCTTCTTTTGTTATTTTGCAACGTAACCTACAAAACAAATTAATAAATACAAGTGGGCTCTAAAACAAAATAATTGCATAGTAAAAACATACTACTATTGTATTATTATAATATCAAATAAGCCAAATTAGCATGTATAACATTATAAGTATTATAGTAGTAGAATCAAACAAGTAGTTTATTGAGCGCATCTTTTTCATATTTTAACAATTTTATTACTTAAGTAACGTAACTCTTAAAACGTTATAATATCATAACAAAACCTATTATAAGTCTCATAACTTATACCAAAAAGTATTATAATGGGCAAAAATCATGTATAAAATATAGTCTTATCAACCACCCCGACTTCATTTAGAGTCGTGAAGATTACTTTTGACCGCCTTCACAATAGAGGCGCGATCACGTCCACAGGGTCTACCGCCTTCATATTAGAGGTGCAATCACTTCCATAGGGTCTACACCGAACCCTGCACCTAAAAAAAATTCAAAAGGTGCAACCTACACTTCTACAGCGAATTCCAACGAAATAATTCCACCTGACATCTAGTGTTGAATACCATCAATGCGCTGCGAAACATGGTCGATGACAATATACTTCTAATACTTGCTACAACGAGAATCAACATCACCAACAACCCCTGAGGCAGTGCATCAACAATTCAACAGGCTTAGTCTTTTGTTTCTGGTTTCCTATGATGAGTCAGAGACTCCTTACCCTGAGCCATTTCTGTCCTTTCACATCGAGTCTATGTCACTTTAGGACTTCATCTATTATAGCCTTTCATTTTAATTTCATTTTATTTTTCATTTTCATTGGCCTTCCATAATTTTATTTATGCTTCTAATTCCATGATGAAACTTAAATCACCTAATGACTTTGACAAATAAATAAAATCTGAAATATATAAAAAAAAAAGAGAAAAATAAAAAAAAGTGGGCATACTTTTGGATTAAGAGTTATTCCCCTCTTTCCTCCATCATCCATAAACCATCATCCTCATTAGCCAAATAACCCTTCAAAATCAAAGCTCATATATCCTTCAAGCCTTCAACTACCCTAAACCAATAGCTCGCACTAGTAGAAAAACATTGAATTGTGGCGGTCATTAAGTGGCCTATTGCTGCGGTTTTCGCACCACCGCAAATCATGGCGCAACAATATGTTAAATATAACATGAAATGACCCCCTACCCTTACACAATAAATCGTGTAATTATTAATAAACAATAAACTTAAAAGATCAAAGAGAAAACGTCCAGGCTCTCTACGAAACTTCTGGACCCCAAGACATCGAGTGCTCTGTAGCCCGCCGGCGGCCACTTCAGCTCTCCGGTCGCCGGCGAGCCCCTAATCTCTCCGAGATCATCTATAGATCTATTTAATTTTCACTTTCTGGGCTTATTTTCCAGGTTTGCATTTCTTTCCCTCTGTTTGTTGCAGCTAGTCAATCTGTTTTATTTCTTCTATTCCGGGTTGGTGTCTCTGTTGTTGTGTGGTGATTCGGAGTTTGTCCGGTATTGATTGAGGCCTCTGGTTCTGATTTGCAAGTTCAAGGAGTTTTATCATCGTTTTTCTCTCTTTAAGATATATTGGTCTTTCTTGAATAAGAATATTGTGTGTTGTTTTCTTGTTATTTTGTTGGTGAACTTGGTTCTGAATCTTGTGTCTTAGTGGGTAGTTACTAAATATGGTTTGTATTGAGGATATGGGGGATGAATTTACGCTTTCTTCTATAGTATTTCATCATATCAATGAGTTGGATGAGGATGATGAGGATGTGGAGGAGTTGTTTGAACGATTTTCAGGTCCAGATGAGGTTATTCCATTTGTGGAATCGCTTAAGCAGGAGGGAAATCGACTTTTTAAGTTAAATGAATTTTCCAATGCTTATATTAAGTATGAAAAAGCTATCAAAGCATTATATGTTGTACTGTCGGTAGTATGCGATGACATCAATACGTGTGATGATAGTTCGCTCATTCGAGAACTAGCAATTCCTCTACATCTAAATCTTGCCGCTTGTGCATTAAAACTAAATAAATTGAACATTGCTACTCTGGTTTGCTCTATGGTCTTGGGAATCGATAATAAGAATGTCAAAGCGTTTTTCAGAAGGGGATTAGCATTTAGGAAAATGGGATGTTTAAAAAAGGCTTATGAGGATCTCAGAAAAGCTTGGGAGTTAGAACCGCATAATAAGGAAATAACTAAAGAAAAAGTAAGCTTGGAACAATCTCTCTGTCAAAAATTGGAAGTAGAAGGAGATAATCTACCTAGTGACAAAGGAAGTAAGAGCTCAGACACTCAAGCTCAAGGTGCATGTGTTGTTGGAGAACAAAGTTCTAGAGCGCAGCAAATAGGCAAGAAAGACCAAGCAAGCGTTGGGTGGAATAGAGAGGGGGAAGAAAGTTCAATGGAGATATGTAGCATGGGGATGAATAGGGAAAAGGGTGATTCATAAAGGAAAAGAGTGTTGGAACATACAGAGGGGATTAGTTCTTCAGAAGAAAATGTGGTGCCTTGTGCTAACCTTGGGCCACGCCTCCCCCCTCTGACAAAGAAGGATCATGTTGTATGGGAAGAGAAGGATCAGGTTGTATGTGGTGAGGAAGATGCTAAAATGGAATGTATGAATGAGAGAGTGAGCAATCCCAATATCGAAAAATCAAATCAGGCGAAACCCAAATATCGGTTTCTTAACCGAAGAAGGCCGGGTTCCTCATTACAAATGTCAAACAAGGAAATTCAATTGCTCAGGAAAGGGAAACCAATCCAATTGCATAATCCACAAACAGGATCATACATGGTAGTTCGCATTGCTCAATTGGTAAAGGAAGATACTAATGGAAAAAATGTAATGGATGATGGTCGGTTACAACAACATTTCTCTGATCCTATGAATGAATATAATCTCCCTAATGGAGCACTTGAAAATGAAGATACTTTGATGGAGAGTACGAAATCCAAGTCCAAAAGTGATGTTATGAAGGAAGAAGCTAGTAAGCCCCACATGGTTCAGAAGAGCTCGGTTGTTTCATCCAGCCTTCCAACTAAGGGATATATCTTATCAGCCTCCAAGGAAAATAACAAACGACGTCTCAGCAAAGTAGCAATGAGCAGGAACGTCCAACCAAGATCGCTGAACTCCAAGAGGATTTCAAAGACTTGTGGTAAAAAAAGCTCCTATTTCCTTCCTAAGTTTGATCTTATTGGCAGGTTCTGTGCTGGAATAAAGAGGAAAGCGGGTTTTAGTGAAGATTCTACCCAAAGTCCAAGGAAGAAACCTGCTTCAGGTTCTTGTGTTAGTAGCGTCGCTCCTTGTGTTAGTAGTAAGTCAGAAGTTAGTAGTGTCTCAAGTCCGTGTATGAAATCAGTTAGTAGTACTTCTATGGATGGTTTTGTAAATCTATGTATTAGGCGTACCCCAATAAACGAAGTCCAAAACCCAGCTACAGAAGCTAGGGGAATGGGCTCACTTGTACTCTAATGTTTTTATACTAATGTATGTCCTTGTTGTCAAAAAAAAAAAAAAAAAGGTTAAATATATTGTTGCGGTTCTACAACCGCAACAATAGGGTGATCTATTGCTGTGGTTTCTATCAGAAATCGCAGCAATAAGCCCAACATAAAAACGTACATAGGTCAACCTATTGCTGCAGTTATGGCCCAAAACTGCAGCAATAGGTACTGGTACAGTAAAAAAATAATTTTTTTTTTACACTTCTCCATCAAACTTAAAAGATAAAAAAATGAACAAAAAATATAACACCACACAAAACTGGGAGAAGTTAATTAGGATGTGTTAATACAAAAATTACAGAAGATATAAACAACACTAGATACAAAAGTAAAAATATAAAAATTAAACTGATAAAAAATATAAAACTTCTTGCACAAAAAATTACAGAACTAAACAAACGCCATATCCAAAAAACACGAAGACGAGAGGAAGGCGGTGTGGAGAAGTCGGTGGTGGCGGTGTGGAAAAACACAAAGCGGTGGCGGTGAGGGATAACAACGCCAGATCCAATTCTAATTTTTCATAACTGGAAAAAAATAACAACAAATTAGCACTAACTAAAACCTAGAAATCTCGAAGAATCTCCAAAAATGGAAAAAAAATCAAATGTTTTGTTCTTACCTTGAAGAAGCAGATCATAAGGTATATTTTCTTTCACGATTAAAGACCGCGAACACCGGCGAAGACCGCGAACACCAGCGCCTGATAGAGGGGATGCTGAAGGCTGAAGACTTGCTGGCGGTGGTTGAAGACGAACGAAGACCGCCAGAGAGAGGGAGAGGCGAGGCTGACCGGTGCATTCGCCGGTGGAATTGTTGAAGAGGATGAACGAGTGAGAGAGAGGTCGAGATTAGAAGAAGAAGAACGAGTTGATGCCGGCGAGTTGATACCGGCGAGGAGATTCAACGGCGAGTAGGAGATAGCAAGGAGATGCGAAGATGATGAAGGAGTTCAAGAGAGAGGAAGGAGATGCGAAGATGGAGGAGTTCAGGAGAGAGAACGAAGAGAGTTTGAAGGAGTGATGAGAGAGAACGGCGCCCACTAGTGGTGTCAATCTGGGTCACTGGCTGGGTTTGGGTTGACCCAACCTGGGTCGGAATGATTTGGGTCGGAATAATCTGGGTGAGAGTGTGCCATGGGTCGAAACTGGGTGGGTCGGGTGGTCTTGGGTCGGGTTCAACTGGGTGCGAGGGCTCTCAGAACTAGGTCGGCTGGAACTGGGTCGGCAGGTATCTGGGTTGGGTGAATTTGGATCGGAATGGAATAAGGTGAAGTCGGCCCAAATCGACTTTCGGAATAACTTGGGTCGCTTTCGGAATGACTTGGGTCGGAAGAAATCGGCTTTCGGAATGACTTGGGTCGGAAGAAATCGGCTTTCGGAATAACTTGGGTCGGAAGAAATCGATATCGGAATGACTTGGGTCGAAATAAATCGATATCGGAATGACTTGGGTCGGAATAAATCGGCTCTCGGAACATCGGGTGGAGTTGGGTCGACTTAAGATGGCTTTCGGAATAACTTGGGTCGGAACAAATCGGCATCGGGTGGAGTTGGTTAGGCTCGAGCCGCCTTTTGGGTGGAGTTGGCCACTTGGGTCGGGTTAAGTCGACTCTCGAGATGAATTTGGATCGTGTTTGAACTCGGGTAAATCTGGGTCACTTCTTTGTCAAGGTTTAGTTCGTATATTGTCGCAACTGGTTTATATAAGTTATAAATTTTGTCAAAAATTATCGACAAAATCATAAAATGCAATTATAATTAATTTTCATATATATTAAGTTACAAAATCATAAGTTATTAACTTAAAAGTTATAACAATTAGCATGTGATTGGACGATTGGAATATTGTATCATTTTTCATTGTGATAATACAATATACATTGATACTTATATTACTAATTTTAAAAGTTACAAGACTAAACTAAGACTTAACTTATCTTATATTATTGGCTAATGCCAAATAGCTATTGGATTATTGACTTTATTGCATATTTCAAATTTGCATTAATACATATACATTAATGACTTGAACTTTAAAGTGATTAATCATTAATGAATAATGATCAATCAATTTATTAAATTAGGATTATAGTTTTGATTATGGAGTTTGGACATTCGATAATCGAGATAAACTACTTTTGTTCTTCACTTCTTTGTGAACACGGAACACCTTACAATTAACAACCATAATCTATAAGTCCATACTACATACTGATTAATGATTAGATTATTAGAGTCATTAAACTTAGCCATTTAGTTCGTTAGTAACTACTCACTCTCACAATCTCAATATCTCACTATATAACAACAAAAAGAGTTAAAGATGAGTTGAAATAAAGAATTACAAATTAAGAAACGAGAATATGAGATTCGAACTAAAGTATGATTGTGTGAAGATGGAGACATGAAGCGATGAAGTATGCACTTGTGAAATTATAAATAGGAAAGCATGAAAAGTGTAAAGTTTGTTTGAACTTATGAAATTGTACATTAATAGTGATTATGAATACTGATTAATGATTGATACATGAATGATGAAGCCACAAATAGGTCAACCGTCAAATAACTCAAATCAACTTGTTTGGTTTCGGTTCTTGCTATAATCCTAATTTGTTCGATTTTTTTAAAATTCATAACTTGTTAAAAAAACAAATCAATAAGTAAATTCACAACTTCGCATATTGTCATATTTATAATTTTTGAAGTTTATAATAACAAGTTCTTTAAAATTATAAATACATTAATACTAATTGAATTTTAAAGTTTCTAATTTACAATTTTATATTAATTTCTAACAATAAGTCAATAATCAATATTTTTTAAAGTTAATTAAACCAATAACAGTAGAATTAGAAAATAGAAATTTAGAATTCTCAAATGAAAATAGTATGAAAATTAAAGGCCATTGATTTGAGAAAGATGAGATTTCAACCATTGATCAAAATAGCAATGTAAGCAATCCATGTGCTTCTCTAACTCAATGCTCATTGGTCTAAAATTGAATATCATGGATCTCCTTTAAATGAGCAAATCTCAAACCTTCATTAAGGAAAGATTAAATCTCAACCGTTACCCCTTCATCTACTCCTCTAATCTAATATCTAACTCTCTTCTAAAAATAAAAATAAAAATAAAAAAGTCAAGGGGAAAGCAAAACTCATTTCACTTCTCAGCCTCCATCTCTCTACGAGTGAAAAAACCCTAACACAAACCCTAATCTCACTTCTCAGCCTCCTTCTCTCTCTCTGATTGAAAAAAAACCCCTAAAAAAGCGAGGTAAAGCGAGGATTTGGAGATTTGCAATTAGAGATCGGAAGAAAAAAGCATGGTAAAGCGAGGAGTTCTTGAAAGGCGGAATCGAGCTCAATGATTCGGTTATTTCTCTATCTAATTCTTGTTTTTGGTCTCGTATTTCACTCTTAACTGTAATTTTAAGCTAATTTTTGTTATTAATGTTGTAATTTGGCATGAATTTTGTGATTCATTTTAGTATACATGTGAGTGGATCTAATTCTGGGTTTGTTTTGCAGGCTACCGTTGCTGATTTATAGGAGGATTCACAAGAAAAGTAAGTGCTTTAAGTTCTTTTTTACCAATGCTTTGAGTAGAATTTCATTATTAGCTAATCGCAACTAGTTATGAGATGTGACTGTCAATCTGCTTGACCTTAAAAATTCGCTATTGTTTCCTCTGCTTGTTGAGATTTAGTCGGTTAGTTCAGGGTTGTGGAGAAGCATCACTGCTTCTCGTCCTATGTACTATGTTCGCTATTGCTTTAGTTTATCTTGCAATCCAAACTCTTATTCACAATGTTATTTGAATTAGTATGTGCATTGGTCGGGATTCATTATCCAACCTAAGGAAGATGGTAGAGGTTTGGAGGAAGTTTGGAGAATTATTATAACCTTCAATGTGCAAGATGAGTTCTTTGGTGAAATGAAGTTACCGGCTTGTTTTGAAGGCTATAATACTCGGTTAAGTAGATAAGTCACAACTTAATGTGATATGCTTGCTCTAATTGTACATGGTCATTGGAAAATCATGGTTGGGGTATTGTGGATCTTTATCTGTACATAAAGTACTTAATAATGGTGGTGTAGTCTTGTGATATGGGCTCCTTTAACTGAAATATTAAAGCAGCATTAGAACATATGATATTTCTTAAAATGACTTTTATGACATACTACAAATCTGTTATATGTAGAACAAAGAACTTAGTTGTATTTATGGTCTTTGCCTTATTTGGTTTGTTCATAGTAGCCTCTTACATTACTTGTAGACATTTTTTGCCTTGTTGTATTTGTGTTCTTTGCCTCAAATTGGTTGTATTTGTATTCTTTGCCTCGTGTTATTTTGATGCTAGTGGCTATTCTACTGACTTTCAAATCATTAATCTCGTGTCATGTGCTTAAGCACTTGTGAAAAATTTGATTTCCTGGTTGCAACCCATGCGAGAAGATGCTATGCTTTTCTTGAGTTTGAGGAAATTTGTTCATTCCCTATCCCCCTACCCCCCACCCCAATCTGATCTTGCGTATATACCTCATGCTTATCAACCCAAAATATTGCCACAAGATTTTAAAGATACATACCTCTGGTCAATGTTATCAGGATTGGGATCCTACTTTGGATCGTAGGGGTTGGTAGAATCGAATCGTTGGGATCGGATCGTAGGATCGTAAGATCGTAAGATCCTACAATTCGATAAAATAGGGATAATTATGCTAGAATATGATGAAAACCTCGTGTTAAAAATTTACACATATTAATAATGACTTTATTTCATTAGCAAATGGTGATAGTTTTCCAATACCATAAGATTGAAATAACATGCAACCAAAATCTAATTGGAGAATTATAATATGTGAGATTACTTTGTGATTTTTTTACGATAGGATCGGATCGTAGAGTCGTAGGATTGTAGAATCGTATTAAGATCCTACCATGTGATTTTTTGTGGTTGGCTAGGATCGAAAGATCCTACAAGAGTAAGATCCTACGTAGGATCAGGATCGGTGAGGTCCTTCCGGATCGTAGAATCTTAGGATCGTAAGATCCGGATCGGGATTTTAACAACAATGCCTCTGGTCATGCATATGATGAGCGAATGATAAGTTTATCTTTAAAATATGGTGGAATAATCCTATCTCAAGATATAAATTCTAAATTTTGTGGTTCTTTTGTTGTCATCCATTCTCTGCTTAAATTACTAATGATTTCTTGGCCTGAGACTAGACTTCTCTGGCACATGCCTGAGATGAATTACTTTCTCTGCATCTGATACATCATTTTGGATGTTGATTCAGATTTGCCTTCATTTTGAGGTTTGTTTGGCAAGAGATGAAGTAGCATTTAAGGGCTTGTAGTATTGACTATTGAGAATTGCACTAAATATATATGTCAATGATATCACATGTAGTTTCAATCATATGTAGATGGCTTAACTCAGCAAGCATTCACGACATCAATACATGCTGTTTTTGTTTGCAGTCTACAGGTTCTTTCTTCCATAACAGAAGCATCACACTTGGAAGGTTTATAGGAGCTTCTAGCATTCTAGAACTTTCTAGAAGATCAATAAGGGGAAGAAGAGCTGAACCACTCCAAATCAAGAAGGAAAATGGAGAATTAAGGAGGAGAAGAGAGAGAATCGGGGGTTTTGGGGGGATATTGGGGCATATATCTAGGAATACTATGCTTAAACATTGCACTAATTAGTTTACTGCTCTTAAAGCTCAATTAAAGACAACTCTAGGTAATTTAGAAGGAAAAGTGTGTTGTACTTGTGATTTGTGGTCTTCACTTAATAATGTTAGTTTTACTGTTTTGACTGCTCATTATGTTGATAACTCTTGGGTGTTGCGTTCTAAAATTCTTGTTTTTAGACATTTTCATGGGTCCCGCATTAGTAAGGAGTTGGGTTAGTTTACTCTTGATTTGTTTGATGAGTGGAGTATTAGAGATAAAGTGTTTTCTTTGACTTGTGATAATGCTACTACCAATGATGTTATGATTCAAGAGATGGTTAGGGACTTGAATAGAACTAATCTGTTGCCTTGTTCTGGTAAGCTTTTTCATATTAGATGTTCTGCCCATATATTAAATCTATCAATGTTTTCACATACATCTATCAATGTTTAAAAAAGTGGAAAACCAATACTTTATTGATAATCTCACTTCCTAGTTCATATAAAGTGTAAATGTTGGACCATATGTGAGCGTCACATTTTCCACATGAGGCTGCAAAATTTTGACTTCACAGTATTAACATGTTGCCAATTAATGTAACTTCATTTTCCACATTTATGGGTCCCTAATTAATTACTAATAATGGGAAATTTTGTTAGAAAATCTTTCTTCTTTAACTCTCTTTTTCTTTAATTATTAATTTAATTAGTACTATTATATTATTTGATAGGTACTCTAAAGATAATCATATTAAATTTATAAATTTTTTTATCAACACATTACTTTATACGTGTTAGTAAAAATTTAAAAGAATATATGTTGAACTACTCATTAGCGAAGTTGGGTCGGGTTTAGTTGGGTCGGGTGGTAACTGGGTCTGCTGCTAACTGGGTTGGGTCACAACTGAGTTGGGTGATAACTGGGTGGGTTTAACCGGGTCATTGGCGGGTGAAGTTGGGTGCGGGTTAGTTTTGGGTCGGAAATAGGTTGGGTCTGGGTCGTTGTTCACGGGTGCAACTGGCCACAGGTCTACCTGGGTCGGCCCAGTTCAGGTTGGGTTACCAATTCCACGGGTTCAACTGGGCTTGGGTGGACGCTGGGTCGCAATGGGTCGGCTTTTCAACCGACCACTCTCGGCTCAGAACAGGTTGGGTCTGGGTCGCATGCGGGTTCACCCGTGGGTCGGCCCAATTTTTGATACCTCTAGCGCCCACCCCCTTAACAAATAAACCCTAGCTGGGTGCTTCTTTTATTAATTTTAAAACTCTATTGCTGCGGTTTTTTGTAGGAACCGCAGCAGTAGTTTCAAATATTATAAAAAAATAATATCTTAATCTATTGTTGCGGTTCTTTGAAGAAACCGCAACAATAGATTTTGTCAGAACTGGTCAACACAATTTGAAATATTACTGTTGAAGTCTATTGCTGCGGTTTTCACTCAAAACCGCAGCACGCAATAGATTGATTTTCGATTTTTTTTTTTGACGCGGTTTATTGTTGCGTATGGGTAAAACCGCCGCAATTCAACTGCCGCAATTAACAATTATTATACTAGTGTCGTGTGCAAGCCTCACTACATAAAAAAACAAAAAAATTAATGCCTGACAAAAAAAAAGTGAATAAATTCAAAGTGCGAAGAAAAAAGCATAGAGCAAAAGAAAACGCACAAGATAAAAAAAAATTACAAAAAAAAGGAAAAGCCAAAGGCAAAGATAAAAAAAGTCAAGCTAGGGGGCTTGCACATAAATTCTACCCCTCATTCAAATCCTATTAATCCATCAAAACTCTAACCATATAATTGAAATCCATGATTTTAACTTAGCCCAACAAATTAAACCTTCGTCTAAAGCCTCAAGCCCTTCAACATTTAAACGTTTCATCAACCCTAACTCTTTCTTCAAGGTATGACCAAGCCCGGTAGGTTGAAAACCCGAAAGGGCTGTCGAGGCAAAAGTTATGGATAAAAAAGAAAATCAAATCTAGAACTACGAATGGTCTGATTCCGCAAGAATACGTAGGAATCCTCATCTCGAGGTCCGACCGCTTAAAAAAAAGTATATAGTCAAGGTCTAATGATTTGATTTTCTAGAATTCAGGAGCATTTTATTTGTATTTGAGCCCAATTCTTTGAAAAGCCCAATTAATTGATAATTAATTGATTTATTTTAATAAATAAATATTTTCAAAAGATATTTCTTATAAGTTAAAATCAGATTTTATCCCGTAAAATCAGATATCCGTAGTTAAAAGATAAAACAAAATCTTTAAAACGCGTTTTTATCAAAAAACTATCAAAACATGTCAAAAAACAAGCGTTGCGTTGAGCGCAGCTGATTGTGCTGAGCGCAGTGTCCTGCCACGTGGACTTCCACGTAAGCTGCGCCTAACGCACGGACTGTGCTGAGCGCACCAGAACTGCCACGTAGACTTCTGTTTCATGTACGGCCCGTTTGGTAAGTAGTACTAAATGGTGGTAATAGTAATGCTTTTTAGTGTAAATTTGTGAGGATATTTCCAAGTTAATATCCATGGTAATGAAACTTGATATTAAAACATGGGTTTTCCTTCATAAATTGTCATTACCACTCAATACCACCTCCCAAGTGGTAATGGATGGTAATGAAATTTTAGGAAGAAAATAGATGTTTTGGGATAAAGTAGCATTATCATGGATGTTGACATGGGAATGCCTTCACAGATTTATACTTGAAACCATTACCATTACTACAATTTAGTACCACTAACCAAACGGGCCGGTAGAGTACTGCGTCAAGCGCAGTTCTCTGCTTGAGACGCGGATTTTCTCTCTTATCTTTTTTAAAAGTGCGTACCACGTGTCTTTTTACTGGTCATGCCGCGTCATGCGCTCGCCATGTCAGCTGCGCCCGGCGCAGTCAGCGCGTGAGGCGTAGTGCCGTTTTCCCTATAAATAGGCCTGATTTCCATACTGATTTAAGAACGGATTTTTCACATTAACACTCGACGAACATATTACGAATATCTTACGAATCTCTCTACAAAATCTACCCACAAAACTCATACTTTCAAATACAAACACATTCAATCTACATACTTTCATACATTCAGATTTTCAGGCTTCACGATTGCTCGTCCCGAAGGTTGTCAATCTCGCAGACCCAAGCCACGATATAATCCTGAGGGTCCTTATATAAATTATTTTTATATTGAAGTTACTAACAGTTTTCTTTCCTGATGTAGATCTTTAATGTGAAATCGTTATACTGTATATTCTAACCTCTTTTCAATACTTTATTTTATGTTCATATTATTCTTGTCGTTGTATATTATACTTGCCTGATTATTTTATGCATATTATATGATTGTCCTGCTTTATTACTTTTATCACTTACATGTTATTTTTGCTAATTAAAGACCTAAAGAATTGTTCTAACATTAATCAGATTAATTTGGACAACCTGCTAGGAACCTTGTAAAACGATTGTCTAATAACATGTCACTAAAATATAGTCTTTTTCTGTGTTTCCTGAACCAGCCTAGACTAATTATTTTTTGGGTGCTTAAAACATTATATGGTTATTCTTGGGGTTAAAATCTGCAATGAATCGATATTTAGTAGAGGCCAACTCTGGGCGAATGTGGTTCATTATGACTATATTCGTACCCTCACTCCCGAACTCAATCTTTGGTTCATTTTGACCATCTATGGAGTCAGGACGGGGAAATCTACATTGGATAATTTATCCCTATGTTTTTCCCATATTCAATTAGGTTTATGATTGTTCCTAAAAAGAATTATTGGCGACTTCTTTCAATACAAAACAATTCTCAATTAAACCTTGAAAGTGGGGTAGTCAAATCTAATATGCTCTCACACCGCGTAGGCGAAATAAAAACACGCCTATAATTTGGCGACTTCACTGGGGAGGATTTTAAAAAATAATTTTTTTTAAATGAGTGGGTGAAACTTGAAAAATACGATTCATTCTTATTTTTATGGCTTAGAATAATATACAGTTTTGCATATGCATGACTACTGTTCAGCCACCATAAGGACAATCTACCCTGCCTCATTAACACATGTTCTATGTGTGAGGTCACCCCCGGGGTGTTTGCGCTTTGTCCTTCCAAAAAGCTTCCTGAGCGATAGTGTTGTATCTTAGTCATAAGCAAACCTACCCAACTATGGCATTGTTCTCTTGTTCCTGACTTGAGACTGGTGTGCGTCTTACAAGTGGCCACCTCTTTAAGCAGGGATATGAAGCGTGGGATCAATCTCTTAGTCATAGACCCTTTCAGCCTTAACTTAAACCTGACCAATAGTTGAATGTACAACTGGACTTTAGGTTGAGAACTTTTGCATCCATGTTACCTGACATTTATGTGTGATTGCAATTTTTGCCTGCTAATATGCTTTACGCCCGAAATTATTGCAACTCGCGTCTAAAACAAATCGTCGTTTTCGCCCGAACATTCGTCAATTTACCAATACACGTGCCGCAGAGCATTGCGCCAAACGCATTAAGTTGCGCCTGGCGCAATGCACCTGCGCCAGACGCATAGGCTGTGCGTCGCGCGCACCAGTTGCGTGGCACGCAGCCTATTCGTCCCATGCTTATTGGTCTTTTGACCTTTGTTCGAGTCTAAGATAACAAGTTTGCATCGTATCATATTAAAAAAAAAAATCAGTCTTTTCATGCAAGGTCAAGTTCGTCTAAAAAAATGCATCTAAAGGGTCATTGTAGAGCTAGAGTTGTCATGCATATCTACCTCTTCCCACTTTCTCCCTGCTGTTCAACAAATCTTTCCTGTCGATCTTACCTTACCATATTCATCAATTTCAAAAAAAAAACTTACATCTTTTCAAAATCAATCCTACACCCGTGTCTATTCTACCATTTTCGAAAACATTTACAAATCATCATCACACCACGACATTTCAAAAAAAAAAAATATTCTTCAAAATTAATCCATCATCTTCTCCTAACAAAATATAAAACAAGGGGTTCCTTTCAAAAACGAATTTCGATAATTCTAAGCCCAATCCAAACACCTTCATTCAATCCAATCCAATTATCCAAATCCAATCCATCTTGCATTCATTCTAGGCCCATGTGCATTAGAGTCCATTTTGCATTCATATAGGGTCCATCTAATTCGAGTCCATGCATTCATATTAGGCCCACTAGCATTAGAGTCCATCTTAGACCCATATAAGTCTAGCTTATGTCAAAATCTAGGCCCATTTGCATCTTTATGTGAACCCTAGTCTATGTCAATCCCAGTCCAAGTCTAATCCAGCTCTATTCCAATCCAATGTCAAGCCCATGTGCATTTTCAAGTCTAACGTCAAACCAATATAGAACTAAGTCCAGAATTAGGTCCGCATAAGGCCCAACTCATTTCCAAAGTCAATCCAGTCCAATTCCAAACCCATGTAGGACGAAGTCCAAACCCCTTTAAGTCTAGCGAAGCTAGCATCCCTGTAAGACCATAAAGGCAACCCCTTTGACCTAGCTAAGCTAGTCATCCCTGTAAGACCATAAAGGTATCCCTTTGACCTAGCTAAGCTAGTCATCCCTGTAAGACCATAAAGGCACCCCTTTGACCTAGCTAAGCTAGTCCTCCCTATAAGACCATAACGACATCCCTTTGACCTAGTTAAGCTAGTCATCTTTGTAAGACCATAACGGCACCCCTTTGACCTAGCTAAGCTAGTCATCCCTGTAAGACCATAACTACACCCCTTTGACTTAGTTAAGCTAGTCATCCCTGTAAGACTATAATGACACCCCTTTGATTTAGCTAAGCTAATCATCCCATTAAGACCCTAACGGCACCCATTGATCTAGTGAAGCTAGTCACCCCCAAGACCATAAGGGCACCCTTCGAGTTTAGCGAAGCTACTCCTATCTTACATCTATAGCAACCCCAAATTATCAAGTCTGGCGAAGCCAATTCCTTCTTAAGCCTAGCGAAGCTAGCGTAGACAATACTTTTGAGCATAGTCCAGCCCAATCTAGTCCAGTCCAGTCCAGTCCAGTCATTTGCATCTGCATATAGTTAGGCCCATTTCACCATCATAACCATAATCATATCCATTTCTAATCATTTCCCGTTTTCATTTCACCTTCCATTTTTCATCCCCATTTCCACGTTCATTTTCATTTCTCATCTCTCACTTCCATTTTCATTTCTCCATCCCTCATTTCCATTTCTCATTTCGAAAGCATCATTTCTAAAAATTTACGAGGTTCATTCGATTTATGTTCAGGACGGATCGTGAGATTATAACTTGGGAACGCTCGACAACGAGGATACAAGGTCGACCTACTCCTAGACTCGTCAAACGCATCCTCACATTTTCAGACGAATCCTCTGACTCTTCTGAAGCATCATCTGAAATGGGGGACACTAATGAACAGCTTAGTGCCATTATGGCCCAACTTCAACTGATGAACTCACGTCTCGAGGAACAAGATAAAGAGATTAAGGCGCTGAGGGAGAAGCTAACCGAGGAGGACGAGCAAGGCGACAGTCCACCATTCAAAACCAACACAGATTTATGGTTTGAGAAACTCGAGCAATTGATCCGGTCAATTCCTGCGCTTGAGGGTTAGGCTCATGGCCATGACATTATTGATCTTGAAATAAGGGAAAAGCTCCCTAAAAAGGTAACCTTGGGTGACCTCCCAAAATTCAAGGGGGTCGAAGACCCGGATGATCACTTGAGAGCATTTTCCATCTCTATGGCTCTCAAGGGCATGAGCAAGGACCTGTTTGCTTATGTCTTTCCTTATACTTGGATGCACATCCATCCAAGTGGTTCAGATCATTGAACAAAGCTAAGCTGAACGATTGGGACTACATCAGAGAAGAGTTCCACAAGCAATACAACTACAATACTCAGCTTCCCATTGGCCATCGTGAGTTGGAGTTAACTAAGCAGAATTCCAATGAAGACTTTGTCACCTTCCTTAACAGATGGAGGGAAAAGGTTGCACAAATGACTAACAGGCCATCCCAAGAGGATCAAGTCTGATTGGTGATCCGTAACCTGCATCCCAAGTATGGGGATCATATCAAGTTCCAACCTATAGAGTCTTTCACGAAGCTCTATAAGGTGGGCCTGCTGATTGATGAAGAGGTACAGGCTAACAAGAACAAGGGTTCTAACAACAATAACTCTTTCAAGAAGAATAACACTAACCCTTCTACCTCTAAAAGCAGCGACATCAATGCTCTAACTACTGACAAGAAAGGTTATCAAGGCCCTCAAAGGACATTCACTCCTTTAGGCATGTCCCTAGAAGAAGCCTTCACTAGGCTTCATGCAAAGGGAGCACTTAAGGCTCTTGGCCCTACTCCGGACCCTCCTCTTGAGAAGAGATCCAGTAGATGGAATACAAATTCCTACTGCAAGTACCATCAAGGGAATGGGCATCTGACATCACAATACTGGACTTTGAAGCATCATCTGCAGGATATGGTTGAAGACGGTAGATTACCAATTCCGCCTGCGGCAAAAGTCAACAATAGCGGCAACCCCTTGGGAAATGCCTAAATAATGCAGAGGGCATAGTCATTTAGCGCTAGTTTTCTAGGTCGAGTCGGAGAGTCCCTCCCCTAGCTCTTTCATTTCCCTTCCTGTCAAGTCTATGTCATTTAGGTTTTTATTTCTAATGAGCCTTGTTCTATTTCTTTCTAATTAATAAAAGAATTTCATTTTCATTTTCATTGGCCTTCCATCATTTTATTTATGCTTGTAATTCAATGATGAAACTCGAATCACCTAATGAACTTGACTAATAAAAAAAAAAGAGATCTGAAATAATAAAAAAAAGAAAAATAAAAAAGGACATACTTTGGATCAGGAGTTATTCCCCTCTCCCTTTCATTGCCTTTCATAAGCCACCCTCATACAACCAAGGAAAAGCAAAAATCCTTTAAACCATCATCTCCATTAACCAAATATTCCCTTCAAAATCAAAGCTCTACAAATATCCTTCAAACCTTCCACTACCTTAAACCAATAACTTGTGTGCAAGCATTACTACATCAAAATATATCAATGCCAGGCAAAAACAAAGAGTGAAAAATCCAAAGTGCGAAAAAATGAAAAAAGCAAAAGAATTCGCACAAGACAAAAAGAAAAAAAATGCAAAAAAGAAAAAGCCAAATGCAAAATAAAAATCAAGCTAGGGGGCTTGCACACAAGTCCCATCCCTCATTCAAATCCCTTCGATCCATCAGACCTTAACCCATATAATCCAAATCCACAATCCTTACCTTATCATGACCAATACAACCTTCATCAAAATCAACCCTTCAACCTTTCATTAATCATAACTCCTTTTTCAAGGTATGTCCAAGCCCGCTAGGCTGAAAACCCGAAAGGGTGGCCTAGGCAAAAGTTAGTGCACAACAAAAAAAAATTAAAATAAAAAAAGACATTAGATCGGGAACTACGAATGGTCTGATTCCGCAAGGATACGTATGAATCCTCATCTCGAGGTCCGACCGCTTCAATAAAATAAAAATTAGTCATGGTCTAATGATTTGATTTTCTAGAATTTAGGAGCATACTTTTTCTAGATCCCGACATAGACTCGAGTCTGCACCTAGCCTTGTTAAAGCCTTTTCCCACCTACATTCATTTGAGTCACAAATTTAAACCTTTTTATTTTCAATCCAAGCTCTCCTTTTCCCCGAAGGACTCTCCGATAATTCCATGGTTTCTGGCGATATTTGACTTTGCCTATAGCAACTTCCTAAAGAAGAATCCCCAGTACAATCCCCAGTGACAACTTTCAACGTTCAAGGCAAATCAATTACATTTCAATCATGGCTCATGCCTAATTCAAGGCAAGCTCACCCAAAGTGGGGGCTTCCTACGTGTGGTGGTTCCTCCAATTCAAACACCCGAAAAGTTATAATCCGTGGACCTCATTTACGAACCCCAATCATTTACTAAAAACGATTTTCGAAAATCATTCTATGCATTTCTAATCAATCTATCATTCTATCATTCTATGCATCTTCTAGCCTTGCAAAATCCTAACCTTGCATTGCAGCTTTGCAAAACCCTGACCTTGCATTGCATTTCATACATTCTAGTCCTGCATAACCCTGGCCTTGCATGACATGTCACCCTTTAGCTTTGCATAACCTTAATCCTTGCATAGCGTCTCATGCATCCTTAGAGAGTCTAAGTTTACATTATTGCATCATTATGTGCTTTATCTGAGTTGTTTGTACTTATCTGCTAACATCTTTTTCTGGAGGCAATCAGATTGCTTGTTGTTATTGTCCTGCATACTAACTTTGTGTTGCAGAGACCGACGATTATAGATCAGTTCTAAACTGCATAGCATTTAGAATCGTTCTCCGTCCCGACACCGTATACTTTGACTTTCGGTTTCCTGAACCTTAGTCAAAGTGGGGGCTTCTGTAGACACATAATCGTGTCTTCCCATTTAAGGATCCGATGATGAAACATACCGTGTTCTTAATTGGTCCGACCCAAGGGCAGAGCAGTCCGAAGAGCCATCCCAAAACTATTTCGAAAAGTGTTAAAGTCCTTTTTTAAAGCCCAATAAATTATTCATGATAATTAATTGTATTTGAGCCCAATTTTTTGAAAAGCCTAATTAATTGATTTATTTTAATAAATAAATATTTTCAAAAGATATTTTTTATAAGTTAAAATTAGATTTTATCCCGTAAAATCAGATATCCATAGTTAAAAGATAAAAGAAAATCTTTATAATGCGTTTTTATCAAAAAACTATCAAAACATGTCAAAAAACAAGCGTTGCGCTGAGCGCAGCTGACTGTGCTGAGCGCAGTGTCCTGCCACGTGGAATTCCACGTAAGCTGCGCCTAGCGCACAGACTGTGCTGAGCGCACCAGAACTGCCATGTAGACTTCTGTTTCATGTAGAGTCCTGCGTCAAGCGCAGTTCTCTGCTTGAGACGCGGATTTTCTCTCTTATCTTTTTTAAAAGCGCGTACCACGTGTACGCTTTTTACTAGTCATGCCGCGTCATAAATAGGCCTGATTTCCGTACAGATTTCAGAACGGATTTTTCACATCAACACTCGACGAACATATTACGAATATCTTACGAATCTCTCTACAAAATCTCCCTACAAAACTCATACTTTCAAATACAAACACATTGAATCTACATACTTTCATACATTCAAATTTTCAGGCTTCACGATTGCTCGTTCCGAAGGTTGTCAATCTCGCAGACCCAAGCCAAGGTATAATCCTGAGGGTCCTTAAATAAATTATTTTTATATTGAAGTTACTAACAGTTTTCTTTCCTGATGTAGATATTTAATGTGAAATTGTTATACTGTATATTCTAAACTCTTTTCTATACTTTATTTTATGTTCATATTATTCTTGCCTTTGTATATTATACTTGCCTGATTATTTTATGCATATTATATGATTGTCCTGCTTTATTGCTTTTATCACCCACATGTTATTTTTGCTAATTAAAGACCTAAATAATTGTTCTTATAACATTAATCAGATTAATTTGGACAACCTGATAGGAACCTTGTAAAACGATTGCCTAATAACATGTCACTAAAAAATAGTCTTTTTATGTGTTTCCTGAACCAACCTAGACTAATTATTTTTAGAGTGCTTAAAACATCATATGGTTATTCTTGGGCATAAAATCTGCAATGAATCGCTATTTAGTAGAGGCCAACTCTGGGCGAATGTGGTTCATTATGATTATATTCGTACCCTCACCCCCGAACTCAATCTTTGGTTCATTTTGACCATCTATGCAGTCAGGACGGGAAAATCTACATTGGATAATTTGTCCCTATATTTTTCCCATATCCAATTAGGTTTATGATTCTTCCTAAAAACAATTGTTGGCGACTTCTTTCAATACAAAATGATTTTCAAAAAAACCTTAACAGTGGGGTAGTCAAACAATTTTCAAAAAAAACCTCACACCGCGTAGGCGAAATAAAAACACGCCTACACATACCGCGGTATTAGTTGGCGCAACCCAAATTAATTATTCATGATAATTAGTTATTTTAAGCCCATAAAATATTTTCAGTCCATTTAAAGTATTTAAAAAGCCCAATTATTTATTTATTATTTTTAATATTTATTTATTATTTTTAATAAATACTTTTAATAAATATCAGATTTTTATTCCGTAAAATTTAATCTCCGGATTTTAAGGATAAAAAAATATCTTCTAAAACGCGTTTAAGAAAAAAGGCTGGCAAATGAGCTGGACGCAGGTGGTGCACCTAGCGCGCCACGTGCGCTCAACGCATAGGCCAAGCTGTGTCGATTTGTGACTCACACAGAGTCCTGCGCCTAGCTCACCTCTCTGTGTGAGTCGTATCTTTTTCTTTTCTATCTTTTTAAATTCATGTACCACGTGTACGCGTTTGACTAGGTTGGCCGCGTCAGGCACACCAATGTGCGCCTAACACGTAGACATGCGCTTGACACGTAGGCCTGCGCCAGGCTCAGGTTGGCGCGTGAGGCGCACGCTTCGTTTTCCTATAAGTACCTTTGATTCCCGAATCACAGACGGCTTTTTCAATTTATTTTACGAACACAAAAACTTCCTAATATTTACGAATCTTATTACGAACCTCCAAATACTCAAACACTTTCAATACAACAATTCCTTTTCCATCTCCTGATCATACTACGTTCTTGGTTCCACGATTGCTCCGCTTGAAGATCGTTGCGCTCTTCGACCTAAGCTGCATATGTATAATTCCTGAGGATCCTTGAATAATTCAAGTATATTTATTGCCTGAAGTTACTAACAAATTATTTCATAATGTAGATCTTTGGTATAAAATAGTTCAATTGTATATTATAATCTTTCCATTTTTTATTTATTTTCATACACTGTTATATACTTGCCGGATTGTTTTATTCATATTATTATGACTGTCCTGCATGCTTTTTATCACCCACATGTCATTATTGCTAATCAAAGACCTAAAGAACTGTTCTAATATTAATCAGATAATTTGGACAACCTGTTAGATTCCCTATAATATTATTGCCTAACAACATATCACTAAAAATAGTCTTTTTATGTGTTTCATGAACCAACCTAGACTAAATTATTTTAGGGTGCTTAAAACATTATGTGGTTATTATTTGGCATAAATTTGTTGTGAATCGATATTTAGTAGAGGCCAGCAATGGGCGAATATGATTCATTATGACCATATTTGTACCCTCACCCCCGAACTCAATCTTTGGTTCATTTTGACCATCTATGGAGTCTAGACGCGGAAATCTACATTGGATAAGTCCCACAATTTGTCCCTACGGTTTCCCATATCCAATTAGGTTAATGATTCTTCTACCCTGTTCTTTTGAACTTATTTTGGCCGAATCGAACTTATTTTATTTTTTTGAACTAAACACAAAAGATTATTAACATAATATTATCAAGGAAAAATTTCAAAAAACTACCTTTTATAACCAACTTTTTTCAAAAAACTACCTTTTAAAAATTTTCTTTCAAAAAACTACCTTATATAACAAATTCCTTTCAAAATACTACCATTTTACATTTATATTTAATACTAACCGATAAATGACAATCATCGTAGGTGTTGTTGTCTGTGGGGTAGCGAGAAAAGAGGAAATAAACAAGAGGTGAGGAAAGAAAATCAATTAATTGGTGATTCAATTATTGTGATTTAACCTCTTTAATGGTAAAATGGTAGTATATTGAAAGAAATTTGTCATATAAGGTAGTCTTTCGAAAGAAAATTTTTAAAAGGTAGTTTTTTGAAAAAATTTGATTATAAAAGGTAGTTTTATGAAATTTTCCCTATTATCAATACTTATTATTATAATAATCAATAAATATTAACATAATATTATCAATAATAATAATAATTATTTTATTATTATATAATAATAAATAATAAATAATAAATAATAAATAATAAATAATAAATAATAAATAATAAATAATAAATAATAAATAATAAATAATAAATAATGAATAATAAATAATAAATAATAAATAATAAATAATAAATAATAAATAATAATAATAATAATAATAATAATAATAAATAATAATAATAATACTAATAATAATAATAAATACTAAATACTAAATAATAATAAATAAAAAATAAAAAATAAATATTTAATAATAAATCATAAATAATAATAATAAATAATAATAAATACTAAATAATAAATAAAAAATTATAAAATTATAAAATTAAAAATAAAAAAAATAAAAAATTATAAAATTATAAAAATTTTAAAAAATACAAATTCATCGTTATTATAATTATAATATTAATAATAATAACAATATTAATAGTAATATTGAAAACAAAAATAATAATTACAACATTAGAAAAGACTGAAATTATTTTTGTTGAACTAAACTTATTTTTGCTGAACTGAACTTATTTTTGCTGAATTAAACTTAATTTTGCTGAACTGAATTATTTTTACTTATTTTTGCTGAACTGAACTTATTTTTCTTATTTTTACTGAAAATAAGTCCAAAAGAACAGGACCTTCCTTTAAAGAATTGTTGGCGACTTCAAAACAATTTTCAATAAAACCTTAACAATGGGGTAGTCAAATCAAATAAGCGCTCACACCGCGTAGGCGAAATAAAAACACGCCTACACCATGACATCATTGATCCTGAACTGAGGGAAAAGCTTTCTAAAAAGGTTGCTTTGGGTGACCTCCCAAAATTCAAGGGGTCGAAGACCCAGCTGATCATTTAAGAGCCTTTTTCCATCTTTATGGCTCTCAAGGGCATGAGCAAGGATCTACGTGGGACTGCTGATCGAAGAGGAAGTACAAGCCTCAAAGAATAAGAGTTCCAATAACAACAACTCTTTCAAGAAGAATAACAACAACACATCCAGCTCCAAAAGCAATGATGTCATTGCTCTCACTAATGAAAAGGGAGGTTATCAAAGGCCTCAATGAACCTTCACTCCCCTGGGCATGACTTTAGAGTAAGCTTTTAATAGGCTTAATCAAAGAGGAGCAATTTACCCTATTGGTCCAACTCCAGACCCTACACCCGAGAATAGGCCCAAGAAATGGAATCATGGTGCTTACTACAAATATCACTAAGGGAATGGACATCCAACATCTGCGTGTTGGGCCTTAAAGAATGCTCTACAGGATATGGTTGAAGATGGTAGACTACCAATTCCGCCTCGCAAGAAAAAGTCAGCAACAATAGCAACCCCTTGTGCAGTGCTTAGATAATGTCAGAGCATAGTCATTTAACGCTGGTTTTCTAGGTTGAGTCGGAGAGTCCCTCCCCTAACTGCTTCATTTCCTTTCCTGTCGAGTCTATGTTCTTTAGGACTATAATGTTTATCAGCCTTGTTTCATTTTATTTCTAATCAATAAAAAAATCGCATTTTCTTTTCATTTTCATTGGCCTTCCGTCATTTATTTATGCTTCCAATTCAATGATGAAACTTAAATCACCTAGTAATCTTAACTAATTAAAAAAAAATTCTGAAGAAAATAAAAAAATAAAAATGGACATACTTTGGATTAGGAGTTATTCCCTCTTCCTCCATCACCTTCCATCATCCCTAAGCCATCCCTATGCAACCAAGAAAATCAAAATTCCCTTAAACTATCATCTTTCATGATCCTTAGCCAAATAATCCTTTCAAATCAAAGCGCCATAAATATCCTTCAAACCTTCCAATGCCCAAGACCAAAAACTTGTGTGCAAGCCTTACTACATAAAAAAAAATCAATGCCACGCAAAGATATATAAAGAGAAAAAAAAAACAATGTGCGAAAAAAAAGCAAAAGCAAAAGAAAACGCATAGGACAAAAAGAAAAAAATGCAAGAAGAAAAAGCCAAAGGCAAAGAAATAAAAAAGACAAGCTAGGGGGCTTGCACACAAGTTCTACCCCCCATTCAAATCCTTCAATCCATCAAAAACTTAACCCATATAATCCAAATCCATGATCCTACCTTAACCCAGCCTTAAACCTTCATCAAAACCTCAAGCCTTAAACCTTTTAACCTTTCATTAACCCGAACTCCTCCTCTAAGGTATGTGCAAGCCCGCTAGGTTGAAAACCCGAAAGGGCGACCTAGGCAAAAATTAGGGCACAAAAAAAATATATAAAAAAGAAAATCATATCCAGAACTACAAACGGTCTGATTCCACAAGGATACATAGGAATCCTCATCTCGAGGTCCGACCGTTTCAACAAAATAAATTAATCTTGGTCTAATGATTTGACTTTCTAGAATTTCAGGAGTATACTCTTTCTAGATCCCGACATAAACTCGAGTCTGAAGCTAGCTACGTCAAAGCTTTTTCCAACCTACATCTATTTAAGTCATAAATTTAAACTTTTTATTTTCTTCAATCCAAGCTCACCTTGTCCCTGAAGGACTCTCCGACAATTTCATGATCTATGGCGATATCTGACTTTGCCTAAATCAACTTCCCAAAGAACAATCCCCTAGGAAAACTTTGAACGCTCAACTACATTTCAATCAAGGCTCATAGCGCCTCATTCAAGACAAGCTTACCCAAAGTGGGGGCTTCCTATATATATGTGATGGTTCCTCCAAATCAAGTCAAACTCCCGAAAAGTTGTAATATGCGGACCTCGTTTACGGATCCCGGTTATTTACTAAAAAAAGTTTTCGAAAATTATTCTATTCATTTCTAATCATTCTATCTCTCTCTACATATCCAGATCTCCTAGCCTTGCAAAACCCTGACCTTGCATTGCATTACATATATCCTAGTCTTGCATAACCCTGACCTTGCATGACGTGTCATCTACCTTAACTTTGCGTAACCTAAATCCTTGCATAGCGTCCCATGCATCCTTAGAGAGTCTAAGTTTGCATTTTTGCATCATTATGTGCTTTATCTGAGTTGTTTGCACCTATCTGCTAACATCTTCTACTGCAGGTAATCAGATTACTTGTAGTTATTGCCCTGCATACTAACTTTGTTTTGTAGAGACCAGCGTATATAGATCAGTTTAAAACTATAGAGCGTTAAGAATCGTTCTCCGTCCCGACACCGTATACTTTGACTACCGGTTTCCCGAACCTCATTCAAAGTGGGGGCTTCTG
Organism: Beta corolliflora; assembly: GCA_947648045.1. Lineage (NCBI taxonomy): Eukaryota > Viridiplantae > Streptophyta > Magnoliopsida > Caryophyllales > Amaranthaceae > Beta > Beta corolliflora. The sequence goes on along the minus strand of CANSZD010002921.1, from coordinate 2,340,477 downwards.
TAGACACACAATGGTGTCGCCCCATTTAAGGGCCCAATGATGAAACATACCGCGGTCTTAATTGGTCCGACCCAAGGGCAGAATAGTCTGAAGAGCCAAAACTATTTTAAAGTGTTAAAGCGTATTTTAATGATCCAAATCGTATTTTAAAGTCCAATTAATTATTCCTAATAATTAATTGCATTTTTAGTCCACAAATAAAGTTTTGAGCCTAATCCTTTGAAAAGCCATTTAATTATTCATTGATAATTAATTGTTTTATTTAAATAAAATTGACATTTTCAAAGATATTTTTATAATTAAAATCGGAATTTATCCCGTAAAATCAGATTTCCAGTGTTAAAATATAAAAGAAAATCGTTTAAAAGCGTTTTATAAAAAATCTGTCAAAGCGTGTAAAAAAACAAGGTTGTGCGTATAGTGCACAACCGTGCGCCTGGCGCACCATCGTGACATTTGACATTACGTGTCACACAGAGTCGTGCGCATGGCGCACTCCTCAGCGTGACGCACTGTTTTCTTTTCTATCTTTTTTCAAAGTGTGTGCCACGTGTACGCATCTTATTATGCGTGTCGCGTCAGGCGAACCTATGTGCGCCTAACCCGTGTGATTGTACGTCACACAGGGTGCTGCGCCTGGCGCACTCAGCGTGTGACGTGCAATTTCGGTTTTTCAATAAATAGGCTTCGATTTTCAGAATTAAAAAAGGGTTTACCATATTTAATACTTCGAATTTTATACACTTTACGAATACACCTACAAAACCTCTCTACATAACTCATACTTTTCAAACCTACAAACACATACAAACACATTCAAACCTACATACACGTTTCGATGTTTAGGCTTCACGATTGTTCGTCCTGAAGGTTGTCAATCTCTCTGACCCAAACCAAGGTATCACTAGTAGAAAAATGAAAATTTGCGTCTCCTTATTTGCGTCGAACATAAGACTGACTGGCGCATATACAAACGATTGCGTCGGATGTTAGCAAAGGTCCGACACAAATAACCACGGTAAACGAGTAAAAAGAAGATTTGCGTCGGATGATCAGTAGCACGCGACGCGGATGATTAAAATTATTTGCGTCGGACTGGCCCATGGTGCGAGGCAGAGTTTTGAGGTGGTAAATTCGCGAGCTAAAATATAGGAGCCTTGAAAAAGCGCGTCGGATGGGTTTGAGAAGCTGATGCATATCACTAAGCCCAGCCCGCTTTTCCCCGTTTTATATTTTTTGGACTTTGCTCTCAAACCTAATCTCTTATTCTCTCATCAGCCGTCAACTCCCCTATCTCTCTCCTACTCCTCTTTCTCTCTCTCTCTCTCTCTCTCTCTACAACTTCTCTCCACCATGGATGACGACTTATGCAACTACAACGTCGTTTTATCGGTGGCGCACTCACTTCTCCACGTCAACTCCTAAGAAAGCGTGTCTCCCCGATGAATAACCACTTTCAGTCGCGCGGTGATGGTTAATTAGGGTTTGATTTCTTCCGCTTTGATTTGCGCCTGCGACGATTCGACTTGCTGTTGTGCGGGAGAGGATCGGAGTTTGAGCGATCAAGAACGACGTCGGATTTGACTGGAGATGTTGAAGATAGAATCTCAAAGGAGAACTGTTTTCAGTTCGATTTCAACGCCATTGTTGAAGTTGAGCGATCAGGCTTTATGTTCAGTCTCCGTTCGTTTCGTCTCCACCGGCGCACCACTCCAGTTCTAACACAATGTATTCTTTTTTTTTTTCTTTAATTTCTCTAAACATTTAAGATTTTTTGCTGGATAATAGTTGTAGTAGGAATTAGATGTTTGATTTTATTTAATTTTTAGGATTTTGAAGTGTAATCCTAATTTTTTCTGAAATATTTTGGAATTATTCAACTTTGTCCTAATTTTTCTTTCTTTTTCTTCTCTTGTGTTTTGCAGGAGATTCAAGGGTTTCAATTTAATTTGGATTATGATGAACATACACTTGAACCTGATACAAATCTGATCTAAGTTCTAGTGTTCTACCTAAATCGTCCACTAATGAAGAAAACCCACCGAAATGCGCAAAATTCTTTTTGTTTAGATCTTGAGTTCAGTTATAATTTTATTAATTTTAGAGGTACGATGTTAGTGACATATTGTAATTTGTGGCCTAATTTTGTTGTGTAAGTTACAGAAACATGAAAATATTTTTTTTTCCTTCATTGTACTGCCATTTAAATGTCATATTTACACAGTTATTTCAAACTACCAAACTGATGGGTTGAGCGTATTTATTATTATTTATTATTATAATTATTTTTGATTAAAAAGCCACCATTTACGTCGCATGTGGTGTTATCATCTGACGCATAAGATAGCATTTGCGTCGCATGTGAACGTGGTCCGATGCAAATGATGCCTAGTTACACAACCAGTAGCAGGAACTGAGAATACCAAAAGCAGGTATGATTTGCGTCATTTCCTCCCGATGTGCGACGCAAATGATTGTTCAATTGCGTCGAATCTCCATCCGACGCAGATCGTGTCTGCTCAATTTACGTCGAGACTTGTCGCGTCACACCTTCATCCGACGCAAATGATGCTTTCGCATTCGACGCAAATCGTCAATCCTCTACTAGTGTATAATCCTGAGGGTCCTTGAATAAATCTATTATTTTTATATTGAATTTACCAACTGTTTCTTTCATAATGTAGATCTTTAATATAAAATTGTTCCTTTTCTAGATTCTAATCTCTTTCTCTATTTCTGTTTATTTTTATATATTATCATATGCTTGCTATGATTGTCCTGCTTGCCTTTTCATCACTCATATGTTATTATTGCAAATCAAGACCTAATAAATTGTTCTAACATTAATCAGATAATTTGGACAACCTGTTAGGTTCCCTGTAATATTGATTGCATTACTTTATCACTAAAAAATAGTCTTTTATGTGTTTCTTGAACCAACCTAGACTAAATTATTTTTAAGGTGCATGAAAATGTTATCTGGTTATATTGCATAAAAATTGACATGCATGGATATTTAGTAGAGGCCAGCAATATGGGCGAATGTGGTTCATTATGACCGTGTTTGTACCCTCACCCCCGAACTCAATCTATGGTTCATGACCATCTATGGAATCAGGACGGAGAAATCTACACTGGATAAGTCCCTAACTTGTCCCTATGGTTTCCCAATATCCAATTAGTTTTATGAGTCTTCCTTTAAAGGCTTGTTGGTGACTTCAAAATATTTTTCAATAACAATGGGGTAGTCAAATACGTGCTCACACCGCGTAGGCGAAATAAAAACACGCCTACACGTACAGTTATCCAAGTACACGATGAAGATAATAGGTAAACTATCAACATATGTACCCATAGAACGCTTTGAGAAATGAGCTAGATCTTTCTTAGAATCGAAAACCAAACATTCATTTACATCCTAAGTGAGATAAGAAACTCAAAGACAATCCCAAATCGGGGACTATTCAAAACTTAGTCCTAATGAGTAAGCCTCGAACGGGTATCTGGGACAATGATGCACATTGCAATTAAATAGCACAAACCAATCCGTTCCTTAGATTTCCCTCCCCACCCCATTAAGGTATGTCCATATGTCAACAATCAAAAAATTTATATTTTAGAATAATTACCAATGGAAATCCGAATCTTCACAATCACAAAACCAAGCCATTCCTTAGATTTTCCACCCTTCAATGTAGGTTTAGTCAAATAATTCAAACATTAGAGGGACAAAAACCATAGAATTCTAAATTTCAATTATCAATTCACGATTAACTATGAATATAAAAACTAAAAGACCATGAAAAGCAGGATTAAATCATAAATTTGGAAAAAAAAGGTATATATACACCTCAAATCTCAAGGAGCAACGAAGTCCGGTGCAATTGTTGATGCTGATAAGCAGTGAAAGAGCGGCAGCCGCGACAAGCGGCAAGCGCGAAGAGCGGCAAGCGGCAAGCGGCAGTTGTGGTGCAGTTGCAGCTGCGGCGCGACGCGGTCCGTTGAGTCCGCAAGAATGAGAGAAACCGGCGAAAGTGAGAGAGACTTTGGTGCTCCAGCTTGACTGAGGAGACCGTCGAAAGTGAGAACCGGCGACTGAGAGAGAAAGAAGAGTGCACCGGCGAGAATGCAAGAGAGAGAGAAATAGTGGAGAGAAAGAAGAGTGCACCGGCGAGAATGCATGAGAGAGAGAGATAGTGAGAGAGAAAGAAGAGTGCACCGGCGAATGAGAGAGAAAGAGGAGGTCGTTCGCCAAAGAAGAGAGAGTGAGTGCACCGAGGATTATCCGGTGGGAGGGAATTCGCTGGAGATGCGACGGATGGGATTCGCCGGCGAGAGTGAGGGAATACGATTCGCAGGAGAGAGATTGAGAGTGCGAGTGGAGAGAGTTGGGAGTAAATGTTTAGGGCTTCAATGTTGGAAAAAAATAATAAGTGGGTCGATCATCTACGTCGGATGGGCTTTGTGATCTGACGCATATCACGTAATACCAAGATTTGCATCGCACAATAAGAAGGTTCGACGCACATAGCTCGTTTATTAACGCCTCATTTGATTTACTCATGTGCGTCGGATCACAAAGCCCACCAGACGCAAATCCTCGGATCCAAGACGCCTTAGTAATCTGCGTCGGACATCTGGGCCTGACCGATGCAAATCGTTGGATCCTCATTACCTTAGGCATTAATCATTTGCATCGCGTGCTCCTAGCCATTCGACGCCAATTATCCTGCCATTCGACGCCAATTATCCCGCCATTCATTTGATGTGGTTATTTGTGTCGGACTTATGATCCGATACAAATCGTCTTTTCCCCGAGCATTTGCGTTAAGTGTTCTTGCATGCGACAGCAAATTATCATTTTTCTACTAGTGTTGTGCAATGGTGGATATTAAAAGTTTAGGTAATTTTTTACTTGGAACAATCAACAACAAGGAAGGCATAGAGTATTCTCCCGAACTGGAAAGAGTAATGGCTAATCTAGTCCGGGCAGAGCTACTCTCTTCACCGAGGTATGTTTTCAGAATGAAGGTGTAACACTACATCCTTTTATAAACACAATATAATCAAAATAGAACGTTTTATTAAAGAAATGGCGATAGCAAAAATATCACCTGACGGAAATGTCACTCTAAACAAAGGTTAAATTAAACTAAATAAAAATAAAACTCAATTAATATAATCCAAAATATCCATAAAGAGGCAAAACAACCTCATAAACCCAATGTAGTAAATATAAATAAAATAAAACGTCTCAAACAAAAATCCTAAATAGCCTTTCTCTCATTTCCCATAACACGAAATAATCACCTGCAAAATATATCAACAAACATCCACAATCAGTGGGGAGTAACTAACAACTCTCCCAGCTCAATTAAGACCCATATAAGAGCTATAAAACCCTTAACAATCAAGTCGTATATCAACATCTCACAAATAAACTTCAGATAAATACATATAATAAAGACAATACAACATGCTAAAGATAAATAGCGTAAAGATAACATAATAAACAAATGGACTAATAAATATACAAATAAACTCAAGGATTAACAATATAAATCATTAAAATTTAAATAAAATAATAATATAAACGATATAAACGATAATGATAACGTCTCCAAAAATAATCTTCTTAACACATTTGAGGAGGAACTGAACGTAAGTTGATCGCAACCCACTGTTCCTATTTGGTTATAGAATTAGGACTCTGCTCACCAATGTCTAGTATGGCCACACCCTGATGCGAGATAGTACCCTGCTCAGTACTTCTCGACCTCTCAGACGACAACTAATAACCAAGACGAACCTACATACCCCGCTTCAAGTAAGTATAAACTATGTACCCTGCTCAGTACATAGTGACTGTTCATTCCTAGGAGACCATGCCGCCTCACTAGTCATCATCCTCAAACAAAAACAAATAATAAATAAAATAATTTCATTGTCTGTAGAATGCCATTCAAGGTCTTACATCAAACTGCAAGAATCTAGGGCCTTCACCCATCAATTCCATTTCTATCAAACTGCAGGAATTTAGGGACTCAATTAACCCATCAATTCCATTTACATCAAACTTCACAAGCTTCTCAAAATAATTAAAATAATAATAATATTAATAATATTATCTTCGATAATATAACTTAGCTCATCAAGAAAATAGAAATACTGTAGCTTGGAATCAATTTCAAGATCCCAAAATAAAATAATTTCATCAGAATAACCCACTCAAATTTTATACTCAATACCATCATAAAATAATCCAATATATATATATAATCATCAAACATGCCAAAACACCCTATCATAATATAAAGCTAAATCATGATGTGGTAAAAATGAAAATATAAATTCAAAACAAGAAATTCGAAATCATTAATCAAAACTAAACTTCACGAAGATGCAGTTTGTAGCCAACAACCACAAACAACTCACAAGATGAAACATGAAACAATTCTATAATTTAATCAGAAAAAGAATAGAAAAAGAAAATACAATCCCATTATATAACCCATGATTACCACAACTCACAGCATGCATTACATAACATAATGTAATTAACACAACACATTAACATGAAAAGATGGAACTCAATAATCTTTCATCCAAAACCCACAATAAAAGAGAGAGCAGTAAGAATGTAATACGCAGCTATCCACCACTATCTTCATGCACAACAAACAATGCAAGCACGAAGTAAACAGGCCAATAACAAAACCCACGAAACAAACCAAAACCACGCCAGTATGTAGTGGCGTTGGTGTGGGCGCACCAACGCTATTGTCGGGCAATAGCTCGGAAGCACGACAGCAACCGTGCGATACAATTTTCCAATCTCTATCAAGCCATGCACATTCAAAACTTACCACAACTACATACTTACACTACAAAGTTTCATGCTTTAAACTTATGCAAATCAACAATAATCAAGCTAATTAATGAGAACATGGTATTATGCGTATAACAACATTGTATATCAGCCTAAACATAATAATCATGGCTCTATATAAACATAACAAACCAACAACACAATTTCACAGGTAACCACCAATCATATAGTTCATAAAAACTCATGTAAACGAAGATACAACAAGTAAATTATTCCTATCCTGTTTGACTAAGTGCTTCAATATTAGTCAATTCCTAGTTTATAACTTATTAGTTGAATAGCTTATTAGACGTGCAGGACGTAGTCAAGTAAATTAGTTGAGGAAGTGGGTCCATGATTCCACCCATTATCCCCATTATGTTTTCCTTCTTTCTAGTAAAGTTTGTTTTGATTTAGCTTATAAAATCTCTGTACGTTTGATGCTTTGATTATCAAGTTAATAAATCAAGTTTCCTCTCACTTACTTGTTACCACTTATTTTATTATCCAACAATTTTGGTATCCTGAGCCAGCTTAGGAAGTCAACCACTGTAGGTATCTTTCATATTTCATAAATTGGTAAAGTAGGTGAGAGAAACCAAACAAAACAATATCCACTCCAAACCCACCTTGCCTTTATTCTTCCAGTGTGTGTGAGCAAAACACAGTAAGGGAGTGAAACACAAAACTTCAGCAAATTGAGTGAATTTCTTTCTATCTTTCGCCAATCATGTCAGTAAATGGAACCAACCCCACCTCTAATCCCTTAATTCCAATTTTTAAGGAGAAAATTACCAATTTTGGAGCCTAAAAATGAAAACCATGTTTAGGTCTCAAGAGCTATGGGATTTGGTTGAATCTGGGTTTGAAGATAAGAAGGATACTAAAGAACCTGATCAGTCCTTACGAGACAATCGCAAGAAGGACGCCAAAGCCTTGTTCTTCATCCAACAAGCGCTTGACGACAGCATCTTCTCACGGATTGCAGCAGCAACCACGTCCAAACAAGCTTGGGATATTCTCAAACAAGAGTATCTTGGTGATAAGAAGGTAATCACTGTTAAGTTACAAACTCTTTGCCGTAGTTTTGAATTGTTGGAGATGAAAGAGAAAGAGTCAGTTCAATAGTATCTTTCTAAAGTGTCTGGTATTGTTAATTCAATGAGGTCATATGGTGAAACAATAACTGAAGCCACTGTTGTAAAGATGGTTTTGAGAACCTTACTTTCCCATTTTAATCCTCTAGTCACTGCAATTGAGGAAACCAAAGATTTCACTACCTACACCTTTGATGAATTGATGAGCTCTTTTAGCCTATGAAGATAGGATGGGTAGGTCTAGTGAAAAGGTTAAAGAAAACGCCTTTCAGGTGAAGGGGGAGCCTTCATCTAAGGGAAAATTTCAGAATTCCGGAGGTCGTGACAGAGGACGAGGTGGCTTTCGGGGTCGAGGCCGTGGCAATGTCGAAGGTCGCAGACACTTTGGTGATCAACGTCAGAACAAAAGCCACATTCAGTGCCATTATTGTAAAAAGAATGGGCACAAAGAAGCTGAATGCTGGAAGAAACAACGAGAAGACAACCAAGCCAACTTCACTGAGCAACTAGAGGAGGAGAGCAATTTGTTTATGGCTCATTCGGCACTTGACAGTGGGCTCAATGATGTGTGGTTCATAGATAGTGGCTGCTCCAATCATATGTGCGGCACAAAATCTATGTTCAAGGAACTTGACGAGTCGAAAAAATCTGAAGTTCGGCTCGGAAATGACAAACCAATTCAGGTTGAAGGAAGAGGCACGGTTGCAATGAGAACCTCTCTAGGTAATATCAAATTACTCAAAGATGTGCAATACGTTCCTTGTTTGGCTCATAATATGTTGAGTGTCGGACAATTGATGCTTAGTGATTATTCAATTATGTTTGATGATAAGTCTTGTAGCATTCATGAAAAGAAGTCTGGCAAAAAATGTTTTGACGTTAATATGACCCCAAACAGAATGTTTCCACTTGATGTCTGTCAAAATCATGCACTAGTAGCAACAGAATGTTCTGGAGAAAATTTGTGGCATTTAAGATATGGGCATTTGAATGTTAAAGGATTACAATTATTAGGCAATAAAGAAATGGTTGTCGGGTTGCCTAAAATTAGTAATCTCAGTTTCTGTGAGGGGTGTGTTAATGGAAAACAGAGTAGAAACTCTTTTCATGTAGGCAAGGCTAGGAGAGCTTCAAAGTGCCTAGAATTAGTTCATGCTGACCTTTGTGGTCCTATTTTTTTTTTTTTGGTAAATAGAGATACTTTTATACCAAAAGTGGCCATGAACGCCCAAACTTCATACAAACTAAGTAAAGCCAGCCTGAAAGCAAAAAATTATAGAGGCTAATTTAGGAAACTGAACACATCTAGAATAAGCCAAAAATTGAATTAATCTACTAAGCTCAGAAACCTCCCTTCTAGTGTGTTTAAATTTCCTAAAATTTCTCTCTTGCCATAAACAATATATGGTGATGGACAACACCATTCTTACAATCTGCTGTTTCTTTGAATTGGACTTCAACATGTGGGAGAACTGTAGTGAATCCCATCTCGAAGCATTTCTATCAACATCCAACCAACAAAGCATAATACTCCAAACTGACTTAGAATATGCCCAAGCAAAGAAAAGATGATTGATGGTTTCATCTTCATTACCACAAAGCTCACACAAGGAATTTACCTGGATCCCTATCTTGCCGAGGTTATCACAGGTACTTAGTCTTCCAACAATAGCCAGCCAAGAAACAAATATGAATTTAGGAGAAGCAGGATTATTGCATAACATTTTCTTCCATTCCACATTTGTTCCCCGCACTCTAAATTTCCCGGTACATTTTCCCAATTGAAAAATGAGGCTAGCTGTAAAACAGACACATCACCATTACAACCATGCAAGGCAGTCAGAATCTTTCTTACTATCCATGAAGCTTGTTGGGGCACTTCCATGGTAGTAAAATTTTGGTTCTCTACATAATAAATGTGAACCCATTTCACCCAAACCTTGTCTTTTTTCTGAGCTAAATTCCACAGAAGCTTGCATATAGCTATCTTGTTCCAGAGCTCAATATTAATAACATTTAAACCACCAGCACTTTTTGGCAAACAAACTTTATCCCATGCCACTAGGTTTCTCTTAGTAATACCAGTCTTCCCAGACCATAAAAAGTTCCTACAAGCAGCTTGAATCACCTTGAGAACTTTCTTAGGTAATACAATGATCTGACACCAATATGTCTGAACTCCAAACAGCACAGAGTTAATGAGTTGGAGCCTACCAACATAAGATAAGAGTTTGGAAGTCCAACAATCAATCCTAGCAAGAATCTTCTTGATGAGAGGTTGGCATTATTGCATGATAGACAACTTCTTTGAAGAAAGAGGAACCCCTAAGTATCTGAAAGGTAGATCACCTTTTGAAATTCGGAATTCAGCAAGAATGTTATCTTGAACATCAGGCTTCACACCACCAAAATAGATGGAAGTTTTAGCTTGGTTAGCTTTTAAACCAGAGACAGCAGAAAATTGTTGAAAAGCATTAAAAAGCTGTCTGACATAACTTATATCACCTCTAGCAAATAAGAGAAGGTCATCGGCAAAGCAAACATGGTGAAGATGGAGCTTCTTGCATTTAGGATGGTACTTATAATCTTTGTTTGTGCTCAAAGACATAAGACATTTATTTAAGTACTCCATACACAAGACAAAAAGGTAAGGTGATATGGGATCACCTTGCCTAAGTCCTTTTTTCCCATCAATAGGCAAAGTCATTTCACCATTGACATTGAAAGAATAAGAGACAGTGGATAGACAAGACATAATCCATTCAACAAACTTGTGAGGAAAGCCAAGCTGTAACATGAGATGCTTAATAAAAGGCCATTCCACAGAGTCATAAGCTTTTTGTAAATCTACTTTGAGCATACATCTAGGAGATATGTGCTTCCTGTTATAGCTTTTCACAATTTCATGACTCAGTATTATATTGTCAAAGATCACTCTCCCCTTGATAAAAGCAGATTGGCTCTCCCCTACCAAATCAGATAAAACATGTTCCTTTTTGTTTGTCAAAACATTGGAAATGATTTTGTACAACACAGAGCAGCAGGCAATAGGTCGATAGTCTTTCATCGAGCAAGCAGTTTGCACTTTAGGGATAAGAGAGACATAAGTACAGTTAATACTCCTAGGCATGAAATTGCTCTGAAAGAAGTGTTGTGCTGCATTTATCACATTAGAACCAATAATACTCCAGGCAGATTTATAGAAGTGGACATTGAAGCCATCCATACCTGGTGCCTTATTATCATCCATAGCAAAAAGAGCATCTTTTATTTCAACAGAAGTGATGTCAGCACAGAGCACCACTTGTTGATGATTAAGAACAGCCCCTCTTTTTACAACTTGCTCATCAACCATAGGAATAGTGTTAGCAGCTGTACCCATAAGGTTCTGGTAGAAATTCCTAACTTCCTCTTTAAGCATGGCTTGAGTATTACACCTCACACCATCCTCCCTGATAATCACTTTCATAGAATTCTGACCCTTTCTTTCCTTTGCATACGCATGAAAGAATTTGTTATTAGAGTCGCCAAGTGTAATCCAAGTAGCTCTGGATTTTTTCTTCCAAATTCTCTCCTCTATACCACTCCACTTCTCTAACTCAGTGAGCACCTTTTTTTCTTCCTCAATGAGCATAGTATTTAAATGGTCAGCACTCAAAGAATTATGTACACCTTGCAATTGCTCTCTTAGGAAAGTCACCTTATCAGCTATGCCTTTGAAGCATTGAGTATTAATAGCTTTCAAAGGATTTTTCAGAGCCTTAAGTTTATTCCAAATCTGGAATAAAGTATTAGGAGCCTCGTGAGTCCAAACTTCTCTCAAGACCTGATAGAAATCCTTATGTTCAGTGAGAACATTAAAGAATCTAAAAGGCAAAGTAGGTTTGACATTAGGGATGGTAAAGTCAAGAAGGAGATGACAGTGATCAGAAATACCCTTATCCAACACCTCTACAGAATGCTGAGAGTAACAAGTTAACCATTCCCTATTGCCAATCCCTCTGTCAATCCTAGAACAAATTCTATTATCACCACTTTGATTATTACACCAAGTGTAATATGATCCAAAGGGTTCTAATGACAATAAGCTCATTAGTCTGAAGACAATCTTCAAAATCCCTCACTTCAGCTTCAGAAACAGGGACACCCTGAAATCTATCCTCAGTTAAGAGCACACTATTACAATCACCACAAAAATAAACAGGTCCAATCACACTATCAAGGACATTTCCCATAAATTGCCATAATTCTCTCGTCAACTCAATTGTGTTAAACCCATACACAGCAACAAAGAAGAAATGTGTGCCATCCAGCAAGTGAGTGACTTTGCAACAAACTCCCTGAGCACAACTCATAATTTGAACAAAATCAAACTTCCTTGAGTTCCATCCAATCCAAATCCTACCATTCTCAGCATGAGAATAGTTGTTTAAAACCTCCCAATTCCTAAAGATGTTCTTGGAAGCTTTGTCAAAATTGTTGGCCTTTACTCTAGTCTCTAGTAAAGCACAAATATCAATTCTATATTTTTTCAGAAATATTCTACCCCTTATATTCCAAGAAATCAATCTCATGATGAACCAAAGGGGATAGAGTCCCCGCCTCTTAAGTTCAAAGCAGCCATCAATGAAGATTCACCTGTTTCAACCACAATATCAGTAGCCGGTAACCAGTTTGTGAAACTTCAGAGTTACCTTCAGCACCAACATGAGTGTCAATCTGTTCAAGTGACTTCTGTTAAGGAACCCATTGTTTTTTAGGCTTTGGTTTAGGTGGTATATTACCCTTGCTTTTACAATTATGTCCGATAGCTTGACATTTGCTACAAAATTCAGGTTCCCATTCATCATTAACCTTCTGTTCCTACACAGTTCCATCCGGATTACCAATATGAACTTTATGAACCAGAGGTTTAGTCATATCCACTTCTATATGGAGTCTAGCATAAGAGATTCGAGTCTGAGAAGATGTACACTCATCAGCAAAAATTGGTGTACCAATTGTGCTACCAATCCTACCAAGAGAATCACTGCTCCAAAAACTAAGAGGTAAGCTAGGTAATTGAACCCAAAGTGGAATGACCTTCAAAATTTCATCCTGAAAATAAAACCCAGCTTCCCATGCTTTTACAATTACTAGGCGATGAGCAATTGTGTAAGGTCCCGAATACAAGACTTCATTTCTTTCCTCCATAGTCTTGAATCTAATCACAAAATATCCCTTCACTATGATAAAAAAATCTCAGGGTCCTTTACAGATAACCATTGTTTGCTTATGTAAGTAGAGAGATAGTTAATGGAAGGAGCATCACCAACAACATACAAAATTATAGCAGATTTCCATTTCATAATCTCAGAATCTAATTGAGCCTGGTCTAAGCACGCTACTGGATTACCTTGTTTCAAGGTTGGCACAACAAAAGAAAGTTTCATACCTTGAGAAGCAGCTCGATTTTGCGGGTGTGGTGGGACTGAAGCAGCACAATCTAGGACAGGTGTAGCCAACTCTAATCGTCGATGAACATCAGAGCGTTCATTGACAACCGGAGTTGTAGCTATACTCGCCGACGGCGCCATCTCAGATGATACACCAAGAACAATCGCTGTAACTGATGAATAGCCTTGATTCCTACCCATCGATGCCATATTTCTCACCGTCGACGGAGTCTTTTGAGTGATTTGTGGCAGAGGCTGCTTCCTTGGACGACCTCGCTTAGCCGTCACGCTGAGGAAGGAAATCCTTGAGAGAGAAGCTCTGCTCTTAGAGAGAGAAACACATTAATTAATATACCTTTGTGGTCCTATGTCAGTTGAGTCTTTGGGTGGTAGTCGATATTTTTTGTTGTTTGTGGATGATTATAGTCGGATGTGCTGGGTATATTTTCTGAAATACAAATCTGAGACATTTGACTATTTTAAAAAGTTCAAGTCCCTGGTAGAGAAACAAAGTGGGTGTCAGATCAAGACATTCCGAACCGACCAAGGTGGAGAGTTTGTGTCAGATGAGTTCAATACATACTGTGAGAACAATGGAATTCATCGAGACCTCACAGCACCTCGCACACCACAACAGAACGGGATTGTAGAACGGAAAAACCGTATAATTGTAGAGATGGCGAGAAGCATGATGAATGCAAGAAGTGTTCCACAACATTTATGGGGAGAGGCCGTCGCTACAGCGGTCTATATCCTTAATATCTCTCCTACTAAGGCGGTCTACAACAGAACTCCACATGAAGCATGGAGAGGTAACAAGCCCAAGGTAAGCCACTTACATGTTTTTGGATGTATAGCTTATGCTTTGGTGAATTCTCAATTTCGTAAAAAGCTTGATGACAAATCTATAAAATGTCTCTTTGTGGGATATAGTACTAATTCCAAAGCATATAAGTTATATAATCATGTGAGTGGCAAAGTTTTGATTAGCAGGGATGTTGTGTTTAATGAAGATGCAAGCTGGAACTTTAACTCTGATGTTGTAAGTTCAACGTTTCCGCTGCCAAACCATGACGAGCTTGTTGGTGGGAGTACACTTGAAAGTGACTCTCCAAGTTCCTCTGCAAAGATCCCTACCGCGTTACCAGTTGCAAGAAGTGGCACAACTCCTTCCAGTAGGGGAAGATCCTTCCCTTTGAACACAGCAGTACCAGATTCATCCAGTGAAACTCCTCCCAGAAAATTCAGATCATTGCAAGACATTTATGAGTCATGTTCTTTTGCATTATATGTCACGGAACCAACATGTTTTGAAGAAGCACTTGACAATGAAGAATGGGAGGCTGCAATGACAGAGGAGATGCGAGCAATCGAGCACAACCAGACATGGGAATTGGTTGATTTACCGGAAGGAAAAAAACCCATTGGTTTAAAGTGGGTTTTCAAACTCAAGCATCATGCTGACGGAAGCATTCATAAATTCAAAGCTAGGCTCGTGGCGAAAGGATATGCTCAACATCGAGGTATTGACTTTGATGAAACGTTCTCACCGGTGGCTCGTTTTGAAATGGTGAGAACTCTTTTATGTCTAGCTGCTAAAATGAATCTTCTGGTTTATCAATTTGATGTGAAATCTACTTTTTTAAATGGGAAACTAGAAGAGGAAGTTTATGTGTCACAACCTGATGGATTTGTTATTAGTGACAAGGAAGAAAAGGTGTATAAGCATAAGAAGGTCGTGGTACAAGAGACTTGACTCTTATTTTCTGGGGAATGGGTTTGTAAGGAGTGAAAATGAACCAATTTTGTATGTGAAAAAGAATGACAATGGTGATTTCTTATTTGTCTGCATTTATGTTGACGACATGATTTATTTTGGGTCTTCTGAAACTCTTGTTTCTGAATTTAAGTCTTGCATGCAAAGTGAGTTTGAGATGTCAGATTTAGGGAGATTACAATACTTTCTTGGTCTTGAAGTGAAACAAGTAGATGACGGAATATTTGTTTCACAAAGAAAGTATGCAAAAGATCTTCTCTTCAGGTTTGGGATGCAAAATTGCAAGGCTGCAGCTACCCCCATGAATGCTAGTGAAAAGTTTCAGCTTGAAGATGGTACACAACCTGCAGATGCAACTTATTACAGGAGTCTAATAGGTGGACTTAATTATTTGACACACACACGTCCAGATATCATGTACTCTGTGAGTGTTTTATCAAGGTACATGCATGAGCCAACAAAGCAACATCTAGGTGCAGCAAAGCGAGTGCTCCGTTATATTGCAGGAACTGTAGAGTTTGGTATCTGGTATTTCAAGGATGCAAAATTTAGATTACTTGGGTATAGTGACAGTGATTGGGCAGGCTGTGTGGATGACAAAAAAAGCACCTCTGGTCATGTTTTCAGTCTAGGTTCAGGAGCGATATCTTGGAGTTCTAAGAAGCAGGATGTTGTTGTTTTGTCCTCTTCGGAAGCTTAGTATGTCGCGGTGACATCTGCAGCATGCCAAGCTATGTGGTTACGGCGATTATTGGTTGATATCCATCACAAGCAAGATGGTGCAACTGATGTTTTTTTGTGATAACAGAGCAACCATTGCAATGACCAAAAATCCAGTTTTTCATAGCTGAACCAAGCATATTGACATTCGCTATCACTTCATTCGAAGTCTCACAACAAAGGGGGAGTTAGAGCTGCATTTTTGTCCAACCAATGAGCAGGCCGCTGATATTCTAACGAAGGCTCTTCCTCAAGCTAAGCATTATTACCTTCGACAACTTCTTGGAGTCTGCATATTTGAAGCAAGGGGGAGTGTTTGACTAAGTGCTTCAATATTAGTCAATTCCTAGTTTATAGCTTATTAGTTGAATAGCTTGTTAGACGTGCAGGACGTAGTCAAGTAAATTAGTTGAGGAAGTGGGTCCATGATTCCACCCATTATCCCCATTATGTTTTCCTTCTTTCTAGTAAAGTTTGTTTTGATTTAGCTTATAAAAGCTCTGTATGTTTGTTGCTTTGATTATCAAGTTAATAAATGAAGTTTCCTCTCACTTACTTGTTACCACTTATTTTAATATCCAACATATCCAAATTCCTAAATTAATACTAACCCAAACCTCACTATTAAAACTAGTATAATCCCTATATGAATTCTAACCATTCTAGGAGAAGCACTAGTTACCTTTGAAGACCTCCAATTGCTTGTATTTCCATTATGTATTGTTCTGTTCCGACCACGATTGTCGACGATCTGAAGCTCCAATGTTAAATCGATCCAGTCAAAGTAACGTTCCATACGTCCTCAACCTGTTGTCCAAATTTTAGGACGATACAACGGTTAGATCTCCATATATAGTCATTTTCGTGAAGGTGTGGCAGGAAAAACCGGGATGAGCTGTTCTCTTCTTTTTCTCTTCTCTTCCTCCCTTGAAATGGCCGAATGGTTTGGGGAAAAATGACAGATTTTCTTGTCATAAATTCTACCTCAAAGAGAATAAAATAATGGGGGTTACAACGGGTGATAAACAAGGATTAAAGGAGCACTTATTGGGGGGTTACATGGGAGTTACAAGGAGACCAAAAGTCACTCTTCCCACTTCATAAAATCTTATTTTTGGACAGCAACTTAGGAACTTAAACCTCAAGGTTAAAAAGTCGCTACAACGGTCCAAACGCGCTAAAATCGATAAAATAAGAAAAACGTAGCTCAAACGCACAAATTTAAATAGTATAAAATATATAATTTTTAACCAAATAATTAAATTATATAAATATAACATTTTAAAATTTGAAAAACAAATAATATAAGATATAATATTTTTAAGATGTAAAATAATCTAATTTTAACATAAAATAATAATTAAGGAAAAACAAGTCGAAGAAATTATGAGCGAAAATCTATGGTGTTACAATCACTCCCCCTTAAAAAAGTTTCATCCTCGAAACTTAAAACGACACGAAGATACGCTACACGACGACTACATATATAAAACTTTGTTTCGGGCATCTAATTAACGTCTTGGAGGTACTCTGCAAAAAGGAAAATGTTAGTCTTTGATAAACCATACTAACTAACACGGAAGAAAAACATATAGCACATTTGTTAACAAAAATAACTCCCATGGCATTGTTCCTACCCAAGAAACTCTCACTAAATACTTTTCTTGAAGCCTAAGATACTAATAATCCTATATGCACAACTACACTTTCCCCATGGAATATGTCGCAACTCAATGAGAGTTTTTAGATTATTTCCTCTGATACAAACTCTAACACTCCATCCTTTTATAAACACAATATAATCAAAATAGAACGTTTAATTAAAGAAATGGCGATAGCGGAAATATCACCTGACGGAGATATCACTCTAAACAAAGGTTAAATTAAACTAAATAAAAATAAAACCTAAATAATATAATCCAAAATATCCATAAAGAGGCAAAACAACCTCATAAACCCAATGTAGTAAATATAAATAAAATAAAATGTATCAAACAAAAATTCTAAATAGCCTTTCTCTCATTTCCCATAACACGAAATAATCACCTGCAAAATATATCAACATACATCCACAATCAGTGGGGAGTAACTAACAGCTCTCCCACCTCAATTAGGACCCATATAAGAGCTATAAAAGCCTTAACAATCAAGTCGTATATCAACATCTCGCAAACAAACTTCAGATAAATACATACAACAAAGACAATACAACATGCTAAAGATAAATAGGGTAAAGATAACAGAATAAACAAATGGACTAATAAATATACAAATAAACTCAAGGATTAATAATATAAATCATCAAAATTTAAGTAAAATAATAATATAAACGATATAAATGATAATGATAACGTCTCCAAAAATAATCTTAACACATTTGAGGCGGAACTGAACGTAAGTGGATCGCAACCCACTATTCCTATTTGGTTATAGTATAGGACTCTGCTTGCCTATGTCTAGTATGGCCACACCCTGATGCGAGATAGTACCCTGCTCAGTATTTCTCGACCTCTCAGACGACAACTAATAACCAAGACGGACCTACATACCCTGCTCCGATACGTAAGTATAAACTATGTACCATGCTCAGTACATAGTGACTGTTCATTCCTAGGAGACCATGTCGCCTCACTAGTCATCATCCTCAAACAAACACAAATAATAAATAATATAATTTCATCGTCTGCAGAATGTCATTCAAGGTCTTACATCAAACTGCAAGAATCTAAGGCCTTCACCCATCAATTCTATTTCTATCAAACTGCATAAATTTAGGGACTCACATGATGAAACATGAAACAATTCTATAATTTAATCAGAAAAAGAATAGAAAAAGGAAATACAATCCCATTATATAACCCATGATTACCACAACTCACAGCATGCATTACATAACATAATGTAATTAACACAACACATTAACAAGAAAAGATGGAACTCAATAATCTTTCATCCAAAACCCACGATAAAAGAGAGAGGTAAAAATGTAATACGCAGCTATCCACCATCATCTTCATGCACAACAAACAATGCAAGCACGAAGTAAACAGGCCAATAACAAAACCCACGAAACAAACCAAAACCACGCCAGTATGTAGTGGCGTTGGTGTGGGCGCACCAACGCTATTGTCGGGCAGTAGCTCGGAAGCACGACAGCAACCGTGCGATACAATTCTCCAATCTCTATCAAGCCACGCTCAATCAAAACTTACCACAACTACATACTTACACTACAAAGTTTCATGCTTTAAACTTATGCAAATCAACAATAATCGAGCAAATTAATGAGAACATGGAATTATGCGTATAACAACATTGTATATCAGCCTAAACATAATAATCACGGCTCTATATAAACATAACAAACGAACAACACAATTTCACAAGTAACCACCAATCATATAGTTCATAAAAACTCATGTAAACGAAGATACAAAAAGTAAATTATTCCTATCCAAATTCCTAAATTAATACTAATCCAAACTTCACTATTAAAACTAGTATAATCCCTATATGAATTCTAACCATTCTAGAAGAAGCACTAGTTACCTTTGAAAACCTCCAATTGCTTGCATTTTCATTATGTATTGTTCTGTTTCGACCACGATTCCCGAGGATCTGAAGCTCCGATACCAAATCGCTCAGGTCAAAGTATCGTTCCATACGTCGTCAACTTGCTGTCCACATTTCAGGACGATCCAACGGTTAGATCTCCAAATATAGTCATTTTCGTGAAGGTGTGACAGGAAAAACCGGGATGAACTTTTCTCTTCTTTTTCTCTTCTCTTCCTCCCTTGAAATGGCCGAATGGTTTGGGGAAAAATGACATATTTTCTGTCATAAATTCTAGCTCAAAGAGAATAAAATGATGGGGATTACAAAGGGTGATAAACAAGGATTAAAGGAGCACTTATTCGGGGGTTACATGGAAGTTACAAGGACACCAAAAGTCACTCTTCCCACTTCATAAAATATGATTTTTGGACAGCAACTTAGGAACTTAAACCTCAAGGTTAAAAAGTCGCTACAACGGTCCAAACGCACTAAAATCGATAAAATAAAATAAAACGTAGCTCAAACGCGCAAATTTAAATAGTATAAATTTATAATTTCTAACCAAGTAATTAAATTATATAAATATAACATTTTAAAAGTTGAATAACAAATAATATAAAATATAATATTTTCAAGAAGTAAAGTATTCTAATTTTAACGGAAAATAATAATTAAGGGAAAGCAAGTCGAAGAAATAATGAGCGAAAATCCGTGGTGTTACAGAAGGTGAGTTTGATTACTCACATGCATTGATTACAATATACCCAAGTGAAGATTCAGGTAAGAAACCATTTAGATACTATACTATGTGGAGATAGGCACCGCAATTTATGACTATAGTGCAACAAGCCTGGAACATAGAGATTCAAGGGATCGGAGAAAGATGTATGTCATCATGAAAACACTGAAATTGGCTAAAGCTACTTTGAATGAGTTCAATAATCATGGATGTGCATAAATCCATGTTACATAATTGAAAGCTTATCATCAAATGATAGAAGCGCAAAAGCTTATGCACTTGCATCCAGGGAATGATCAATATGACAATGATGAACTTATTGCAGTGAAGGAGTATAACATAAAGCACCAGGCCTAAGTTGACTTTTTGAAGCAGAAAGCAAAAATTGAATGGATAAAAAATGGGGATGAAAATACTGTTGTATTTCATCATAGTATCAAAGCTCGGAGACTTTAGAATCATATCTACAACATTCATGATGAAGTTGGTAGATTGATGGGTGATTCTACAGTAGTATCTGGGTGTTTATGGAATATTAAACCAAGTTGGTAGGTAATACATATCCTAGAACTCATGTCCACTCTCAAGTGGTCCAGTGTGGTCCTCTGGTGAATTCTAATCATAGGGCAATAATGGAAGCTCCTTATACAGTAGAGGAGGTTAAATCTGCTCTTTTCCTGATCCAAATGGATTTGGTCCATTTTTCTATATGGATGCTTTGGAAATTTTTGGCACTGATGTTATTGAAGCAGTCTTGGAGGTGTTGCAAACAAGGAAATTGTTGAACAAATTAAACACAACGGCTATTACACTGATATCTAAAGTAAAATGCCCAAATAGTGTAAGTGAATTTAGGCCTATGTTGAATATTAAGGCAGGTATTACCTAATCTTATTATTGAAAATCAGGGAGGATTTGTACATGGTAGATACATAGTTCATAGCATTAATGTCATACATAAATGGGTGGGGTTTAGTGTTTTCAGTTTTTATCACACTTTTTTTTAATTCGTTTTGGTTTGAGAAGAAAGCTAATATAGAGTCTAAATACCTGTTATCTTTCCTTCTCTTAAATTTGTTTAAAGAAAAATAATTTTGGTAGAAGGAAAAGATAATAGTGCAGTTTCCCACATGTTATCTTTTCTCTTATTCAGAGAACACCTATGTAAGTGAACTACTATCTTTTCTAAAGATAACTCCTATCTCATTTGAATGTACCTTAATAATGTTATATTATCCCTATTTTGTTGTAGTGGTAGGAAGAAAGTATCTTCAAGAATTGATCTTCAAAAGGCTTATGATACAGTAATTGGGGATTTTTTGCAGGAAATGCTAGTTCAATTGGACTTCCTAAGAAGCTTCATAGCTTTGGTGATGGAGTGTGTGACCATGCACACCCATGTTTTCCTTGTTGATTGATGGATCTATGAAGTGATTCTTCAAGGCTGCACGAGGATTGAGGCAACGCGATCGCATGTCACCCTTCCTTTTTGTGATATGCATGGAATATTTATCAAGAGTATTGCATAAAATGAGTGACCGTAGATGTAAGGAAATAAAATTGACACATATGTATTTTGCTGATGATCTCATCTTATGCTGTAAGGGTGAGTATCCCTCCATTTAAATTTTTTTTGAGCTTTTAAATTTTTTTAAAAAACCTCAGGGTATAAAGCAAATATTCGTAAATCAGCTATGTGTACATGTGGTATGAAGGCGACTGATGTTTAGAGAATAATGGATGCATCTGGTTCTGCAAGGAGTTCATTACCATTTAGATATCTTGGAGTACCAATCTGCTCTAAGAGGGTATCTACAGCTCAATGTGAAGTTTTGACTGAGAAGATGACTGCAAGAATCGGGGTTTGGAGTACAGGAGATCTATCTTATATGGCTATGTGTCAGCTAATTGATTCAGTGTTAATTAGCTTACATATGTGCTAGGCATAGGTTCTTATATTACCCAAAAGAGTACTGAGAGAAGTGGCAAAGATATGAAGAGAATTCTTGTGGAGTGGCCAATACTTTAGTCATAAGCCAGGGTTTGTTACATAGGAGTAGGTCTGCAATGCAAAAAGTGAAGGGGACTAGGATTTAGGGATGTCATTGTGGGAATACAACTTATGGGCAAATATGTTTGGGCCATTTCTTCTAAACAAGATAATGTTTGGCTTAAATGGATCAAGATAGTGTATCATAGAGGAGAGAAGTAGTGGAGCTACACTCCCAAATCAGGAGCCAGGTGGTACTGGCAGAACATATATGCTGTAAAAGTGAAGCTGAAGGTGCTTTGTACTAGTCAAGAATTGAGTAGAATGCCACAATACTCAACTAAGGAGGTTTATGAGAAGCTTATAGGTGTTAGATTGAAAGGTCATTGGGCTAAGATTGTGTGGAATAGATTGAGCACACCTAAACATAGATTTATACAGTGGTTAGCTATACAAGCCAAATTACAGGCAACATAGAAATTGGCTAAGCTGGGTATCAGTAACATTGCTATGTGTTTAATCTGTGGAGATCAGGTGGAAGATCATAGCCATTTGTTCTTTAAATGTGCTTTGAGTGCTGGATGCTTAATTGATATTAAGCACTGGCTAGTTATTCATGCAAATACAATTGATTTTAATCAGATTTGTAGACTGATCAGGAGGTGTGAAATGTCAAAATTTCATAAGCAAGTTTACTTATTAGCAGCAATTTCATAAGCATGCTATTGGAAACAATGTATACCCATTGTAAGGAGTGCTACTCAATGTATTAAAACTGTAATTAGACTTAGAATATTTGTTGGATTACCTTAGAATATATCAGGGGCGAATAGATGGTTCTTGCCATTGTAAGTTGGATGTAATTCAAATATGTTTTAGCTAATCTGTCATGATTAGTGCACATGCTCTTGGTTCAAAGGGTCCAACCTAGTTGGTTAGTTTGTCCTTGAGTTTAGTTAGGTTATAATTGGTATGGACTGAATAAAATCAATTACCAAAAAAACTTATGAGTATTATCAGTGTCAGCATCCACATTATCCACTTCAACATACTCATCACCGGCAACTTCATCAAACTGTTGTAAGATCGGAATAGATGACATACCTTCATCATGCTAACCAATTCTCCGTTGAGCTTTTGGACGTACTTCTGAGCGACGATGAATGGATTGCAATCATTCATTGAAAGTGTGGCGAATTTCATATTGTTGTTGTAGCTGTTGAAGAGGATTTGGGAGTAAGGATTTCAGTTTCAACAAAACTGAAATCTAAAGCCTCAACACCCATAATCTCATCCACCGATCGAGATTTAACGCCTGAGTTTCATCATTAGGACCTCTAGGTTTACCAACATTCTTTCTAACATCCTTCCCTTGAGAATTAGCCGAGACTTACGCCATATTTTTTTGCCATGACAGCGCTGCACGATAAGCTATCATGCGCCAAAAGAAAACTTGCAGAGAGAGTTTCTCAAAACTCTTTTATCTATTACTTTATCTTTACTTAAGTGTTTCCGTTACAAAGAACCAGCTCAGTTAGTTCCCCCAGATCGAAAATGTTTTAAAACACACTGTTTCGTCACTTACTCACTTCAACTCCCCGTTCTTGAGTATCAGGTGAACCTTCCGTATGAAAGCACGATTCATCCCAAAGAAAATAGAAGAACTAGTACCTAATTTTGATCATAAACCTTTCATAATGAGGTGCTCGTTTTTGCTAATGGTATATTCTAAAAGTATAGAGTTATTGGAAGATATTTAACATAGACAAATTGTACCAATATATTAGTATAATCAGATACTATATTTCATCTTGGTTTTACACGTAAGATTATGTTTTAATAGCGTAAAGCTCATTGGTTCCTTGGTTGATGTTTCTGCTAAGAAATTAAGGATTGTAATAGGTTATGAGTGATGATGTGGGCCCCAAGAGCGTTCGCCTGAGCTCTGTTATCCGTACCCTGGAATCCTGAAAAAGAAGGTTAGACTACCCCAGGGCTGTTTTTGGGATAGCCCCTCCGACGCTCAAGTCAGGAAGTGATTGAGGTAGAGATAGAGTCTAGAGAGAGAGGCTCTAGTTTGTTAGGTGAGAATTGAATACTTGTTCATTGATTAGGCAGTTGGTTTTTATAGTGTTGGAGATTTCCCAGACAGGAAACATTGATTGGATGGGCCTCTTTGGAATCAATGGCTATGTTGCCTTTTCAGGCAATGATTATTTCACCCTTTTAGAGAGTTCCCAAGTTCCTGAGATTAGATCAACTTTCAGGTGGGACCCACTGCTGTCACCTGTACAAGGCTCTAGGAGGCTTTTGTTCTCCTATTGGGCCGCTGATTAATTGAGCCCAAACAATTAGCCCCACGCCATGGATGGGGGATCAAGGAGGTCTGACTGGATGGACGCCCGTCCGTGGCGGAATAGCGATCATCTTACTTTTGACTGGCTCACAGTCCCATCTAAGTAGATAGACGGAATAAACCCCAGTGCCAGCCGAGTCCATCCCTGCAGAGGGGGTTTGTGCCGATCGTCTTTCCTCCTGCTTGAAGGAGGGATGCCGACCGGGTCCCTATCTGTTTGAGGGAAAAAGTCCCGACCAGGTCGCTCCCTGTGGTGGGGGAAAGGCGCCGACCGGGTCCCCTCTTGTTGGATAGAGTGCCGACCCGGTCAACTTTTACTGGAGGAAGCTCTGCCGACCGGGTCCTTGTCCTGTAGAAGTAAAAGCGTCGACCGGGTCGTCTCATGTTTGAAGGAGATGACGCCGACCGGATCCTTTTCTCATTGAATAGAAGAAACAATGTCGGCCGTGTGACTCCTTATTGAAAGGGATCATGCCGACCTGGTAATTCCTCCAGCCCCAAGTCTGCCCGAATATAGAAGCACTAACTGATATTAGGCAACACTTGGCCAGGAATAGAAGCGACTCGGCAAAGGAGGGGAGCTCCTTTGGGCCGAGTGAGTATGGAGCCACTCGAATGAGGGGCTAATGAGCCCCAAGTCTGTCCGAGTGGGTGCTAACTGATACTCGGCCGTACTCGACCAGGTATAGAAACGACTCGGCAAAGGAGGGGAGCTCCTATTGGCCGAGTGAATATGGAGCCACTCGGATGAGGGGCTAACGAGCCCCAAGTGTGTCCGAGTGGGTGCTAACTGATACTTGGCCGTACTCGACCAGGTATAGAAGCGACTCGGTAAAGGAGGGGAGCTCCTATTGGCCGAGTAAGTTTGGAGCCACTCGGATGAGGGGCTAACGAGCCCCAAGTCTGTCCGAGTGGGTGTTAACTGATACTTGGCCGTAATCGACCAGGTATAGAAGCGACTCGGCAAAGGAGGGGAGCTCCTGTTGGCCGAGTAAGTATGGAGCCACTCGGATGAGGGGATAATGAGCCCCAAGTCTGTTCGAGTGGGTGCTAACTGATACTTGGCCTTACTCGACCAGGTATAGAAGCGACTCGACAAAGGAGGGGAGCTCCTATTGGCTGAGTAAGTATGGAGCCACTCGGATGAGGGGCTAATGAGCCCCAAGTATGTCCGAGGGGGTGCTAACTGATACTTGTATTTTGCCTGACCCAGGAAGCTATGTGGCTACTTTTGATTAGACTTTGGGACCCTTCTATTAAGTTCAGCTGACTGGGAGTTGCGATGGGTTTTGACGCTTCATATTCCCTGGACTCTGAATGATGTCGCTTGATTTTACTGGACTCTTAGAGGGTAGGACCGAATAGATCCAGTTGGGCCTCTTTTGGAAGCCCATCAAGGCGACGGGGGGTTTGCGTTGCACATTCCCCCAGGCGCGCTTATATAAACAAGGGAGGAGAGAGTTTTGGATCATTTGCTCATTTTGCCAATTCTCTCTCTCTCAAAGATCTCCAATTTCTCTCCAACTTTCAAGTTCTTCCTCCAGTCTTTTCGTCCGACCAGGTACGCTCTTGCCCTTATAAGTTCTTTTTCTTTCTTTTCTTTCAAATAATCTCGGCCGACTCCCTTGTCCATAAATAATGGGAGATTCGTCCGAGTCAGCGACACCCCCGACCTCACCTCCCTATAAATTGCCCGAGGAGGTGAGGGGGATGGGAATAATGTTGGTGTCGACTGTAATAAGTTGTCCCGACCCCTCGACTGTACCCGACGCAGTTGATCTTTCGAGCCCGTCTTCTTCAGTAGAGGAGGAGGCCGAGGGCATCATTCCGTACCCCTGGGAGGTGTCTTTAGCCTATCCCCCCTTGAGAAGTTACTTAGACAAATACTTGTCTTCTGATGTAGTGCGGTTGGCCATGCCGAGGGGAGCAGGAGAAGCATCGACCTCGGGTCAGGAGCTTGAATATCCTGATTTGGATCCGAATGGGGGGCCTGGAACCTTCTTTCCCGACCCGGGCTTGATAAAGTCTTTAATAGATGATCTCCGCGGGACAGCCACGAGGTTTCAGATCAAGGACCCCTACTATCTGGTCCGACTAGAGGGCCATTATACAGTGCTCAGCCCCCCGCCCGGGTGTATAGCTTTTTATTATAAGTCGATGGAGATGGGGCTCCGCTTTCCGCCGACCCCCTTTGTCAAGGAGTTACTGAATGCCTACAATTTGGCGATTTGCCAAATTTCCCCCAACTCATGGGGCGGAATCAACGCCTTTCAGGTTCTCTGTAATCTGATCAACGTTCGACCGACCCTCAAATTGTGGCGACATATGTATAAGTTGGTCGAGGTGATGGCTGCGACGAATGGGTCTGGTTGGTGGAGCTTTCAGGTCTGACTAGGGTATCAGACTGTTCTTAATCTTCGTACCTCTCAGAAAGGGTTTCGGAGGGAGTTTGCCTCCGTCTATTTTAGCGGAGATTGGGGGATTCCTCTGATCCCTCCCCCGACCGAGCCCATTGATACGCGCAAGTTACACGGTGTATGTACGTTACTTTAGGTGCACTTTGCTAGGGGTTTGATTGTAATTGTTAACATTCGTGTTTTATTTAGCCCTTAGCGGAAGTTCGGAGCTTTGCGAGATAATTTGTGTTAACGTCATGTATTCCGAGCTTCCAAGGTGAAGTGCTTTTGAGCCGAGCAAAGCCCAAGCATCACCGCAAGCTAAGCATCACCACAAGCATTACCGCAAGCCAAGTTGCCAGTGCTCCATCATCGTAAGCCAGCACGCGCTCGAAGCAAGCTGCCCAGCCCAGCTCTCGCGTGCACGCTCAACACCGCACGCCCAACGCTAAACACCGCATCGCGTGCTCGCCCAGCAGCCTCGCCCAGCGCGTGAAGCATCGCCAGCCCAGCACAAGCATCTCGCACCTCGCGAGATAGGTCGCACCTCGCGACCTGCTTGCTCGCACCTCGCGAGTAATCTCGCACGGTGCGACCTGTTTGGCTTGGCGCTGGGCTTCAGCTCGTTTTGGAAGGCAGAACACCCTTCGCACGGTGCGACCAGACTCGCACCTCGCGACCCCTAGGTCGGTCTAAATGTCGGCTGATTTTTGAGCTTTAGTATAAATACTAAAGCTTGTTTTTGGACCTAGGGGGGCAGCAGCCACAAGGAGAGGGAGTCTCCAAAACTCCACTCCTCTCTTGTTGTCTTCTCTTTTAGTTTTTATTTTCTAGTTTAGTTTTTGTAGATTTCAATTATGGGATTGGCTTATGCTATGCCAATTGTAGCTTGAACCGTTCTTGAACGAATATGGAGCTTCAAGCATTATTGTGAGATCTTTCCTCTCTTTCTATTTTCTTTGATTATGGTTTAATTTCTATGCTTGCTTTCTATGATTTTTGCATGATTATGCTAGGAACGTTGCTAGTTTGATTGTGTAATTAATCTAATGCTAGATTTAAGAATAGAATCGGATTGTTTTATTCTTTTATCAATTGGTAGCAAACTAGGGAGTAACTCAGATGCTGATCATCTTGGTTATTTCTTGGGGAAATTGAATTAACTGTTGAATGTTTATCGCTTGTATGGCGTTAGCAGGTCTGTTGGTTCTCTGTGTTTATTGCTGCTATTGGATTGAACTTAGCCGCTATCGGACTAGGTTATCCTTTGGTTAGGGTTTTATAGTCATGCTGATCGTACTATTCAACTAAGAATAAGGAGAACACGAGATTAATTCTGGACAATAGATAATTATGGAAATAATTAGAGTGGAGGTTCAAGGATCGATAATGAATTGAAGTGAATGTTAATCGGATTCAAGATCTTCCTCTAATTGATTTCTCATTTTGTTTATATGCTAGTTAGTTGTAGTTTAGTTATAAATCTACTTGAAACCCCCCTTTGTAATTATTATTAGGTTTCTCGACCCTTAGCTTAATCTAGGTTTCGAATCACGCTGAATATTAAACTCGTCCCTGTTTCCCTGCGGATACGACCCCTACTTCCATTATACTACCTTAGTGTAAAAGAGAGTAGGAGAAATTTTATCTTTGGCCGGGTGCGGTGCACAACGACGACACATCCGCACCCGCCCAAATTTTGGCGCCGTTGCCGGGGAAACGGTGTTACTTGTTTGTATTTAACGTGATTTTTGGGTTGTATTGTTTGTGCTCTTTGTTTTGGTTGACACTCATAGCGCTAACGATGCATTGCAAGAGTTCTTCTCAATCAATTTTGCAGGTACTTGAAGTGGAGATTGACATGGAACTACCATTGTCACACATGGAGCACAACCCAATGATTAAGCTTAAGGTACTAAGTCGAGCTCACGACTTTAAACAACAGCGCTTCTCGGGAGGCAACCCGAGACCCTTCTTATTTTCTTTCTTTTTCTTTATTTCTCATCAAATTTCCACCACCACAACAAATTTTCTTTCACCCACCGCCCACCCACTAAAACGAACCACAACACATCTTAATCCGCTTGGAACCAAAATCCACAATAGAAAATCCGTTGGGAGGACTTCAATAGCTAGGAGTTGGTAACACTAGAGGATTGAGATTGTTAATGTATCTTTTCGATCTCTTAAGCTAGGTGCAAATCTCAAAAATTCAAAACTTTTGAACTTGTCATTTGTTTGAGTGATTCGAGGGAGAGGGTTGTGAGTTGAGTTAGGAGATTTGAGTTGGTGTTGTTAAGAAGTTTGAGTTTGACGGATTGCTTTTCATGAGTTTTGAGCATTCGATCTTCGATTTACCCGATTTTCAAATTTCCCCCCTATTTTCAGTATACTTTTTCTTTTAATTGTCGACACATTGAGGACAATGTGTAGTTTAAGTAGGGGGGAGGGTATTCTCATTCTCATGTATCTATGTTGTATATATTACTTTCAATTTGAAAAAAAAATGAAAATGAAAAAAAAAAAAAATTGAAAAAAAAAAAATATAAAAAAAAAGTGATGAAATGAAACCCGCTGAGTTGAAAACCCACAAGGGTGGGCGACTCAGGCAAAAATGGGGGCCCGGATAGGTTGAAAACCCGAAAGGGCAACCTATGCAAAAAAGTGGCTTATGTTGAGCGGGTATGATGGTGAGATGAAAAAGAAATGTGTGAAGCTAGGATGAAAACCCGAAAGGGCTCCTAGGCAAAATGAGAGATTAAGAGAGAATTATACACTTTGAAAACTCATTTGCCGGAGATGGTGTCATAAGGTTGAAAGCGTTTTCGGGTTGGTTTGGTTATTTCATCCTTGATTTTGTGAAGATTTATTTTGGCTTTCACATTCTTTTGGTTGATTGTTTGTTTTTGGGAGTAAGCATGGAATTTATCCCTTTTTGTCTTCATTCCATGGCTTGCTATTTTAAATTAGTTGTTGTAGTAGTAGTTTTAGTTTATCTTTTGAGGTTTTAGGCGAGCTGTCATTTTGATTGTGGCGTTGGAGTGGGTTCAACTCCTTTGAGATCCTTCAGGATTTGAGCTCACATTTTGGTTGTCGTTTGGTGATTATTGTTGTCGCGTCTGTATTTCTGATAGTAGCTTGAATCTAAGTGTGGGGGAATCATCGTCCCTTACGTTTAGGTTTTGAGCGTATTTCGTTAAGATGTGATGATGATGATGTAGTTGGTGGGGAGTGTAGGTTGGTGTCGTTAGCTTGGGTGATGATTTATTTGGTGATCCTCATTTTGAGTTTACTCGAGGTCGAGTAAAGTTCAAGTGTGGGGGTATTTGATACGCGCAAGTTACACGGTGTATGTACGTTACTTTAGGTGCACTTTGCTAGGGGTTTGATTGTAATTGTTAACATTCGTGTTTTATTTAGCCCTTAGCGGAAGTTCGGAGCTTTGCGAGATAATTTGTGTTAACGTCATGTATTCCGAGCTTCCAAGGTGAAGTGCTTTTGAGCCGAGCAAAGCCCAAGCATCACCGCAAGCTAAGCATCACCACAAGCATTACCGCAAGCCAAGTTGCCAGCGCTCCATCATCGTAAGCCAGCGCGCGCTCGAAGCAAGCTGCCCAGCCCAGCTCTCGCGTGCACGCTCAACACCGCACGCCCAACGCTAAACACCGCATCGCGTGCTCGCCCAGCAGCCTCGCCCAGCGCGTGAAGCATCGCCAGCCCATCGCAAGCATCTCGCACCTCGCGAGATAGGTCGCACCTCGCGACCTGCTTGCTCGCACCTCGCGAGTAATCTCACACGGTGCGACCTGCTTGGCTTGGCGCTGGGCTTCAGCTCGTTTTGGAAGGCAGAACACCCTTCGCACGGTGCGACCAGACTCGCACCTCGCGACCCCTAGGTCGGTCTAAATGTCGGCTGATTTTTGAGCTTTAGTATAAATACTAAAGCTTGTTTTTGGACCTAGGGGGGCAGCAGCCACAAGGAGAGGGAGTCTCCAAAACTCCACTCCTCTCTTGTTGTCTTCTCTTTTAGTTTTTATTTTCTAGTTTAGTTTTTGTAGATTTCAATTATGGGATTGGCTTATGCTATGCCAATTGTAGCTTGAACCGTTCTTGAACGAGATTAATATGGAGCTTCAAGCATTATTGTGAGATCTTTCCTCTCTTTCTATTTTCTTTGATTATGGTTTAATTTCTATGCTTGCTTTCTATGATTTTTGCATGATTATGCTAGGAACGTTGCTAGTTTGATTGTGTAATTAATCTAATGCTAGATTTAAGAATAGAATCGGATTGTTTTATTCTTTTATCAATTGGTAGCAAACTAGGGAGTAACTCAGATGCTGATAATCTTGGTTATTTCTTGGGGAAATTGAATTAACTGTTGAATGTTTATCGCTTGTATGGCGTTAGCGAGTGTCCGTTGGTTCTCTCGTGTTTATTGCTTTGCTATTGGATTGAACTTAGCCGCTATCGGACTAGGTTATCCTTTGGTTAGGGTTTTATAGTCATGCTGATCGTGCTATTCAACTAAGAATAAGGAGAACACGAGATTAATTCTCGACAATAGATAATTATGGAAATAATTAGAGTGGAGGTTCAAGGATCGATAATGAATTGAAGTGAATGTTAATCGGATTCAAGATCTTCCTATAATTGATTTCTCATTTTGTTTATATGCTAGTTAGTTGTAGTTTAGTTATAAATCTACTTGAAACCCCCCTTTGTAATTATTATTAGGTTTCTCGGCCCTTAGCTTAATCTAGGTTTCGAATCACACTGAATATTAAACTCGTCCCTGTTTCCCTGCGGATACGACCCCTACTTCCATTATACTACCTTAGTGTAAAAGAGAGTAGGAGAAATTTTATCTTTGGCCGGGTGTGGTGCACAACGACGACACATCCGCGCCCGCCCACCCATCATTGCCTTGAACTTCCGAGTAGGCGACCTTAATGATGAGGAAGGTGTGGCGGTCTGTTATATGCAGACCGAGTCCAGGATCGTGGACGGGGGCGAAATATTCGTGCCTGGTCAATGGCTGCCCGACTGAAAACTCTTCAAGGACGAGCATTTCCTTTCGGCTATAGGTCTTAGCTTGACCTTCCCGAGGGGTAATCTGCCGAGGGGATGGCTTAGGGTTGTCGGTATGATAGTATGAATTATTGTTTGACTAACGCTTCTTTGGCTTTTTTCAGAACCTGCCCGAGCGTATATCGACGAAACTGACCCGACAATGGCCGACAAGCTAAATGTTACGGCGATGAGGGCGGCTCGGCTAAGAGCCGAGATAGCAGCTAAGACCATGAAGGTCCCTGCTCCACCAAAGTAGCTATCCATCTGATTCATGTCTATTAACTGTTTTCTGCCTTGCTTCAGGATCCGACTAAGCCAAAAACGAAGAAGAGGAAGGAGTGATCTTCCGACAAGGTCGCTCAGACTGAGAAGGTGGTCGCGAGGGCGAAAGCCGAGCGGGAGAAGGCTAAAGCCGAGCAGGAGAAGACTGCCAAAAAGTCCAAGTATGTTGAGGTTATGAGTCCGAGGGGGCCTCCACAGCCGACCGAGGGTGGCACTATTTCCCTTAACTCCTCGGACTTCCGACCGATCGGTAGCCCCCAATATACTCCTCTGTCCCCGTCCTTCGAACGGCTCGGGGGTAGTCCGGTCGATGTTGCGGCCATGGGTGTTCCTATTACTGGACTTCGCCGTGCTGAGAAGGACGGACGCTGGACCATGGCCCTGGAGTACATATATACTCCCGCCGACCGGGAACATATTGAAGTCACTCACGGTCGGGGTGAGACCAACGAGCTCTTCCGCTCTTGGCTCGATGTAAGCATGCCTCTTCCCTTTCGATTCACTTGCATTTTAACTTGTTCAATTTTCTAACCTTTCTCCTTCCTTTCAGTTCTCCGCTCGGATGGCCAACGTTGCTCAGAACCGAGTGAGCCTGGCCGAAGAGGTGGCCGACCTCAAAGAAAAGGCCAAGAAGCATTTCGATGAGGTCTACCGGGCCAAGGAGGACAAGCGTATTGCCGAGTCGAAGCTCGATGATGCCATGAGGGCCATCAAAAATGATCAGAAGGGCTTCGACGAGGAGAGGGCCGACATCATTCTTGCTCGCGACTCGGCCCAGACGGCCAGGGATGATGCCCTTTCCAAGCTGAAAGAGGCCGAAGAGAAAGTGGCCGACCTTGAAGCCAAGTTGACCAAGGCTGAAAGCAAGGTCAAGAGCGAGGAGCAATGGTTCTCTGACTGGGAGAAGTCCGAGGCGACTGAGGTCTACGCCAATGAGGTGGGTAGCGCGGCCCACAAGATGGGGGAAGACGAAACCTTGGAGCGGCTGAAGAAGGTCTTGGCCGAGTCCCACCCCGATCTGGTTTGGGCCGACGTCTGGTCTGGATATCAGATGTCTATTGATGCCGACAACGCCGCAATTCTTGCTCAGATGGGTCTTGAGGATGCTGAGGCTGATGACGATGGAGAAGGCGATGACGGTCGGGTCGATGTGAACGTTGTTGATCGTGATGACGACGATGATGATGAAGATGATGCCGATGTGACCGACAATGCTTGTCGGGGGGAGGAGCGAGTCGGTGACAACACCGAAACTAATGCCAAGATCATGACTGATCCTCCCCCTCCCCCTAGCTCTTAGGAAGCACTGCATTTGTACTTGGTCGTTTTCATATTCTTCTTCATTAGCTTTTGAAACGTTCGCTTGTAATGCCCAACTATTTCAATGAAATTACTTTTGGCTTCACTCTTCACTATGTTTGTTGATTGCAATGTTGCTCGTCTTTGTTATGGCTGACCTGCATTTGCAAAACTGGCTTGTTTCATTAACTGTTTATCTTTTGACTGGTTAAGTCTTTTACCGAATTGGTATTATATTGCCTGGTTAACTCCTCTTGGCTTTTTAAGTTATCGCATTTTGACTTAATTTATTTTCGCCTGGTTAAGTCTTATGCCGAGTAAGTGTTGTTTCGACTGATTAAGTCAACGCTGGATAGATGTTATAATGACTGGTTAAGTCCATTTAATTACAAAAACGTCTAACTGTTACATTGTATGCCCCTATTGCGAGCAACAAACGTTATATAAAGAATTTTTTGAGGTTGTCTGTGTTCCAGGGTCGGGCCAGGGGAACACCTTCTGGGGACTAATTTAACAGCCCGCCGACTTAACTTTCTTTAAATCCAACTAAAGATATACTTAATAGCATTAGCGGAAGCAAATCATAATAAAATGGTACGGAGGCTGTCACCTGCTTGAGTCATCCCATTAATATGGATGAGTTGACTCTACGAGCGATGTTAGGAAAACATACATTATACAAAATAGAGTTTAGTTATTACAGGCCCATAGTAATATCACAATGTACATTCAAACATTCTTCACAAAAGAAAAGTTAAGTTCCAAAAGATGATCATGTTCAAGCTTTGGTACGCTATGATTGCTGACATATCATTTCTCTAGAGCTTTCCATCTGCCTACCTTAGCTTGCTAAATCCTGCACAAGAGTCTGCCCCCCACCAGGACAAGTTCATAGAACAAAATCAGCTTACGCTGGTATGCAAATTAATCCAAAACTAATTATGGTGGCTGAAAATAAGGAGTGGACATACTCCAACATTTCATATGCAAATCATTATTTTGGCAAAGTGCCTTGATCACAAGATTACAAATATCAAGTGTTCAACATATTCATTGGCAAACGTTTTAAATCTGAACACAAGTTTTACTGGTTACATTAGTACGTAGGAAGAAGAGTTTACACATTGAGGTGCACCAAGGTGCAGACCTCCACACAATTCGGAGCTAGGCTCCTACTATTTACTCGCTTGCAAGCTTTTATAGGACATGTCCTCACACATATTACACATACTCCTCTTCGCTACGCAAAACGGATTCAAATTCACTAATAACAAACACACTTTACTAAAACAGTTCGTAAATGTTCCGTTTCCAATCTTAAGTCGTAAAACCTTTCTAAAATTTGGTAAGGATGGATTGGTGGACTTAGGACAGTAGCTATATGATTTTTGAGATGCAAGATAAGCTTAGGAAATCCCACAAACAATGCAACTCAAACAATCAGAGTGAAATTTGGATTTACGTGTGTAAAAAGGAGGTTTCGGACTTTGTAAAGAAGATTTCTTTCAACAAAATTTTATCTTAAAATGAACTTTGAATAATGTGAGTAAGTTCATCTCCAACCTACTGTAAATCTCAAATTATTGCAAGAGATTCCCCCCTTGAAAACATTCTAGGAAACCGAGCGTAATTCGTCCTTAAAACGCGTTTTTAAGTGGTTTTCCCGCATCTAGTGTAATAAGAAATAAGGTAACAACTTTTTATCAATATACACTATTGAAATACCGTATTTCATTATCAAGATTTCATTGCAAGAATTTCAAAATATCCTTCCTATAATTCAAAGAGCATTTCTTATTGAAATCACATAGTTAAAAGGGTTTTTAACACCTTCTTTAGTGTAAGAATTCCACCACTAACATAAGAGATTTTTCCTAATCATTAACATACATGCATTCAAAATCTTAAACCTCATCTAACCTACTGCCCAATCACACCAACACC
The DNA here is from genome assembly GCA_947648045.1 of Beta corolliflora. Taxonomy (NCBI): domain Eukaryota; kingdom Viridiplantae; phylum Streptophyta; class Magnoliopsida; order Caryophyllales; family Amaranthaceae; genus Beta; species Beta corolliflora. The sequence goes on along the minus strand of CANSZD010002921.1, from coordinate 2,304,946 downwards.
ATCCAAAGTACAAGTAAACACAAGCTTTACGAAAACCGAGTCCACACACACTTAACCAATTTCTAGTGTAAGAATGAAACTCAAATTCATTTGTTTCTAAACATGCAAAGGTTTATATCTAATTATCATCAATATACAGTAGCTAATAGTCATCCAAACCAAAAATTCATCCTCAAATTCGTTCTCAAAGATACTTCTAATAATTCACACAACACTTGTTCTCCAAAGGGAATTGAATTTGCATACCTTAACTTGCAATTGGTGTAATTCGACTTCTCCTTCTCCTTAGGATGTGTTGCTGGCTTCTTTGGAATCCTTAAATACATGTTTACATCCACAAGAAAAATCATAAGAAAATACCTAAAGTAAGTATCTCAATTTACCCAAAACATTCAACATACTTACTGTTTTCTTAGTGGAAGAAGATGGCTCTAGTTCTTGAACTTCTTGGCCTCTAAGTGGTGATTTATTTGCTGCCCAATATGCTCCTATATATAGAGAGTGAGAATCAAGCCTTGCATGCAGAAGTTATGAAGGAAAAATTCGAAAAAAAACAAGCAAGAAGAAACCTGGCAGAACCGCCAGAAATGGCGAGCAGAGGAGGGAAGAAGAGAAAGGTTTTGGGCAGAGTAATGTTGTCTGATTTTGGTGATGAAAATTATGTGGAATGGGGAGGTTTATATAATGAAGGTGTGGGTGTATCCCTTCAGCCTTGGTCGTCCACCTTAGGGTCATTAAGGAGGTCTTTCCTCCACTAAGTGTATTCCAGAATTTTTTAGTTCTTCATTTCTATTACTATGACTCCCAATTTAGTAATATATCTTAGGTTAGTGGTCTAAAGCCCCACAAGGTGATTATTTTAATCCAAATACCCTTAACATATGTCTCCTTGATTTACCTAACCCTATTCATTAAAAGAAACTCCAAAAATCCATTTTATTAAGCGTACCCATTAACGTGCTTAACCGTCGATTCTTAATTTCCTATCTTGCAACCTTTCCAAACTCTCATAATTGTGAATCCTTATATAATAAGATGTCGATCCTAGTACCCACAAAAATATTATTCATATTCTTATTAACTAATGATATATTTATTATTTCTTTTCTCTTCTAGACAACAATTACACATAAGCACAAATTATTCACATCTTATTTTCACATACACTTATCATACGTATTGTCTACGTATGATCACAATTAGATTCTAATTTCCATAACTTAGGTTACTTAATCATAGGTTAAATCCTCATTATTTACCGGCTGTTACACGTTTCCCCCCTCAAGAAGTTTCGTCCCGAAACTTTAAGTCGTACCTCAGAAAAGTTACGGATAGCGGTTCCTCATGTCAACTTCTTTTTCCCATGTAGTCTCCTCCGAACCATGGCTTGACCATAACAATTTAACCAGCGGAATGATCTGATTCCGTAAAACCTTATCCCGTCGGTCCAATATCTGAATCGGTCTCTCCTCATAACTGAGGGTCTCGTCGAGTTGCAAAGGTTCATAAGATAACACATGAGAGGGGTCATGCACATATTTCCGAAGTTGTGATACATGGAAAACATTGTGGATGCGAGACAGTTCTATCGGTAACGTAATCTCGTAAGCTACCTCACCGACTCTTTTCAGAATCTCATATGTTCCGATGAACTTCGGACTAAGCTTGCCTCGGATGCCGAATCTTTTTACGCCCTTAGTAGGGGAAATTTTAAGAAAAACTTTATCACCTACCTCAAATTCCAGTTTCCTCCTCCTTGTGTCTGCGTATTTCTTTTGACGATCCTGGGCGATTTTCATTTTCTCTTGAATTATTCGGATATGCTCCATGGTTTCTTGAATCAACTCTGGCCCTATCGGTATCCCATTTCTCAAATCTTCCCAACAAATCGGTGTTTGGCACTTTCGTCCGTATAATGCCTCATATGGAGCCATCCCAATCGTGGCTTGATGACTGTTTTTGTAGGAGAATTCCGTCAAGGCTAAATGATCCTCCCAAGATCCTTGGAACTCCAAAGCGCACGCCCATAACATATCTTCCAGTACTTGAATTGTGCGCTCGGTTTGACCATCAGTGGCAGGGTAGAACGCAGTACTAAACTTTAATGTTGTTCCAAAAGCTTCCTGAAGTTTTTCCCAGAAGTGTGCCAGGAATCGAGGGTCCCTATCGGAGATGATGGTTACTGGCACCCCATGCAGCCGCACGACATTTCGGATATAGGCGTCAGCCATCTGTGACTGATTCCAGGTAACTTTCATGGCAAGGAATCGTGCCGTTTTGGTGAGACGATCCACTATCACCCAAATCGAGTCATCTCCTTTCCTAGACTTTAGTAGACCCGATACGAAATCCATAGAGACAGAATCCCATTTCCATTCCGGAACAGGTAATGGCTGCAGTAACCCTGGTGTCTTCTGACGATCGAACTTCACTTTCTGACATGTTAAACATTTTGCCACATATCTGGCTACATCACCCTTGAGACCCCTCCACCAGAAGTATTTCTTAAGGTCTCGAACCATTTTGTCCTTACTAGGGTGCACTGAGTACGGGCTACTATGAGCTTCTTTCAAAATTTTCTGCCTCAAGTCCTGGTCCTCAGGAACACACCACCGTCCTTTGATTCTAATACTTCCATCTTCGTGTTCGGCGAAATCCTGAGCTTCACTATTTTCCACCTTTTCTTTAATACCCTGCAGGAATGCATCCTTACCTTGCTTTTCTCGAATTTCCGTGTATAAATCAGGCTGAACAGTTAAAGCATTTACTGTTTCCACAACTTTCCCCGGACGAATCAAAACGAGCTCAAATAGTTCTATCTCTTTACCCAGTTCTTCTGGTAATACTGATAGAAGACCTAATTCACTCCTTGGCCTTCTACTGAGTGCATCTGCCACCTTGTTTGCTTTTTCGGGATGATACTGAATGTCGAGGTCGTAATCCTTGAGCAGTTCTAACCACCTTCGTTGTCTCATATTCATATCTTTTTGAGTGAAAATATATTTCAAACTTTTATGATCTGTGAACACTTTACAAGAAACCCCATACAAGTAATGTCGTCACAGTTTCAGAGCAAAGACAACCGCGGCTAACTCCAGATCATGCACTGGATAGTTTTTCTCATGCGGACGCAACTGCCGAGATGCATAAGCGATCACCTTACCGTGCTGCATTAATACACATCCCAGACCCTCCTGAGAGGCATCACTATAGATTTCGAACCCATCAGTGCCTGAAGGAAGGGTCAAAATAGGAGCACTAGTCAATCTCCGCTTTAACTCTAGGAAGGCGACTTCACATTTTTCATTCCACTGGAAACGAGTGCTTTTTCTTATTAAATTGGTAATGGGTAAGGCTATTTTAGAGAAATTCTTGACAAACCGTCGGTAATAACCTGCTAAGCCCAGAAAACTTCTGACCTCCGACACATTCTTTGGTGCTGGCCACTCTTCTACTGCCTTTATCTTGTCCGGATCCACTGAAATCCCCTCTTTTGACACCACATGACCTAGGAATTTTACCTCTTCCAACCAAAATTCACATTTACTAAGTTTGGCATACAATTTCTCCTTCCGGAGTGTCGCTAACACTGTTAGATGGCCTTCATGCTCCTCACGATTCTTTGAGTATATCAAAATATCCTCTATAAAAATAACCACGAATTGATCCAAGAACGGCTTGAAATATCGTTGCATTAAATCCATAAAAGCCGCAGGCGCATTAGTCAGTCCGAACGGCATGACCAGAAACGCATAATGTCCATATCGGGTGCGGAAAGCCGTTTTTGGAATGTCTTCCTCCACAATCTGCATCTGGTGATTTCCTGATCTCAGATCAATCTTTGAGAACACCCCTGCACCCTTCAACTGATCAAATAAATCATCTATCCTCGGCAAAGGGTACCTATTCCGTACCGTAATTTTATTAATCTCTCGATAGTCTATACATAACCTCATGGAACCATCCTTTTTCTTGACAAACAGTACCGGTGCTCCCCAAGGAGACACGCTGGGTCTAATGTACCCTTTATGCAATAACTCCTCTAGTTGCTTTTTCAACTCTACCATTTCCGCAGGTGCCATTCTACACGGAGCTCTTGAGATCGGGGTAGCACCCTGAATCAGATCTATGTGGAAATCCACTATTCGATGCAGAGGCAATCCCGGTAAATCCTCCGGAAACACAGCAGGAAATTCCCGAATCACCGGTATATTTGCCAACTTCGATTCAACCTCACTTAGCTCCGTTACCTGATAAATGTGACCTTCTATAATACCTTCTTCACCTCTACCCTTATGGGTATTGGTCCCTTTCAGGTATGGTCGAAGTTTCACCACTCGAGCATAACACTCTATTACTGCTCTGTTTTTACATAGCCAATCCATACCCAAAATGACATCATACACTCCCAAGTCAAACATTATCAAATCTGCCTTCAAATCAACCTCCGCAATTTTAATATCACATTCTTTCAACATATATTTACATCGGAAAGTGGTTTTATCAGGTAGAGTTACATTTAAATTACATAAAGTTATTTTGGGTTTATGCTCTATGCGGGATGCAAACATATTTGAAACAAAAGAGTGGGATGCTCCAGAATCAAATAATACAAAAGCAGGCAAATCACACACATCGAAAGTCCCCGTGATCACATTACCTCTTTGTTCCATAATCTCCGGCTCCTCAGATGGTTCAGATTTTAAGGCGAATGCCCTGCCGGTTGCCTTCGGTCCTCCCTTAATGTTGCGACCCGAGCTTGACTCACCTGCTGATTTGAGAAGTAGTACTTCTCCAGGTCCCTGGTTACCACGAGCATTCCCGGATTGGTTCAAGAGGGGACATTCCTTGATTCTATGCCCCGTCCTCATACATTTAAAACAAATGCTCTGGCCTTCACAATTTTTCCCATGATGTTCTTTTCCACAGCGGCGACATTTTTACTCCTTCTTCTTCCCTTCTGCAATCTTTGCAGGGACTAACGCCATAGACGTCCCAGCTGTATCTGCCCTGAATTTCTTATTACCTCCTTCCCTTGGTCTCTCATTTCCCCTGTTCTTCCTTTTCAAACTTTCGTCCTTTTGCTCAATGCGTTCATGCTCCAAAGCTCGGTCATACAAGTCCTCAAAACTGTTGTAAACCCCAATTCTCTTCTGATACTTCAAGTTTAACCCTTCAAAGAATCGCATGGACTTTACCCTCTCATTACTGGTGAAATCAGTAGCAAATCTTGAGAGTTCTACGAACTTGGCAGCATACTCTACTACCGACATTTGTCCCTGTCTCAAGAATAGGAACTCATTCTCTTTTTTTCCTCCTCAGAGCTGGAGGGAAAAACTTGTTCCTTAGCTTATCCACAAACATTTCCCAGGTAGAAATATCCTGAGTGGAGGTTTTCTTTATCGTACCCCACCACATGTCAGCGGGTCCCTCCAGGTAGAAAGATGCCAATTTTACCTTTAGATTCTCGGGACAACTAACTACTTCTAGTAGTTTCTCCATATAAGCTACCCAGTCTTCGAACTTCACTGGGTCTGCTTCCCCGTTATATCCTCGTGGCTTATGAGCCGCGAGTCTCTTATAAAATTTTCCCTCATCATTCTCCTTGTTTTGTTCTTGCTTTTCCAGAATTGCTAGTAATCGGGTATTCATCTCCCTTAACTGGCGCATCTGTTCGCCTTGCGAGTTATCCGACTGCCCCACTTGCTCAGATGCTTCCACATTTTGCCGGGTTTCATTATTCACTTCGTTGGTTGCCATAACCTATAAAATAATTTTATATATTCTTAGTAGTCCCCATAATTTCCAAATAACTATATATATACAACCAAACACATATTCCCAAAGAAAATACGATTCCCCCACTTAACACATAAGTGCACATATTCATAACATAACGTAATTCATGGTTACAGTATATGCTTGCACCCTTAAATTTAAATTACAGAGGTACTTTAATTCCACGGCCCAAGGCCAATCAACTAAACATAGAAATTTTCTTAAACATAAAAGCAACAACTGAACCAACTACCCCTGCTCCATCAACTCCACTATATCTCCTCTCCCTAGAGAATGTTGTAGGGATCATACGCATACCCACTGTCATCACTACTGGTCGAAGGGGTTTCTGGAACGTAGTCTGGGTCACTAACTCGGGAATTACTTCCCTGGAATACAACCCCGGGCACTACCGAATCTCCGCTTGATCCCCTAGAACCGCGCGACTGGGGAGGAGCCATGCTGGTGGCGGAGTCTCCCGATCTTTGTGATCGAGGTGGTGCCATGCTAGCAGCAGAGTTAGGGGGGGTAGGAGTAGACCTTCTTCACGTTCTTGTCCTTTGATACTCATGCACAGCTATCCGGTTAAACATGTCCCTCCAATAATCAGCTGCCCGACTCATGTTTTGCGTACCCGCTGCCTGTCTAGCCCGTTCCATCTCGTTTAACACCTCATCCGGTGTTCCTTCCCATCTTATCAGATTCTTGTCAACTGTCTCCATGGTAGTATCGTCATTCAACAAGGATGGTGTTGCCACGTGCAAACTTAACAATTTCCAGTAAGTAAAGCGGAAAGTCACCCATGGCTCGAACCGTGGTAAGGTTTTGATGATAGTATATGCTTGAATAGCCGGGCGGGTGTAGGGATTGTGATCCCCAACCCCGTACAACTGATTGTAACTTTATATTTCATTTAGTTTTGCTCTTGCAAACCCAAAAGGATCTTCTCCTTCATTCATATTCATATCCGGCTCCGCTTGGTACCTACGGGTACCATCACGACTGACTGCCCAGTAAACACTGCCCCTTCGAATGATTCTTGACCCACTACCGCTACCGTTACCACTGGAAGACATCTATTACACATATCCAAATTACACATAATAAATAACACATACAAATTTTACACACATGTACTTTGTCCTTATTAGGCATATTACTCTTCACAATCATAGCTTTTCCTAGCTTCCTTGAACATGATCGATCAAATACTTTAGAAACACCCACGTTTAAAGCAACCTGAACTACCTATATGATGATAAGTAATTTAAACCGTCATTATTACTTTTTAAAAAAAACTAAAAACTTTGGCTCTGATACCACATGTAACAGCCCACCGACTTAACTTTCTTTAAATCCAACTAAAGATATACTTAATAGCATTAGCGGAAGCAAATCATAATAAAATGGTACGGAGGTTGTCACCTGCTTGAGTCATCCCATTAATATGGATGAGTTGACTCTACGAGCGATGTTAGGAAAACATACATTATACAAAATAGAGTTTAGTTATTACAGGCCCATAGTAATATCACAATGTACATTCAAACATTCTTCACAAAAGAAAAGTTAAGTTCCAAAAGATGATCATGTTCAAGCTTTGGTACGCTATGATTGCTGACATATCATTTCTCTAGAGCTTTCCATCTGCCTACCTTAGCTTGCTAAATCCTGCACAAGAGTCTGCCCCCCACCAGGACAGGTTCATAGAACAAAATCAGCTTACGCTGGTATGCAAATCAATCCAAAACTAATTATGGTGGCTGAAAATAAGGAGTGGACATACTCCAACATTTCATATGAAAATCATTATTTTGGCAAAGTGCCTTGATCACAAGACTACAAATATCAAGTGTTCAACATATTCATTGGCAAACGTTTTAAATCTGAACACAAGTTTTACTGGTTAAATTAGTACGCAGGAAGAAGAGTTTACACATTGAGGTGCACCAAGGTGCAGACCTCCACACAATTCGAAGCTAGGCTCCTACTATTTACTCGCTTGCAAGCTTTTATAGGACATGTCCTCACACATATTACACATACTCCTCTTCGCTACGCAAAACGGATTCAAATTCACTAATAACAAACACACTTTACTAAAACAGTTCGTAAATGTTCCGTTTCCAATCTTAAGTCGTAAAACCTTTCTAAAATTTGGTAAGGTTGTATTGGTGGACTTAGGACAGTAGCTATATGATTTTTGAGATGCAAGATAAGCTTAGGAAATCCCACAAACAATGCAACTCAAACAATCAGAGTGAAATTTGGATTTACGTGTGTAAAAAGGAGGTTTCGGACTTTGTAAAGAAGATTTCTTTGAACAAAATTTTATCTTAAAATGAACTTTGAATAATGTGAGTAAGTTCATCTCCAACCTACTGTAAATCTCAAATTATTGCAAGAGATTCCCCCCTTGAAAACATTCTAGGAAACCGAGCGTAATTCGTCCTTAAAACGCGTTTTTAAGTGGGTTTCCCGCATCTAGTGTAATAAGAAATGGGGTAACAACTTTTTATCAATATACACTATTGAAATACAGTATTTCATTATCATGATTTCATTGCAAGATTTTCAAAATATCCTTCCTACAATTCAAAGAGCATTTCTTATTGAAATCACATAGTTAAAGGGGTTTTTAACACCTTCTTTAGTGTAAGAATTCCACCACTAACATAAGAGATTTTTCCTAATCATTAACATACATGCATTCAACATCTTAAACATCATCTAACCTAATGCCCAATCACACCAACACCATCCAAAGTACAAGTACACACAAGCATTACGAAAACCGAGTCCACACACACTTAACCAATTTCTAGTGTAAGAATGAAACTCAAATTCATTTGTTTTTAAACATGCAAATGTTTATATCTAATTATCATCAATATACAGTAGCTAATAGTCATCCAAACCAAAAATTCATCCTCAAATTCGTTCTCAAAGATACTTCTAATAATTCACACAACACTTGTTCTCCAAAGGGAATTGAATTTGCATACCTTAACTTGCAATTGGTGTAATTCGACTTCTCCTTCTCCTTAGGATGTGTTTCTGGCTTCTTTGGAATCCTTAAATACATGTTTACACCCACAAGAAAAATCATAAGAAAATACCTAAAGGAAGTATCTCAATTTACCCAAAACATTCAACATACTTACTGTTTTCTTAGTGGAAGAAGATGGCTCTAGTTCTTGAACTTCTTGGCTTCTAAGTGGTGATTTCATTGCTGCCCAATATGATCCTATATATAGAGAGTGAGAATTAAGCCTTTCATGCAGAAGTTATGAAGGAAAAATTCGAAAAAAAACAAGCAAGAAGAAACCTGGCAGAACCGCCAGAAATGGCGAGCAGAGGAGGGAAGCAGAGAAAGGTTTTGGGCAGAGTAATTTTGTCTGATTTTGGTGATGAAAATTATGTGGAATGGGGAGGTTTATATAAGGAAGGTGTGGGTGTATCCCTTCAGCCTTGGTCGTCCACCTTAGGGTCATTAAGGAGGTCTTTCCTCCACTAAGTGTATTCCAGAATTTTTTAGTTCTTCATTTCTATTACTATGACTCCCAATTTAGTAATATATCTTAGGTTAGTGGTCTAAAGCCCCACAAGGTGATTATTTTAATCCAAATACCCTTAACATAGGTCTCCTTGATTTACCTAACCCTATTCATTAAAAGAAACTCCAAAAATCCATTTTATTAAGCGTACCCATTAACGTGCTTAACGGTCGATTCTTAATTTCCTATCTTGCAACCTTTCCAAACTCTCATAATTGTGAATCCTTATATAATAAGATGTCGATCCTAGTACCCACAAAAATATTATTCATATTCTTATTTAACTAATGATATATTTATTATTTCTTTTCTCTTCTAGACAACAATTACACATAAGCACAAATTATTCACATCTTATTTTCACATACACTTATCATACGTATTGTCTACGTATGATTACAATTAGATTCTAATTTCTATAACTTAGGTTACTTAATCACGGTTTAAATCCTCATTATTTACCGGCTGTTACAACTATAGTCGAAATGTACCGGGTTTGATGATTTCTGTTACTTTGTAAGGGCCGTCCCAGTTAGGTCCCAACTTCCCTTTCAAGTGCGAGAGTCCCGTGGCTTCTACTTTCCGAACGACCCAATCGCCTAGTTGGATTGGTCTAGCCTTGACTCGGCGACTAAATTGCCGAGTGACTCTCTGTTTGTACTGGATGGATTTCAGCAGCGCATTGCCCCTTGTTTCCGGCAACAAGTCTAAGTTGACCGGTTTTTCCTCCTCGGTCTTCTCGAATTCGTAGAAGGTTATTCGGGGTGAGGGGATGCCAATTTCCACTGGTAAGACTGTTTCGCTCCCATACACGAGGCTGAACGGGGAGTGCCCCATTGCCTCCTTCGCAGTAGTTCGAGCCGACCAGAGGACCCCGGGTAAGTCATCGACCCATGCTCCTTTGGCAGCCTCTGAGGATTTTTTATTCCTTTGAGGACTATTTTATTTGCCGATTCGGCTTGTCCATTTGTTTGTGGTCTAGACACGGCAGAGAACTTGGTATGTATTCCGAACCGGGCACAGTACTCCCGAGTAGGACCGCTGTTGAATTGGCGTCCATTGTCGGAGATTAGGACCCTGGGTACTCCGAATCTGGTTATGATGTTCCTCCAGATGAACGTCAGAACTTGTTTATCCGTTATAGAGGAGAGTGGTTCTACCTCCGTCCATTTGGTAAAGTAGTCGATAGCGACTATTAGGAACTTCCTTTGGCCGGACGCTGGAGGGAACGGTCCGAGTAGGTCCATACCCCATTTATCGAATGGCAGAACCGCTTGAATTGTCGTTTAGGGCGTGGTCGGTGCTCTTGAAATGTCTGAATGGATTTGATAAGAAGGGCACCTTTTGACCAGCTCGTGAGCGTCTGATTTCAGAGTAGGTCAGTAGTAACCTGTTCTGAGGGCCTTTTCGGCTATGGTTCTTCCCCCTTGATGACTCCCACAGGCCCCCTGGTGGATTTCCCTTAGGATGTAATCCCCTTCTTCAGGAGTGACACATTTGAGTAATGGGTGGGTGAAGGACTTTTTGTAGAGCTGGTCCTCATACCACAGGAACCACCCGGATCTGTGCTTAACTCGTTCGGCCTCTTTTCGGTCCTCAGGCAATGTTCCATCTCTCAAATACTCGACCACCTCTTTTATCCATGTGGATGTCCGATTTAGTACCAGCTGTTCCTTGACGTTGATTCTTGGCTGGCGAAAGACTTCCCACATTATTGTCCGAGGGACCGACCCTTCTGCCGAGCTGGCCATCCGAGCTAGAGCATCGCCTGCTGATTTTTCGATCGAGGTATGTGGTTGATGCCGAACTGAGATAGCTGTTTGATTATATCTTGGGTCTTGGCCAAGTACATTCTCATGTTATCTTCATTGGCTTCGTATTTGCCTGATACTTGACCCACTATCAGCTGTGAGTCTGACTTGTAGTTGATCACTGTAGCCCCGGCCAGGATGCATAACTGAAGCCTGAGGATGAGGGCTTCGTATTCGGCTTCGTTGTTAGATCCCAAGAATTCAAATTTGATGGCATACTCCATCTTTTCCCCGACCAGGGGTTTGATCACAAGACCAGTTCCGCATCCCGTCTTGGTGGACGACCCGTCTACTTGTAGCTCCCAGCTATCCTGCTTGCTGACTGGGGGTCTGGTTGTACATTCAGTTATGAAATCGGCCAAGGCTTGGGCTTTGATTGCCCTCCTTGGCTCATATTCCAATCCGAAGTCCGCCAGCTGATCAGCCCAGTCGGTCATCCGACTGGAGTGGTTCCTGCTTTCAATGAGCTTCCTGAGCGGCTGCCCTGTGAGGACTTTAATCGGATGGGCTTGGAAGTAGGGCTTGAGCTTCCGACTAGCCATCACTAAGGCGAAGACCATTTTTTCAACTTCGCTGTATTTGGCCTCTGCTCCCCGAAAGGCGTGACTTATGAAGTAGACGGGGTATTATTTTTCTTCTCTCTCGGCTATCAGAACAGCGCTGAGCGCGTATTCTGAAACAGCTAAGTAAACGAACAATGTCTCCCCCGGCAAGGGGGATATTAACTTAGGAAGGGTTGATAGGTGTGTTTTGAGGGAGGTGAAGGCCTGTTCGGCTTCGTCATTCCAAGTGAACTCTTTTCTCTTCAAGGTTTTAAAGAAATGTAAGCTCTTATCTGCTGACCGGGATAGGAAACGACCGAGGGCGGCCAAACAGCCGGTCAGGCGTTGTACCTCCCATACGTTCCGGGGAGACTTCATCTCCATAATAGCATCGATTTTGTCGGGGTTTGCTTCGATTCCCCTTTCATCGACCAGAAATCCGAGGCACTTCCCTCCTTTCACTCCGAAGACGCATTTTTTCGGGTTCAACATCATGCGGAATCGTTGCAACGTACTGAGGGTCTCCCCTAAGTCCGAGGGGTGATCACCTTGGACCTTGCTTTTGACGATCATGTCGTCAACGTATACTTCAATGTTCCGACCCAGTTGGTCGTTGAAGATTTTGTTGACCGTCCACTGATACGTAGCCCCCGTATTCTTGAGTCCGAAGGGCATTATTTTGTAGCAATACACCCCTTGGTTTGTAACGGAGGCGGTGTGGACTCGATCGTGCTCAGCCATTGGGATCTGGTGATACCCGGCATTTGCGTCCATGAAGCTTAGGAGAGCGTGACCCGCCGTTGAGTCGACCAGCCTGTCAAACTTGGGCAGAGGGTGGTTATCTTTTGGACAGGCCTTGTTCAGGTCTGTGAAATCCACACACATTCTCCATGCCCCGCGCGACTTCTTGACCAGCACAACATTGGCCAACCATTCTGAGTAATGACATTCTTCTATGAACCCTGCTTCCAGCAATTTCTTGACTTCTGCGACTGCCGTGGTGTTTCTTTCGGGGCCTTGGTGCCTCAGCTTTTGCTTGACTGGCTTGAATCCTTCTTTGATGTTGAGCTCGTGGCACATAACTTTGGGGTCAAGTCCAGACATTTCAGCAGCTTCATAGGCAAAGACATCCCTGTACTCTGTGAGTACTTGAATGATTTCTTTTCTTGTTTGAGGGTCCATGGCTTTGCCTACTCTTAAGGTCCGACCAAGCTCTTTGTCGATAATGACCTCTTCGTCGTCCTCAGCTGGCTGAGGGCGTTCGTACTACTTGGGGTTTTCAGTAATGTAAACCCCGAGGCCACTTGAGGGCTGACCCTCTTCTCGCTTTCTCTTCTTCGAGTCCTCTTGGACGTCGACCTTGCTCTTCAAGCTGTTCACGTAACATTCTCTTGCTGCTTGCTGATCGCCTTGGATCTTCCCAACTTTTCCTTCGTCGGTTTCGAATTGCATGAGGAGTTGATAGATGGAGATTGCTGCCTTAACCCTGTTCAGAGTCGGTCTTCCCATCATGATATTGTACGGTAGAGGAATGTCCACCACCAGGAAGTCAATCAGTAGGCTTCTTCCTTTGCCCTTCTCTCCCATCCGAGTTTCCCCCGAAGCCTATGAGTGGCTGATTAAGGGGGGTTACATCCTTTTCGTTGTATTTCAGCTTCCTGAGGCACTCTAGTGTGATTATGTCGGTCGAGGATCCACTATCCACTAACACCTTTTTGACTCTTGTGTTGGCCACTTTGAGCTCGATGACCAGAGGGTCGTCATGTGGGGTGTGTAGGGCCCGACTGGATTCCCCGAATGTCATGACGGGGCAATCGGGGCGAGGATGGTGGACATCAAGCACTTGGTGCTTAAGATTCTGGAGGTGGGCTTTGCGTGATCGGCCGGTTAGGTCCCCCCGACGCGAAGCCACCCGCTATTACTCCGATGAAGCCCTCCGTATCCCCACTGTTGGATTGACCGACCTTCTGTTTGCCCTTCTCCTCACTAGAGTGCTTAAGGTATCGGTTCAACTTCCCCTGGTCTGCCAGATTGTCAAGGGATTTCTGAAGTTCCCTGCAATCTTTGGTGGTGTGCCCGCATTCCTTGTGGTATTCGCACCACTGGCTCCTATATCTGCGGGCGATCGCTGTTCTGATAGGGGGTGGGCGCGGAAGCATGGACTTATCTTTTATGTCCAAGTAGATTTCCCTCCTGTTTTTGCTGAATCGGGGGTCGTGGCCATGGTCACTGAACCTGTCTGACCGGCCCCCTGTCTTTTGTTGTTTCGGTTGGTCCTTGTGATTTCCTTCTTCTTTTCTCTTCTTGCTTCCGTCGTCCGAGTGGCGACATATGTCTGTCGCCTGGATGAATCTTTAAGCCCGAGTCATTGCTTCAGAGAAGGTTTTGACTTCATTTTCTGCCAAGGACCATCTTAGTCGACCGGGTTGTAGTCCGGACATCAGGGCGGCGAATGCCACCGCGTCTTGTAGATCTGAGATTTTCACTGATTCCTCATTGAATCTTTTGCTGTAATCGTCCAGACTCTCATTCTTCTCCTGCCTGACTCCCATCAAATGGAGACTTGTTTTCTTCTGTCTTTTCCCGGCAACAAACTGGTGAATCAATAGGTCTTCGAGCACCGAGAAATCAGTTATGATCCCCGCGGGGAGCTCTTGGAACCAGTTCAAGGCCAGTCCTTTCAGTGTTGTGGGAAAGAAACGGCACCAAGTGGCCTCGCAGCCAGTTTGAACGCTCATTTGAGCTTTGTATGTGGCCATATGATCATCCGGGTCGGTTAGGCCCGCGAATGGTTCGATGGTTGGGGTTTTGATCTTTCCCAGGCTGGGCGCCTCAAGTATGGCCTGGTTGAAAGGGACCATAAACTTAAGCGCCCCGCTGTTGATCCAAACAGGTTTTGATTGGGCGGAATCACCTTGTCCCTCACGCTGAGCAGCCTTTTTATCGAGGATGTACCTCGCGTCGTAGCCTTTGCTGAGGCGCTTTTCGTTGAGGAAGTGTCGGGCATCGTTGTGCTTATGCCCGACGTTGCCTCGGGGTGACTTAGATACGTGAGTTTCTTCCCCCTGCTTAGCGGATCTTCCTTTAGACCCGTGTCGCTCTTCCTCCCTCTGTTTGGATCGCTGCCGACCCTGATGACTATGTTCCCTCGCGCCCGACCGTTGTCGGCTAGGTTGACCCTGGTTCTCTGCCCAAAGGGAAGGGATCAAGGCTTGGTTTTTAGGGGGCTGAAGAGGGCGTCCCTGCTGTAGGTTGGCTAACATGTCCATCAGGCTTTGCTGCAAGGTCTGCTGGAGCTGAGCGGCTATCAAGTTTATATCCGCCGTGTATATAGGATGGGGGTCAGCGTGTTGTAGCTGCTGTGAGGGGTCCTGCCCATTTTCAATGGACTGCTCTTCTTCATGGTCGAGGGTTTGAACGGTTGGCGTTTTGGGCTGTTCAGACCTCCGTTGGTGAGATGGTGAGGGATCTCTTTCGGACCTCTGAGCCTGTGCTGAGGGCTGTCTTGTGCGAGTGCTCTTGGCTGGGGCCATTGCAAAGTGGATCTTACTGAGTGGTGGCGAAGTGACTTTGATTGTAACCTCCCCACAGACGACGCCAAACTGTTTCTGCTAAGAAATTAAGGATTGTAATAGGTTATGAGTGATGATGTGGGCCCCAAGAGCGTTCGCATGAGCTCTGTTATCCGTACGCTGGAATCCTGAAAAAGAAGGTTAGACTACCCCGGGGGTGTTTCCGGGATCGCCCCTCCGACGCTCAAGTGAGTAAGTGATTGAGGTAGAGAGAGAGTCTAGAGAGAGAGGCTCTAGTTTGTTAGGTGAGAATTGAATACTTGTTCATTGATGAGGCAGTTGGTTTTTATAGTGTTGGGACTTTCCCAGACAGAAAACATTGATTGGATGGGCCTTTTTGGAATCAATGGCTATGTTGCCTTTTCAGGCAATGATTATTTCACCCTTTTAGAGAGTTCCCAAGTTCCTGAGATTAGGTCAACTTTTAGGTGGGACCCACTACTGCCACCTGTCCAAAGCTCTAGGAGGCTTTTGTTCTCCTATTGGGCCGCTGATTAAGTGTGCCCAAACAGTTGACAAATGGTGCCTCAAGCAAATCCACTATTTTTATCCATATATTATATTTAAAAAAATATTTTCCTATAATAGTTGACACAATATACAACATTAAATTTCAATTTCATTCTATATAACTAACTTCAAATTATCCTTATTTAATTTATTACACAGAAAATCAACTAGTTTCATTTTCGTACTTCTGTATTCCTTTTTTTATTATTGTACTTCTGTACGTTTGCATTTGTTTCAGTAATTTTTATCTTAGAATAACAACCAGTTGCCGTCTTGCCAGTTTACAAAATTAGTTCTCGTAAGTCATAATCAAAGAACATTCATACCCAAACAAAGAAAATTGCAGAAACTGGTATATTCTATTTGCAAATATTTGTTTATTCTCTTTTTCGAATTGCCATTTCTTAATTTTTAACGATAACTCCAAAAAGATTCCTCTGAATTACACATCAATGATGATATTGGGAGAGAATGACAGTTGTGCGACATTCTGCAGGTCATTACTTATTTATATACTTCGTTTTTATTCCTCTCTTTCTATCAAATGTCTTCTCTTGATCTCTTTCATCGACAACGTAGTTGTTCATCAGTTCATCATCCATTCCACGTTTCGCCAACGACGGCAAAATACACTATCTAACTGGATCAGTTCTATTCTAAACTGGTATGACTTCTTATATATCCTCTTTCTATTATGATTTTTGTTATTCAATAATTACTTCCTATTTGTAGCTTATAGGGTTTGCTTGAAATATTTACATGTGAATTTTTCCACCTTGAATACCAAGATAATGTAGGAGATCAAGACATTAAGGAAGCAAGAAGTAATGTAGTAGGCTTACACAACACATTCGTGAATCTATATATACAACCATATAAGAACGCCAATCCCATTAAAATAGGGTCAGGTGCATGCGTCCACATATATATCATCTTCGACTGTCGTTTACATATATGGATCATTGGTCTCTCTTTTTTTCTTCTATCAAATGAGACATCATTTTACAAACCTAGTTACTTCATAACGTTTATAAGGCTCTCTGACCAAGCCATTCTTGCTTTCCACCAAACTTCTACTAAAATTTCTCTCATTCACTTCCATTACCCTAATCGGTGAATGCTCTAGGCTAAGCTAACATATGCTAATTATTGTTTTCCGTAGGCTAGTCCAATATGAAAACAACATTTTCTCTAGCTTTGAATTGCATTCTGGCTCTTTGGATTTCCTGGATTAGTTTTTAATGATAATCGAACAAAAGATTTACCACCTTTGAATTCAATGGTGCTCGTTACAAATCAAATTAGAAAATAATTTGCGACTACATATATTTTTCTTGCTCGTAGCACTTTATTTTCTAATTTTCTACAAAAATATTAGGGAAGTTAATAAAGTTTTGGGTGTCTTCTTGTGTTAATGCAAAATTTATTTATTTTTTACGATCACGAGTTTGGAGAATCTTATCAATATTGGTCCGAAATGACCTATTGCATAATTCAGAAATTATATTTGGCCCCTTTTTGTCTCAAATTCCTCTCATATTCTCAGTTACCAAGCTACCATTACTATTTGGAGCATGAGAAGTGAATTTTGTGAAATTGGTCAACTTTAAATTGGGATCAATAATATGGAAAATATATATGCCATTGGTGTCAACTTTTCAAATTTTCAATTTGCTTTTTTTCAGTTTTTTAACTTGTTTGATTTGCATTTTCGAGATCACAGTTTACAAATTCGGATCACATCAGTACATTAATATATTCCCTCTAACTTAATTTACTTTATCGATTTGTATATGTTTGGATTTGAGATATCTCAAAATATTTACCTATCTAAGTGGTAGCCCATACTAGACTTTCTTTTCTAAACAAATTAAAAAAATTATTATATACCGTCATATATTAAGCCCATTTACTCAGCCCATACTCATCACAGTCATAATTCAATGTTATATATTTTTCTAAAAATTTTAACACGATAATAAAACTATATATTCTCTGTAATATATATGCATTAATAACTGAAAAGAAAAAGAGGACTGAAAAAGGAGATTGTTATAATACACGAGACTCACTCAAGGACCAAATATAGATATCCTTAAATAGTAGGGCAAATCAATTGCATCACTCTAAAGGCATGACATGAAAAACCAAATATTTCTATTCGTATCTAGTGTTAATTGATAAAGTTTACTGATAGTAAGCAAGGATGGAGAATTGGAGATCAAATGTTGTCTACATATTACAATACACACTTTTTCCCACATTTCTATGCATAAAAAAAGGATTTTTTTTGTCCTAGACTACCTTTAAAATTCAAGTTTTTGTGAGAAAATTACCTTATAAAAAATTGCGAAATTCCCAATGGTAGGCTCCTATTCTTGAGAATTCTCAATGGTAGATTCAACTTTTTTTTCTTCCCATTGCTAGGCCTCAGTTTTCCTAATTTACCCAAATATAACATTAATTAGGCTTAAATGTTAATTTCATGTTTAATTTAAATAATTCTGTTAAGTTTTGTCTAACCCCTACTAGCCATGATTTATTTAGGTCAAGACTTTTAACTGACTAGCAAAAAAATTCACTTTATTAGAAAAGCACATAAAGAGTATGCAACTATGCATACTACTAACAATATACAATATATCAAGATATGTCAGGGTTTATCATAAAGATTAATATTGACCTACTCTTTGACCTAAATAAATCATGGTTAGTAGAATTTAGCCAAAATTTAACATAAGTATTAAAATTAAACATGAAATTAACGTTTAAGCCTCATTAATGCTACATTTGAGTAAATTAAGAAAATTGAGGCCTAGCAATGGGAAGAAAAAAAAGTTGAATCTACCATTGGGAATTCTCAAGAATAAGAGCCTACCAGTGGGAATAACCCTAACAAATTTGTTGTCCCAAACTATCTTACTTTATTTTGTTGTTGACAGCTACCTTATGCCGGTTTTCGGCGTTGACTTTTTTTTCGTTCATTTAATGTCACGTGATAGCACGTGACCTCTTCAAACTTACTTTTTTTCATTTCCCCATCCCATTTTTCCCATTTCCCTATTCTCATTCTCTCTCTCTCTTATCTATGTTGACCTAAGTTTTTCCTAGCGCCCGTGCTTGGTTAATCCTAGCGCTAGATAATTAATTCAAGGCATAGTTCAACAATAGAATATGTGTTTGATAACTGATTATTGGTTATGAGTGATTGATTATGGAAGGTTTTTATGCAACCAGTTAAGTATGTGGGTATATTGTGTTTGCATTCATCACTTGATATATTGTATCTGCATACTGTTGGAAATGCAACAAAGCTTGCTTGGTGGAGGTGGTGGGGAACTCACCTTGTGACTTTGAGGTCACAAGTTTGAACCCTACTACCTACTTGTGCTTGGGAGTAGGGATTCCCTTATATCCCCCCTACTCTCAAGCGTTGACCTGTGTAGTTGGGCTGGCTGACCAGCGAGAGGTGTTGGTCCAGTATAGTCCTTCTTCTTACCAAGGGGTTCCCTAGTGGAGGCCCCAGAAAAACAAAAAAAAATTAAAAATACTGTTGGAAATGTACAAGGTCCCTTGTTTAAAATGTTGATCAAGATATTCGTTCGATTTTTTTTATTGCTTTGTTCAAAAAAAAATTCAACATCGGGATCAGGTAACAAACAAAATGAATTTGGACAAAAAATAATTTTGGAATTCAATATAAAATACTCCCCACTTGCACAAATAATTGTCTTGTTTATCTTTTATTGCCAAAATTAAAAAACCTTTGACCGTAATTTCTTACCATTATAATATCAAAATTTAATAATATTATCTAGTTCACTAATAAATAATTAAAAAAGTTATTAATTTAAGTAGTGCATTAGAGACTGTATAAGTCAAACATGACAAATATTTAAGGATGGAAAAAGTAATTACTTTTTTTTTTGGTAAAATGTAAGAAGTTATATTACCAAAACTCATGAATGAACCACCAAACAACAAAATAAAACATCACTCACAGACTATTTTTGTGAGAAGCTAACGCACACATCAGTACTAACATCAGACAACCACCTCTCTTCTAAGAGTTTGTAACCACTCAGTAACACTTACAGACCACCTATCATTGACAAAAGTATTAACTCTAACAAGAGTATCGTCCTGAATACATTTTACAACTCTACTAGGCAGCAATACATCATCATTCCACAACGAATGATTTCTCGCTTTCCAAACATAATAAACGGTAGCAGCTAAAGCCGCATAACAAACTCTTTGTTGCTTCTTGGTTCTGTATCTACGCCCCCATTTCTTCCATGCTGTATACACACTCTCATCATTGCTTACTCTGATCTGTAGCCATCGCATTACTTGAGTACACACACTTCTGCTAAAAGGGCATCTAAAAAACAAGTGTACACAGCTATCTTGGCCATGATCACAAAGCAAACACTTGCTATCTGGACAAACATCAGCTGCCATCAACCTATCCCTTGTTTTAAGTCTCCCCAACGCCACCAACCAAGAGATGAAAGAATGCTTTGGCACATTCAGATAATTCCAGACCCAAAAATGCCACCCAACCTTAGTAAATTGACCTTTTATCCAAGAATAACCATCTTTTATAGAGTATGCTTTAGCACCATTTCTCCATTGATTATTCTGCAAATTATAAGCAGGTTGCAGGATACCCCTCACTTTACATATACCTTTCCAAATCCAGCTAGCAGAACTAGGAACACTATACTCCCACCACCTTTCATCCTTAATATAAACATTATGCACCCATTTGATCCACAGAATATCTTCCTTCTGAGAAACCTGCCACACCAATTTACCCACAGCAGCAGTATTCCAAGTAATACAATCCCTGATTCCCAACCCTCCATTCTTCCTAGGTAAACACACCCAAGACCAAGCAACTGGAGGGGCTTTACTCACGTAAGTTTTACCTTCCCATAAAAACGCTCTGCATATCTGAGTGATTGTATTCAGAACACTTTTGGGCAACAAAAAAATTTGAGCCCAATAGGTATGAAGGCTCATAAGCACTGAGTTCACAAGAACAACTCGAGCAGCATAAGACAAATGACGTGAGCTCCAGCAATTAATTCTCTTCATCATTTTATCCACTAACATATCACAATCACACTTAGCAAGCTTCTTGGAGGTAATTGGAACTCCCAAATATCTAAATGGAAATTCCCCTCTCTGAAAACCAGTTGCTTGTATGATTCTGTTTTGAACTTCCTCAGACACATTCCCAAAATACACTGCACTTTTACTAGGACTTGCTTCCAAACCAGAGGCCTCAGCAAAAGCTTTCAGAGTTCTCCTTAACAACACAGCTGAGTTCACATCCCCATTACAAAAAAGCATCAGATCATCTGCAAAAACCAGATGATTTAATGACAAGCTACCACATCTATGATGGAACTTAAACTCTCTTCTCCTCCCTATTCTTTGCATCAGTCTTGTGAAATACTCCATCACAATAACAAACAGAAGTGGAGATACAGGATCACCCTGCCTCAACCCTTTTTGACCTTTAAAAAAACCACAAGTGCCACCATTGAAACTCAATGAATAAGTTGGGGAAGTGATACACATCATTATCCAATCCACAAAATTCATTGGGAACTTTAAACAAATCAGCAGCTCTTTTATGAAATTCCAGTGAATGGAATCATAAGCTTTCCTCAGATCCACCTTAACTGTACACTTAGGAGGCACATTTCTCCTTCTGTAGTGCTTCATGATGTCCTGGCATAAGAAGATATTATGCAGAATAACCCTGCCTTCCACGAAAGCACTTTGCACTGGGTTAATCAATATAGGCAAAATATGTTTCAATCTAGCACAAATCATCTTAGAAATGATTTTGTACAGAACATTGCAACATGTAATTAGCCTATATTGAGTTACATCAGTAGGTTGCTAACATTTAGGGATTAAGCATAAAATAGTAGCATTTATTTGCTTAAGAATTCTCCCTGAATGAAAAAAATCCAACACAGCTTCTGTCACCTCAGGCCCAATTCTGTTCCAAGCCTTCTTGAAAAAGCAACTAGTATACCCATCCGGACCTGGAGCTTTGTCATCATCAATTTCAAACAGAGCTTGCTTAACATCCTCACTAGTGAAATTCAAGCACAATAATTCTTGTTGATCATGATTCAACACTATACCTTCATTCACAATAGACTGACTAACAGCTTTCCTGTCTTGAGAACTGGTACCCAGCAACCCTGTATACAGCTGTAAAAAAGCATCTTCAAGACCTTGCTGTGTATCAACCCAGTCACCATTTAAATTCTTCAATCTGTAAATGTGATTGTAGTTCCTTCTTTGTCTAAGACACGCATGAAAATAGGAAGTATTCGCATCCCCCCCTTTTAGCGAGTCTTGCTTGACCTTCTGTTTCAAGAAACTCATCCTAGCACAATTCAACCTTTCATACTCCTGCCTATAATTTTTCTCCTGCACAAGCAGAGAACTATTATATGGATCAACCCCCACTTGCAGCTGAATATCCCTGAGCTTCTTACAAGCAGCATCAGTCTCTTGTTCAATGTTAGCAAATCTGGTTCTATTCAACTCTTTCAAATGCCTTTTCATCTTTTTGAGCTTGTTAACAACTCTATACATGGGAACTCCCTGCACAGCCATCTGCCATTCTCTATCAACTATATTAAAAAACTCAGCATCTAAACACCACATATTAAAAAACCTAAAAGATTTAGGTTTAGTAATACCTTGACAGTCCATCTTTACTACACAAGGGCTATGATCAGAAATACCCTCAGGCATGAAGTGATAACTAGCCCTAGGAAACATCAATTCCCACACTTCATTCACACAGATTCTATCAATTTTAGAGAAGACCCTATCCAACCCTTCCTGCTTATTAGACCAAGTGAAAAAAGGTCCAGTACAAACAGTATCATGAAGCAAACAAACTCTCAAACATTCTCTAAAGTCAGTAACCTCTTCTAATGGAATAGATGACCCTATTCTCTCATCCAGATTAAGTACGTTATTAAAGTCTCCCCCAATAATCCAAGCACAAGTAACACTGCTCTTACATCTTAGTAGCCCCTGCCAAAGATTCTGTCTCTCAACAGCAACACTAGCACCATACACCATATATAGTAAGAAAGAAGTCTTTATTGGAAGCTTTATGATAAATTTTGCAGTGAATAAATTGTTCAGCAATCTCAATAATATCCACATCAAACTTAGCAGGAATCCAACACAACCATATTCTCCCCCCCCCCTATGACATTGATAATTAGTAACCAAACTCCAAGAACCACACACTTTAGAAAAAACTTTATGAAAATTACAAGCTTTAACTCTAGTCTCCAATAACCCAAACAATCCTAGGGAATGTTGATTCAGAAAGCATCTCACATCCCCATGTTTATTAGGACTATTCAGTCCTCTCACATTCCAGAAACCTAAATTATCCATTAGGGTCCTGACTCACCTGTTCAGCCTCCTTGTTACTACCATTTCCTTCCATCTGAGTAATCATAGGTATAAGACTACCCCTTCTTGCTGTAATTGTGGCACTGTATCCAGCTCCGTAGTGCATCCAGACTTCTTTTGTAACTCTTGTTCACTATTATTCCTTCTAGCCCTTTCTACCTCCTGGATTTCTGTCTCATCATTTTCCCCACTATGCTCCTCAATAGTAGGGAGAGAAGGAGCATTACCAGGCTGTTTAGGAGGCATCTGCACAGTTTGTTTAGCCACCCATACTTTCTTGGGTTGAATTTTGCTCTTTGCTATTTCGAACCGTTTTCGTCTACATTGCTCGGCAGTATGCCCCACACCTTTGCAATCAGTACAAATAATAGGTTTGCACTCATACATCACTTTCTGCACTTGCACTAGGCCCTTTTCATTTGTAAAAGTAATTTCCTCTGGAAATAGCTGATCAATTTCAACTTCAACAAGGATCCTAGCATAAGCTAGCATATCCTTTTGTGCCGTTGCTTTATCAGTTCTCAGAGGGGTACCAATGATTCCAGCCAACTTATGTAAAGTGTTTTGACCCCAATATTTCAATGGCAATCCAGGGAATCGTATCCATGTTGGTACAATTCTCACATCTTCCTTTGAAATATCCAACTCCGGAGTCCAACATTTCACTATGACTGGCTTCCTATCAAATAAAATAGGTCCAGCAGCCAAAGCCTTCTCCCTATCATCCTGAGTACGAAATTTCACCATGAAAGCTCCATTCTCTAGTATTACTATCTTCTGAACACCAAATTGTCTCCAAACCCTTCTAATAAAACCATCAACAATCCTAAAAGGAGGTTTGATTCCCAAAATATAACATACCACAGCAGAACCCCAGTAATCAATTTCAGGTTGTACATCCTCCATAGTAATCTCAACCGTTTGCTCTCCAACCTCCTGTCTCACCCTATCTACTCCATTTGAAAGATCTAACCCCTCCTCAACAATATTATGAAATAAAGAGTGACGCCAAGTAGGAACATGACTAGGACCAGGATTACTCACCAGTTGTTGCATTGGGTGCGGAGATGGATTCACCGGAATAGTAGGTTGAACAGGAGTACGAATCGATTCAACCCATTGAGTCGTGAGAGTACGAGCTGCCACAAAAGCTACAGAGTCCTGCCTAGAAACCACCTGATCAATGGATGAAATAGAAGCCTCATCATCATCAGAGGTCCAACTCAAAGCTGTAACCTCCTGCAGTTCATTGATATCCTTCATCTTTTTTGCATCCCCTGTTTGAGGAATACGAATCGCCTTCTCATTGTGTGCCGTCATTTTTTGTTTTTGATTTTGCTTGTGAACATTCTTCTGATCTCCCTGATTTTTCTTAGCACCTTTTGCCATAGCATTCAGCAGAGCTGAGGACCCAGAAAAGTAGGAGAAATCGTTTTCGAAAATCGCCAAAAACCTAGAAAGAGAACAGATATCCTTCATCTTTTTTGCATCGCGTACACCTTCCCAATCATTTGCCTAATCTTTTAATCAACTCCGTGCATTATTTTGAAAACTAGAAAGTGGCACCAAGATGCACAATATATTAAAGGGCCATTATTCCAGATACCTTCCGCCAGGCTATTATTTTCGTAACAGATCAAGTATCTGAAATATTGCTTGAGTCCCAAATTGAAATTCGCTATTAGCCCTATTGTTTTAGACACGCATTATGCGCTTGTCATATGCGATTAAGGAAATTAGAGTTGCACCAGCGCTCTGAAGTTTCCATAAGTTCACCGTAAGTACTCCATTATATATTTACCAGTAATTTATGCACGCGATGCCTGCGTGATTTTTTAAACACATTAGTTTATAGGAAATTTTTTATAAAACTACCTTTTATAATCTATTTTTTTTTTCAAAAAACTACATTTAAAAATTTTCTTTCAAAAAACTACCTTATACTACCTCCGTTTCATATTAATCTACACACTTACACTTTTCACGCATGCCGATGCGCTACTTTGAGCATTTATATCTCTAATTTTGTATTTGTAAAAAATATAAAAAGTCGATATTCTAAAACTATATATCGAGACGAATCAAACAAGACCCCACATGACTATAATTTCTCTTAACCATAATTCACAAATGATAGTCAAAGGGAAATTTGTGAATAGTGTCAAAAGTGTAAGTGTGTAGATTAATATGAAACGGAGGTAGTAACAAATTTCTTTCAATATAGTACCATTTTACCGTAAATGGGGCTTATTACTAATAATTGAGTCACCGTAAATTGTTTTTCTTTCTTCCCCTCTCATTTCTCTCCTCATTTCTCGCTACCTCACGGGCAGCAACACCTACGGCGATTGTCATTTATTGATTAGTATTAAATATAAACTTAAAATGGTAGTATATTGAACGAAATTTGTTATATAAGGTAGTTTAATTTTCGAAAGAAAATTTTTAAAATGTAGTTTTTAGAAAAAAGTTGGTTATAAAATGTAGTTTTTTAAAATTTTGCCTAATTTATAAGCAACGTCCTAAAATGGTAATTAGCTACCAACCTCTTCTTCTTCTTAAAACTGATATAATATTGGCTCAAAGCTACTAACTTGATATAAATTTGATCCTATACATCTAGATTTATTTGACATTATAATAATAATAATAAAAAAAAAATTGATAAAATACTCGAGCATGTAATGAAATGAACCAACTAATTCGTATAGGTATCTGACCTCTTTCAACTGAATTAAATAACTCAAGGTACTAATATAACAATGGATAGTTTTAATATTATTTTAGCTTCCCTGAGGAAATCAACTACAATTGTCATATTTTTCAAATTTTAAAGTAATGTTCATTGATTTAATTATTTTATTTATTTAGTCTATAAACATATAGCGTTTCCTTTTTTATATTGATTGTGAGAAGAGAAAATTTAGGCAGATTAAATGTACAACTTTTGTAACTTCATTAAGGGTATAATTGACTTTTTATAGGAGGACACCATCTTCCTCCCCTCTTCCCTTATATAATAGAGATATGCATGAATTGACTAAATTAACTTATAAATTCATTGGGTATGTCGTATTATGATTACTGTTCCAATGTGAATGATGGTGTATCGGAAATCAAAATTGCTACATACTCCATTTATTAAGGGTCAACGTCTAGATTTTTTTTATAATAAAGGTAATTACCGTACACATACTCCTATCGCCAATATTCTTATTCGATTACCTCTTTTATTTTCTTTTATTACGTATAAATAATAAATAATGTGAAATCTGCATCACATAACATCTCTTCTTTGTCCAATGGAATCCCTAATGTTATATTCTTGCTATGCATGCAAAAGTAAAAACAAATCTTACTTTTTATTTTACATCTAATAACCTAAACTAAATAATGTGGAAGAATAAATTTCAAAAAGTTTTTCTAAATTTTTTTTAACATAATCTATATTTAGCAAAAATCTAAATAGTGAAATAATATAATTTCAAAGTAACTACATATTGTTTAGTGTTGGACAAATTTCCTGTATGACATATTTAATGTTCCTACATGGATTATGCTACTTATATCTACGGACGGTTCATATATAACTAGTATTTTGGCCTAGGTGATGCATCGGGTCATTTACAATTATCAAATATATTATTATTCATAAATTTCACAATGGATTTTATTAAATTTTGGTAATTTTCTATCTAGTGCGAAATTGAAAAATGAACGTTCTGGCATGATGAGTTTTGTTTACAAAAATAAATTCTAAGGAATTGGGGATAAAAGTAACAATTTCAATGGAATTGGGGTAAGAGAATGTTATTATCTTAATGAAAGTGTTAGAGATCAAAAATCTTATCTCTGTCTTTATACTTACATATAATTATAAGACTTTAATATGTTTATACTTTGAAACATTAAACATTAAAATTGTAGTGGACTGATGGTTAAATTCTCAAATTTCATTTCAAACGTGATGTGTTCGAATTTTAGTAGATACACATTGTTAATATTTTTTAAATGAGATCATAAATATGTGGATTAGAAGGTTGAGAAAAGTGCCACATTTATTGGAGAGTACCATGTGGCACAGTTCCTTTGATATGAATGTCTTTTTAATATATTTGTATAGATTACTTGCCTACCAAGTAATGCTTTGAACAACAATTATATGAAACTTGTTTCTCAGCAAAGGACATTAACCAAGCTTTTTAAATTTGGGTAGGGATCTATCATTACTCTATCATTGTCATATCACGTGAACTTATAATTGTATTTCTTTAGGTGGATATAAACAACTTAATGGAAGACCACATCTACTATGGCAATTGCAGTAGCATAAGCAGCAGTAACAACAACAGCAGTGACAACAACAGCAACAACAACAACAACGGTAGCAACAGTGAGTTGACAACTATGCTTAATTTTTGAAACCAAGAGTTCTTTCCAAGTGCGAACTTAGGTGACCTTCCGAATGCTGGATCATCCTTAGGCAATATTTTAGATGATATCCTACAAGACCATACTCATGGTAGCAACGATACCAATACAATTCAGCACCCAAGCCAAGATTTAACAAATCATACACACGACTATCTTCGTTTGTATGCTGAAATGCTAAGTCCTCCTACTGAAGAGAAAAGTAGTGACAACGACGATTCGACTCAAATTGAGGAACAAAAGGCTAACAAAAGAGGGAGAACCGAGCGAGGGGATAACAGGGAAGCTGTTCGAAAGTACCGTGAAAAGCTTAAGGCACGTGAAGCCGGGTTAGAGGATGAGATTAAAAAGTTGAAGGCGTTAAATCAACAATTACTTAAGAAGTTAGAGGGTGAAGCTGCAATGCAAGCTGAGATTTATTGGCTTAAGAGTTTGCTTGTTGATATAAGAGGGAGAATTGAAGGCGAAACTCGCTCTTTTCGGTATTGTAGACCTTCGTCCAATACAAGGATTTATGGCTATGATCGTATGCCTCAATGCAATGGGCATCATGGTGGTGCTGGTGGAATTAGGGATTCAAGACCGGTGTTACATGGTCAAGTACTGAATGGTGGTGATTCTGAGCAGCTTAATTGCGCACCAACCTTAGGATGTGAACCAAAAGATCAGTTTGCCGGCAAATATGACACCCTTTAACAATTCAATATTATCGGTATGATGAAAGAATATAAGGTTTCCAAATTCCAATCATAAGGTTTTGGTTTTCTTCGTAAGGTTTTTGTTTTTTGGAAAGAAAGTAATAATCTATCATCGAGTCCTAAAGAATCTACGGATATATCTTGAACTGTTCTAGTAAAATTTTGTCATTTTGCTTAGAATTGTTTTGTTAATGTATCCCTATTAAGAAATACTTTCAACTAATTATGTATGCGTGAACTTTTAATATCATCTTTTTTCATTAATAAAGCAACACATACATGATGATAAAAGAGAGTCATATGTTGGATATAATTTCTTATATTGTAATGGTGAAATTCTATACCATACGCTACCGCAAATCAATAAAAAGAATTACAAGGTTATATTAACAAAAAATCGCCGGAGAACCGCCCTTTAGGTCAGCGCTTCCTATGTCTATGTGCAGTCACTCTAGATTTTTTTTTTTGGTGAACAAGGACCAAATTTAATTAAACTTTAAAGAGTACATTACAAATCCATCCTAACTTTGTCCATACAATAACTAGGGGGAGTGAGGATAGTCCTAGTTACATTGTTACTTAGATCCTGGCGCCTACAATTTCTAGCTACTGCATCGGCCACCAAGTTAAACATCCTGCTGCAATGGCGGGGAAGCTCCGTCTTCATTTTCGTAAGCTTGTCTCTACACTCCACAATAATGTTATGATAAATAGAAACAACATCGGTGTTAATAAGTAACTCAATTGCATTACGGCAGTCCGAGTATAAAATACCAGCATATATCTGATTTCTCTAGGCCATAGTTAGGCCCTCGCGAATACTCATAAGCTCAGCGTGAAAGGCATCTATGGCATGAATGTTTTTCTCAAAGCCAAGGAGCCAGTGTCCTTGTCTGTCACGAAAAACCCCACCTAGACCCGTGGTAGATTGGGGATCCACAAATGAGGCATCAACATGCATAATGGTGAGATGGGGAGTATTTGGTATTTCCAGCATAAGAGGGGTCCTAATTTCCATAACTACGGTCTTAGTTGTAGCCTTAACAAATTGGGTCGCCAAGTGAAAGGCCCTAGTTACAATGACATTCGGGGGGACTGGGGCATGTCTATGGAAAACACAAGAATTCCTGTCCTTCCATATCTCGTAACACAAAATAGGAAACATAATACTCCAAGCAATTCCCCAAAAGGAGAGCGGTGATGATAGGTTATTTCTCAACCAATCTAAGAAAGAGGGTCATCCTGCAGGTTGGTGTCCGTTAAGGACCAGACTAATTGTGAGGAAGGGCATCCACGAATAATGTGAGAAGAATTCTTAGGAGCCCCAGAGCAGCGAGGGTAGGAGGGGTCATGTGTCATACCTCTAATTGAGAGGAGCCTCCTATGAGGAAGACGATCATGCCATAAGAGCCAAAAGAAAAATTTCAGCTTGGGTTCCATATTTCCTTTCCAAACCCAACCAATATCCACTCTAGGAGCTCTAATGAGAGAGTTATACGCTTGACTAACAGAGAAACCTTGGGGAGTTAGGAAGTTTGGAATTAAGAGGTCCCGGGCATTGGGGTCCTCCGGAGTTTGGATATTCATCATGAGGCTAAGAATAAACCCTGAAAGGTTGAAAGAGATTAGGTCGAGGTTCCATTCCCCTTTGTTATAAACATGAGCAACCTTAAAGTTCTCCTCCCCTCTCATGAGAGGTCCATGGATGAGACTTCGAATAGGGCCTAGGGAGATCCAATTATCCCCCAAAAATCTAACAGATTCTCCATTTCCCATTACCCAGGTATTGTTCTTTTGAAGGATTTCCCAGCCTTTACCGATATCTTTCCAGATAGTTGAGCCATTCCGGAATTTAGTAACCCCCTCTTGCTGAATGTACTTTGAGGCAATACACTCCTGGGCTAGACTGGACGGGCCTTAGGACACCTTCCACCCTAACTTAGCCATGTAGGCCACATTTAACACACGCTGGTCAGGAATTCCAGGCCCCCACATCCTTTAGGACTAAAAGTGGTCTCCCTCCGGACAAAGTGAAGCCATCTTTTAACTTTAGTATCTCCCCAAAGAAAGTTGTTACAAATAGAATTAAGATCAGTTAAAGTGGATGCCGGTAGGGAGGTGGCCTGCATGTAATACACTGGGATGGTTGAGAGGGTCGATCTAATAAGGCAGAGGCATCCTGCTTTAGATAAGAATTTAGTCTTCCAATTTGCTAACTTACTTCTCACCTTATCCACGACAAACTGTACCTACATTCTAGAAGGTCGTTTGTGAGATAGGGGGAGCCCTAGATACAGGCCTAGGTCTTTACTCTCCTTAATATTAACAGTCTCCTCAAACAAAAGTTTGTAATCTTCAGGAGTGTTTCTTGAGAACGTCATTTTACTCTTCTCCTCATTTATCCTCTGCCCTGACAGCTTACAAAAGGTTTGTAAAGTTTGACGGACCGCAAAAGCTGTTGATTCATCTACCTGTCCAAACAAAAGAAGGTCATTAGCAAACAAAAGGTTAGAGATCGGGACTTTACTCTTTCCTACCCAAAAGGGGGTCCACAGCTTGTCCTCACATGCAACATTAATCATGGAAGTCAAAGTCTCAAGGCATATGTTGAACAGGTACAGAACATAGGGTCACCCTGACGTAGCCCCCTAGAATGTTTGAAAGGCTCCGACTTTTTCCCATTGATTAGGACTGAGGATGAGGCTTTAGACACACAATCCATAATAAGTTTAACCGTCGCATCATCCAGCCCATTGGACTGCAGGCATCTCCAGACAAAACTCCATTCTATCCTATCATAAGCCTTTTCAAGGTCAATTTTCAGAGCAAACCACCCCCCACCGACCCTTTTGAAGGTTCATGGAGTGAAGGACCTCCGCTGCGACCACAAGGTTAACATCCGGGCCTCTACCTTTTATAAAGCTATTCTGCTTTGGAGAAATCCAAGAAGGGATTAACGGTTTAAGTCTCACTAGGGGAAAAAAAAGGAAGGGCTGCATTTTTTGGAAAACGCAGCCCTTCGTGTATGAAGGGCTGCGGTTTTCAAGGAAACCGCAACCCTTTAAGTGAAGGGCTGCGGTTAACGAGAAAACGCAGCCCTTCGTACTGTGTGAAGGGCTGCGGTTTTTGGGCTAACCGCAGCCCTTCACATCCCATCCCACCACATTTCAGTTTGCGCGCATTTTATATACACACAGTAGACATCCCAAATTTTCCTCCCTTAGATTAATTTGACGAGCGAAACAAAACCCCTCCCTCTCACTCACTCGCACAGCTAACCCTAACGCCGGAGCACCATCACCGGAGCCCTAACGCCGGAGCCACGACATTGACAAGTGTGGGTTTGCGCACCACCAGCATTGTTTGCGCACCACCCACCACGACATTCATTCGAGTGGGTTTGCGCACCACCCACCATGCAACTGCACCACCTTGCAGCGCCACCACCACCACGACATTCTCTCCTTCACTGCATTCGACTCTCTCACTCTCTTCCGATAATTTCCCTCTCTCACAGTCTCTCCTCTTTTTTATTTCTTAATTAATTTGTTAATTTCATTGCATAATTTGTTAATTTCTTCTAATTAATTTTTTTAATTTAATTTCTTCTATTTCATTGCTGAAATAGTGATTGTAGGGGGTGGGGGAGGGGCGGGAGAGGCCGGGTAGGGGGTGGGGGGAGGGCTAGGGAGGGTTGGGGAGGCCGGGTAGGGGGTGGTGGAGGGGCGGGGATGGTGGGGGCGGGGTGGAGGAGGGCTGGCATGGGGTGGGGGAGGGCCGGGAGAGGCTGGGCAGGGGGTGGGGGGTGGGCATATAGACATGTGTTCTAATTTGAGTATGATATATGATAATGTATGTATATTTCTTGATATGAGATTGTATGAAAACGCAATGTAATTTAGCTATGAAATCTACAAGTTGTTTGAATCATCATCATATGCATAAATACCCGTTCAAGACTTACTCATTAGGAGTAAGTCTTGAATAGTCCCCGGTTTGGGACTGTTCTTGGACGTTTGATCTCACTTAGGTGGTGAATGTGTGTCTTCTTTTCAATTCTGAGGAAAGTCTTGGCTTATCGTTTCTCTACATTGTACTCTGGGTACATATGTAGATAAGCAATTATCTACATTATGTACTTGGAGAACTGTAGGGAAATGCTGCCGGATTTTCCTTAGAATTGAAAAGTTGGCATATATTCACTAGTGAGATTAGACGTCCAAAGATGGGTTAGGTTGGAGTGATAAGGACCTTCGGCTACATGCATACATTTGAACATGTCACTATCTTAGCTTGCTCAATACGTGTGTGAGTTGAATATGTGAGTGTATGTACTTAAATAATGATTTATGCATTATAATTATTGGTTGTGTTTAATTATTAGAGGTCTTCTTGAATGAGATGGATCGTACTTGGATGTACGGTAGTCGTGAATTGATTGAGTTTGTGAATGGGGTCTCGGAATTCTGTACATCTGCATTGCAATATCAAGCATCCTCTGGAGCAGTCGACTTTTATTGTCCTTGTGTCGATTGTAGAAATGTGAGCACGGTTAGTAGTATACATTTGCTTAGGGAGCATGTCTTTCGCCGTGGGTTTAGGCCTCAATACCACGTATGGGTTTGGCATGGTGAGCAGGGGAAGTATATAGGAAGCTCTAGAGTAATGAACTATGTATGTGAAGAAAAGAAGGATTTAGAGAATTGGGATGATGAGTTCGGGGATGAAAATTGGGATGATGATTTTGCAGATGATGATAGGGATCGGGTAGACAAGATGATACACGAGGTTGAAGATCAGTCGTGTAAACGACCTCGTATTTTTGAGTCTATGTCTGAGGCTGCTGAAAAGCCGTTGTATCCAGGTTGTACAAAGTACACCAAACTTTCCGCCGTGATAACACTGTTCAGCATTAAGTCGAAAGCTGGTTGGACGGACTCTAGTTTCACATTGTTGTTGGAAGTTTTAGCTGATACGCTCCCTGATGGAAATGAACTGCCAAAGTCGTACTATTATGCGAAGAAACTGATGTGTCCTTTCGGTTTAGAGTACGAGCGGATACATGCTTGTCCTAACGATTGTGTGCTTTATCGTAATGAGTATGAGCATTTACATGAGTGTCCACGTTGTGGATTGTCGAGGTACAAGAGTGAAGGAGCTGGAGGTAGTGAAGGACCACCAGCTAAGGTGTTGTGGTATCTACCCATAATACCTAGATTTAAGCGCATGTTCTCAATTAAAGGAGATGCGAAGAATTTGAGGTGGCATGCAGATCGTAGGAAGAAAGACGATCTACTCAAGCATCCGGTTGATTCGCCTGAGTGGAAAAGTATCAACAGGGTGCATAAGGCATTTGGTAATGAGGATAGGAATCTGAGGCTTGGATTATGTACGGATGGCATGAACCCTTTTGGCAATCTTAGTTCTCAGCATAGTACATGGCCAGTAGTTTTAGTGGTTTATAACTTGCCTCCTTGGCTGTGCATGAAACACAAGTACATCATGCTGTCGCTTCTTATATCGGGGCCCAAACAACCTGGAAATGACATAGATGTATACCTCCAACCGCTTTTTGATGATTTACAGAAGATGTGGAACGAAGGAGTGTTAGTATTTGATGCGTATGCTAATGAGATGTTCACTCTGCGTGCCATGCTTTTTTGTACTATGAACGATTATCCAGCTTATGGGAACTTATCTGGGTATAAGACATTAAGACTAGAGGAAAATAACCCTGCCCGATTTGTGTAGATGACATGAAGTCTACACACCTTAAGGGCTGCAAACATGTCTATATGAGCACACGAAGGCTCCTCAGACGCGACCATCCCTATCGGTTTAAGAAGAAGGCATTCGATGGGACGGTTGAAGAGGAAGTTGCTCGTAGACCATTAACTGGTACTGAAGTTTATAATCAGGTTAAGGGCATTGAAACAATCTTTGGTAAACCTGCTAGTGAGGTTGATCGACCTACAGGATTATGGAAAAAGGAGTCCATTTTTTGGAAACTCCCATATTGGGAAGATCTAAAGGTCAGACATTTTTTGGATGTCATGCACATAGAGAAGAATGTTTGTGAAGCTATTCTTGCGACACTTATGAATATTTCGGGCAAGACAAAAGATGTTAAGGCGTCACGACTTTACTTGGAAAAACAGGGGCTTCGACCAGAGTTGTGGGCTCAGAAAAGGGACGGAAGGAAGAAGAAAGTAGTGGAGGAAAGGGTTGATGAGGAAACTCAGAAAAGTAAAAAGAAGGTGGAGGATTCAGAGAAGAATTATTTGCCACCAGCTTGCTACACGATGTCGCGTGCAGAGAAACGGATTTTTTGCAAGTCGTTGTATAACATTAAGGTTCCAACTGGCTACTCATCGAATATGAAGCGATTTGTTACCTTAAATGGTGAGTTGAAGTTATCGAGTATGAAATCTCACGATTGTCATGTCATGATGCAAGTATTCTTACCGATTGCAATTCGTGGGATACTTCCAAAGCATGTGAGGCACACCATTACATAACTTTGTTCATTTTTCCATACAATATGCAGCAAAGTCCTAGAACCGTCGACCCTCGATTCCTTGCAGGCCAGAGTAGTTGAAACTCTATGTAAATTTGAGATGTTTTTCCCCCCCACATTCTTTGACATTATGGTCCATCTCATTCTCCATCTAGTTCGAGAAATTAAGTTGTGTGGTCCAGTGTTTTTGAGGTGGTGCTATCCTTTTGAGAGATATATGGGTACTTTGAAGGATAAAGTTCGAAATCATGCACAACCAGAAAATAGTATAATTCAAGGGATTGTGGGTGAAGAGATCAGTAATTTTGTGGCTGAGTATTTTGCTAGTGTTGATCCTGTTGGACTTCCGACATCTCGACACGAGGGCAGACTTGAGGGCAAGGGTACAATTGGTTAAAAATTGATCTCACCTTCCGTAGAAAAGCGTACACAAGCTCACTTATTTGTATTGCATCACGTAGCAGCTGTCCATCCTTATTTAAATGAACATATGGAGGAATTACGTGTTAGCAATCCTGGAAAAGGAATAAGGGCATTGACGTAAATGCATAACAAGACTTTCATTGATTGGTTTCATAAACGAGTAGTGAATGATTTGGATGAAAGTGTTCCTGAACAGTCAGTGGTTAGCATTTGGTCCTCGTGAAGCTGTACGCTCTTATGAGGGCTATGATATTAATGGGTATACGTTTTGGACTGAACGTCAAGATCTGAAGTCGACATCGCAACAAAATTGTGGTGTTTCACTTGTGGCGTCATCTACACAATACGCAAGCTCGAAGGATAAGTCGTCTATACTTGCTGACAACAATTATTATGGGCGAATACAAGAAATATGGGAGCTGAACTACTGTACTTTTAATATTTGCCTCTTGTGTTGCAAGTGGGTTGACCATAATCGACGTTGCGTAAAAAAGATGATCCTTGCGGATTCACTCTTGTGGACCTTAGTCGTCTACGTGAAACTCAGAAGCCATTTGTAATTGCATCACAAGTTAAGCAAGTATTTTTTGTAACTAATCCTGCTGATAATAAGTGGTCAATTGTTGTACCTGGTAAAATAAGTATCCTCGGTATTGGTGATGTTGATAATAAGGAAGAATACGATGCATTTGAGGACATCCCAACTTTTACCTATCCTTAAAATAGTGTGGAAGATGATGTGAATATGTCGGAGAACTATATGCGTGTAGATCACACGGAAGGGATACATGTACTTGAAGATCCTAAGAAACGGCGGAAGGTCAATAAATCATGAGACATATATTCCGGTATGTCTAATTTCACCAATTCGTAACTAATATGATGATTTTTAGGCTTATTTTTGTTGTTGGATGAATTTCGGGAACGAAAAGGTCATTTTAGGCCTACATGGCAATGAGGGAGTGCAGTGGGAGGGGCAGTAGTGGCGGTGGTGGTGGGAACTGTTGCAAATGTGGAGAGTGTGGTCACATGGCAATGGAATGCTCTCCACATTTGTAACAGTTCCCACCACCTCCGCCGCAACCAGCTGATGGGCATTCCATTGCCATGTGACCTGATTCTAGAGTCATTTTAGGCCTATTTTCGCCTTTCGTGTCCAATTCGTACCTATCGAGTCATTTAACCCCAAATTCTTTTTGAACATGATTATATGAGGTATAATGTAACTATTGTGTAGATTTTTAGGCTTCCATCTGTTGTTGGTTGAATTTCGGGAATGAAAAGGTCATTTTAGGCCTACAAGGCGATGAGGGATTGCAGTGGAGGGCAGTAGTGGCGGTGGTGGTGGAACTGTTGTAAATGTGGAGAGTGAGGTCACATGGCAATGGAATGTTCTCCACATTTGTAACAGTTTCCACCAACTCCGCCGCTACCAGCTGATGAGCATTCCATTGCCATGTGACCTGATTCTCGGGTCATTTTAGGCCTATTTTCGCCTTTCGTGTCCAATTCGTACCTATCGAGTCTTTTCACCCCAAATTCTTTTTGAACATGATTATATGAGGTATATTGTAACTATTGTGTAGAGTTTTAGGCTTCCATTGTTGTTGGTTGAATTTCGCGAACGGAAAAGTCATTTTAGGCCTACATGGCAATGAGGGAGTGCAGTGGGGTGGCAATAGTGGCGGTGGTGGTGGAACTATTGCAAATGTGGAGAGTGAGGTCACATGGCAATGGACTGCTCTCCACATTTGTAACAGTTCCCACCAACTCCGTCGCTACCAGCTGATGGGCATTCCATTGCCATGTAACCTGATTCGCGGGTCATTTTAGGCCTATTTTCGCCTTTCGTGTCCAATTCGTACCTACCGAGTCTTTTCACCCCAAATTCTTTTTGAACATGATTATATGAGGTATAATGTAACTATTGTGTAGATTTTTAGGCTTCCATCAGTTGTTCGTTGAATTTCGAAAACGAAAAGGTCATTTTAGGCTTACATGGCAATGAGGGAGTGTAGTGGGGGGCAGTAGTGGCGGTGGTGGTGGAATTGTTGCAAATGTGGAGAGTGAGGTCACATGGCAATGGAATGCTCTCCACATTTG
This sequence comes from Beta corolliflora, assembly GCA_947648045.1. Taxonomy (NCBI): domain Eukaryota; kingdom Viridiplantae; phylum Streptophyta; class Magnoliopsida; order Caryophyllales; family Amaranthaceae; genus Beta; species Beta corolliflora. The sequence goes on along the minus strand of CANSZD010002921.1, from coordinate 2,267,531 downwards.
TAACAGTTCCCACCAACTCCGCCGCTACCAGCTGATTGGCATTCCATTGCCATGTGACCTGATTCTCGGGTCATTTTAGGCCTATTTTCGCCTTTCGTGTCCAATTTGTACCTATCGAGTCATTTAACCCCAAATTCTTTTTGAACATGATTGTATGAGGTATAATGTAACTATTGTGTAGATGTTTAGGCTTGCATCGGTTGTTGGTTGAATTTCGGGAACGAAAAGGTCATTTTAGGCCTATTTTGACCGATTCGTACTTATCGAGTCATTTAACCCTAAATTCTTTTTGAACATGATTGTATGAGGTATAATGTAACTATTGTGTAGATTTTTAGGCTTGCATCTGTTGTTGGTTGAATTTCGGGAACGAAAAGGTCATTTTAGGCCTATTTTGGCCGATTCGCGTCCGATTCGTACTTATCGAGTCATTTAACCCCAAATTCATTTTAAACATGATTATATGAAGTATAATGTAACTATGGTGTAGATTTTTAGGGTTGTTGGTTGAATTTCGGGAACGAAAAGGTCATTTTAGGCCTATTTTGGCCGATTCGCGTCAGATTCGTACTTATCGATTCATTTAACCCCAAATTCTTTTTGAACATGATTATATGAGGTATAATGTAACTATTGTGTAGATTTTTAGGCTTGCATCTGTTGTTGGTTGAATTTCGGGAATGAAAAGGTCATTTTAGGCCTATTTTGGCCGTCTCGCGTCATTTTTTTTATATTTTTGTTGATCTAACTCCAAACTTTTGTTGCATATGCCAATATGAGGTAGAATGAAACTGCATATTAGGTTTTTGTGCATAAATTTTCATGTAAATGAAATTGGGAAACAAAAAGGCTTAAAGAAAGGGGGGGGAAGTTGTGCGGAGGGGCGGCGGTGGTGGGGAGGGTTGTTAGGGGCTTGGGGGGGTGCAGGCGGGTAGAGGACTCGTGCGGGGGGGGGAGGGTTGGCAGTGGCTGGCAGGGGTTAGTATCTACCTCTGCCAGCCCCTACCAGCCCCCCAACCCCCTGCCAGCCCTCCCCCACTGATGCCCAGCCCCTCCCCTCCCCTGCACAAACCCCCCTCCCCGCACAGACCCCCCCACCCCCTGCCCCTCCCCTCCCCTGCAAAAACCTCCCCACCCCCTGCACAAACCCCCTCCTCCCCGCACGGACCTCCCCCCCCCCCACTCCCCGCCCAACCCCTCCCCCCCCCGCACAAACCCCCCCTTCCCCGCACATACCACTCCCCGCACATACCTCTCCCCTCCCCTCCCGTCCCCGCACGCACCCTCCCCTCCCCTCCCCGCACGAGACCCCTCCCCCCGCACACGGACCCTCCCCCCCCTTGTTGCACTCCCCCCTTGCCCCTTAGTGCCAATGTGAATTTTTTTTTTGTTATCTTGAGCTTTATGTATATTAATGCGTATATTTGTACAATTTCAGGAAGATGGCGGAGGTGCATACGGATAAGAGCACGAGTGCTGAACACACTACCGAGGATGAGTCTTTCGATGCGGGAAAGGAACGGGGTAAATTGGCTCGACCTCGCCGTGAAGAATTAAATGCACAAATATCTAGGAAGTCATTGCCGACGAAAAAGAGAAAAGGAAGGGGACCTACAAAATCACTAGGGAAACACACAAATATGACTTTGGAGTACGATAATATGGGTCAACCTTGTGGAAAGTAGCGTCATCAGTATGGCATGCAAGTTGGCATTTGCATGCATAAACTCTCCATTGTGCACTCATGGAAAGAGGTGCCCGAGGGTTTGCAGCGGTGTCTATGGGAAGATACTATGGTAAGCTTCACGTACAATAACGTTTAGTTTCTTAATTATTTAGTTAAATATATGTGTAATATTACTGATAGCATATAAATTACAACATTTGCGAAAACTAATTTGTGAACTGCGTTTTTTGTAGAATCAATTCAATATATCGAAGATGATGAAGCCAAGAAGAATGTATTTCTATCCGCGGTTGCCCAGAGATTCAGAGATTTCAAGGCTAAGTTAGTGTCTGGGTGGATCACTAAGCGGAGGAAAGTAGTAGGTACAAAGAAGAAGAAAATCTACGGCGGAGAAACACCATTCGGTCCTGAGGCTTGACCGGAAACATCATCTGAACCCTCCAAATTACCATTTCATATATGGAAAACAATTAAACCTGAAGAGTGGGAATCATTTGTTGCCAAAAAAACAACCCCACAAGCTATTGTAAGAATATTTTATTAAGATTTACTACACTTAGCTCCAGTATTATTGTATAACACCGTACCTAACCTTTGTTTATAATTGTGTGTTTTAGGCAAGTCGTGAGAAAATTAGCGCGAGTGCAAAAGCTAGGAAGTATTAACATCATTTGGGTACTCATTCGTACAATGAGGCGAGAGAGAAGTGGATGTTCGGCCATTACCCCACAATAGGGTCGACAACGGCAACGGGGAGTAGCTCTACGATGACAGTTGCACAGCCTCGGCAACCAGATAGAGTCCTCGATTGGTGGTGTTCGATGCATGGGGTTGATGCAAAGGGAAAAAGAGTCTTGCCTGATCCCGGTACAGAACAGATAGCCAACGCCATTGTAAGTACAAAAAAAAATGTCATTTTCTTGTATTCCAAGTCATGTAACCACAATTTTGTGAGTTGAATATGATAATATAAGGTACAATGTAAATATTTACAATAATCATGTCCCCAAGTTCAAATTATATTGAATTTCGGGAACGAAAAGGTCATTTTAGGCGTATTTTCGCCTTTTCGCTTCCAATTCGTACTTATCGAGTCATTGAACTCCAAATTATTTTTGAACATGATTGTATGAGGTATAATATTACTAGTGTGTAGATTTTTTGGCTTGCATTTGTTGTTTGTTGAATTTTCGGAACGTAAATGTCATTTTAGGCCTAATTTCGCCTTTTCGCGTCCAATTCTTAGATTGTGCGTCATTTAACCTCAATTTCTTTTTGAATATGACTATGTATGGTATAATATAAGTAGTGTGTAGATTTTTAGCCTTGAATTTATTATTGGTTGAATTTCGGGAACGTAAATGTCATTTTAGGCCTATTTTGGCCATTTCACGTCCAATTCGTACATTTTGAGTCATTTAACTCCAATTTCTTTTTGAATATGGTTATATAAGGTATAATATAAGTAGTGTGTAGATTTTTAGGCTTGAATTTATTATTGGTTGAATTTCGGGAACGTAAATGTCATTTTAGGCCTATTTTGGCCATTTCGCGTCCAATTCTTAGATTTTGAGTCATTTAACTCCAATTTCTTTTTGAATATGGTTATATAAGGTATAATATAACTTTTGCGTTCACGAGCATTTCTCTCTTATCCTTATGTAGATTGGCTTGAAGGAAAAAGAGGCAACTGGTGAGTTCACTTCTAAAGGACACATTGATGCATTGCACGAAACTTTAGGAAAGGACCACAGTGGACGCGTGAGGGGCGTAGGATGTGTCCGCCTCGGTTTAAGAAAGGTATATGATGATCAATACACTACAGCGACAAAATCAAGTGTAAGTAGTGTGAATTCGACAGCGTCAGTAGATGTGGAGGCTATCAAAGCTGCAATTCGGGAGGAGCTCAGGGAGGAGATGACACATAACTTCAACGCCATTTTGGAGCAAATGGGTTTACCGACTTTTTCTGCATTGAAGAAGGGTAGTGATATTACACCTAGCCAGCCGACCAGTGATCCACGAACATCTATTGATCAGATGATACCTTTACCTGATCCACCTGTAGTACCCGAGTTGAAGCTAATCACTTAATCCCTTTGCTTTGTTAAACAACAATTATTCTTAAATGCATGGAATTCTTACTATAATAATGTTGGTTCATAGACTAACTATAAATGGAGTTTTTTTAAAGGAGGAGACACCATGTGAACTATTAGCTCGAGGAGATGGTTATGATAGTTTCATTCTGGTAGCTTATGGCCATGCACAACCCCCTAGTGACCGAGTACGATTGCATAACCAGTTAGTGGATGATAATCACTATGTGGTCACCCTCAATGAAATTGTGTCTGGTTTCGAAGAATTACCTCTTCCGCTGCCGAAACTAGAAGTTGGTCCACATTTACTGAATGATGCCCTTGGCAGTTATGTTATATGGCCGCGTGCATTGGTGCGGTTTTCAGATGAGGTACAATGATTAACATACATATATATGCGTGTTTTCTTTTATAGTTCCTATGATAGTCAGTATTATCTTTAGGATTTTTTGATTTTTACCACCTTTTAAAATCACGATTTTCAAGATAACTACCTTATAAGTTCATTTTTTTAAATAACCACCTTATATGACCTAAATCTCTTTAAATACATACCAATTGATAGATTTCGTCTAAGAAATTGGTCTTAAAGAAGGGTTTAAACCTTATATACATTCTAGTGAATAAAGGTGAAGGTTGTGGAATTGTTCTTAAACCCTTTTCGAGGATGATTTCCTTGACAGAATATGTCAATTGGTAGGTATTTAAAAGGATTTAGGTCATATAAGGTGGTTATGTAAAGAAATGAACATATAAGGTGGTTATTTTGAAAAATGTGATTTTATAAGGTGGTTAAAGTAAAAAAAATCCTTATCTTTACTTTTTACTAATTACTAGGTTTGGGGGAAGGCCGGCTCACATGACAGGAAGGCAAAGAAGGCTTGTTCACCTGATAAGAAGGCAAGTTTACGTGATGAAGGTGAACGAAATGTGTTGAAAGGAAATGTTTCTATGATAAAGAATCCACTTATTATCGAGCCAGAGGTGGTGCGAGGCCTTAGTATTCCATGCTATTGGTTACATGAGTGCGCTAGCGATTTACCCGATGATAGTATAATAGAGGTTCCTTTGGGGGCGCAACAATTCCACTACTTTGAGGAGTCATCGACATTCATTTCTAAGCTCGATATTAAAGAATTCTTATGTGCGGTAGAGTTGAATGTTTCCATGATACAAACTTTCATGAGGTAATACATAAGTATATAAATTAAATATACATATACATATGCCTTAAGTAGTTTTCAATTCAACTTCCATAATAATTAAGTTTACTTTTAATCAATATGATTTCTCAGGTTATTATACAATGAATTGATTGCAACATCAAGTGAGTCAATGTTTAGTTGGTTATGTCCAAACATAATACAAGATGACAATTGCTTAAAAAACAAAGCCGAAGTGAAAGAGTATCTCGATATGAGGTTCAAAGCATCATCTCGTTTAGGATATCATCAGATCATCCTTGTCCCGTATATTGAACAGTATGCTTGTTAAACCCGCTTTACTTTTATTATTCGATAATTAAATTCACCTATTAATTGTTCTATGATTAATAATAACTATATTTTCTTGTTGTAGGGCTCATTGGACACTGCTTGCGATATGTTTGTCACGTAACGAAGTCTACCATTTTGATTCTTTGCGTCGACAACCACCACGGTCCTTACTAATCAAATCATTTTTAAATAGGTAGCCTAATCGAAACTAATAAATATATGCGCACTTATTAATATTACACATTATTCATCATCTTTATATATATAAACAGTTCGTACATCTAATCTTATAATAATGTATTGATGTAGTGTGATGAAGCATATTAGTGCAACAGGACTTCGAGCACCAAAAGCTCCTGCTTGGATATCAGTCGAGGTAACATGACTAATTTGTTTGTCCTTATATAGAAACACTTTTCGCCACATACTATGTAACACCCCGAAATTTCGCTCCTAAATTTTCGTGTTATTTTACCCTTCATTATTATTTTCCGTTAAAATTATAATATTTTACTTCTTAAAAATATTATATCTTATGTTATTTGTTTTTCAATTTTTAAAATGTTATATTTGTATTATTTATTTGATGAGAAATTATAGATTTTCTAGTATTTAGAAATACGCATTTGACCTAGTATTTTTATTTATTCGATTTGAACTCGTATGGACCGTGCGCACGACTATTTAACGTGAAGTTTTATGTCTGAAATAAAGTCTTGTATGGGAGATATTTGCAGATTTATTTCAACCTTTGAAATCCCTTTGTAACACCCATTTTATCACCCCATAATTACCCCATCATTAACCTTTGTAACCCCCTTATTTATTTCCCCTTTTGCTGCTGGAAATTTATCAGAAAATCAGCCCATTCTTTTCTCCATTCTATTCGATCATTTGAAGAGTCAAAGTTGGGAGGAAAAAGTTCATCTCGGTTTTCCCTGCTGCACCTTCACGAAATTGGCTATCACCGGCGATCTAACCGTTTGATTGTTCTAAAATTTGGACAGCACGTTGAGGACATCTGGCACTTCACTTTGACCGGAGGGATTGTGAATGCGAGCGTTTAATCGTCGGGAATATTGATCGTAATAGAGCAGCACGTAATGAAAAATTTCAGTGTTCAAGAAGGAGAATGCAAGCAATTGGAGGTCTTCGAAGGTAACTAGCGGCGACCCTAGATCGATTAGTATTAGTATAGGAATTATATTAGTTTTAATAGTTGGGTTATTTGGGTTTAGTACCATGTTAGGTTTGGGTAAAAATTACATGATATTATTACCGTGGTTTCATGAAATACTTTCTGGTGTTATGTATGTGATTGTTTTACTTAAAATACATGGAGTTATGTTATGAGGATCATTCGGTTGAATGGCTGTGCTAGAAATGTTATAGAGTCAAAAGTTTCATTATTATTTTTTTATCATGATATGCTTCTTGAACCAGTTTAAGTTATGCATAATATTATTGATTCTATTACTTCTAGTCAGTTTCTTTAGAGTGTGTTTTGTAAGGAACTTTGTATTGTTTGTATTGGGATTATCATATGTTTTCGCCTTAGATTATACTTAGTTCATTTTAAGTATGGGTATGAGTTTATGAATATTACATGATCAGTTGTTGTGGGTTGTTGTTGGTCAGCTTGCTGCGTTTTTTTTTTGGCATTATGGCTCGTAGCCTCTGCTCACGAAAAGAGCTATATAATGTCTGCTTGCTGGCCTCCCCTTCTTGATGTTCATATGTAGTTGTTTTATGATGGTTTTGGTTAATTGTATTTTGGAGATAATGTTGTTATTTGTTATTATTATTATTATTATTATTATTACCATTATTATTTTTATTATTATTATTATTATTATTATTATTATTATTATTATTATTATTATTATTATTATTATTATTATTTTGAGAAGAATGTTATTTTGAATTGAAATTCTTGGGTTGCGATCCTAGATTTCTGCTGATTTGGTGTAAGGCCTTAAGGGCATCCTTGTTATTTGATGATTGAGTATTATTTTATTATTATTATTGTTTGAGAGCAAGATTATCCGGAGGGACGTAATCCCAAGGTGAAGAACATGCAGACCATAGGATGTAATCCTAGGTATACCTTGGTTTTGTTATCGTCCGAGAGGTCGGTGGGGACGTAATCCTACACCGCATCGGGAGTATGGCCATTCTTAGACACAGGCAGTAGGGAACGTAACCCATAGGCTGTCTGGAGGTTGTCTCACATTACCATAGGAAGTGGGTTGTCCACTAGCGTTCAGCTCTCTCTCTCAAACTAATTATATTATTTTTATTACTTTAAACTTTGATGGTTTATGGTATTGATACTTGAGTTTATATATATAATTTGTTTATCCGTTTTGTTTATTTTGTTATCTTCACTCAATTTATATTTAAGCATGTTGTATTATCTTTGTTTAAGTGATTTATTTGATTATCTGAAGTTTACTATTGAGATATTTTTGTGTGACTTAATTATTAAGGCTTTTATAACTCTTATATGGATCCTAATTGGGCTGGGAGAGCTGTTAGTTACTCCCCACTGATTGTGGATGTTTGTTGATATATTTTGCAGGTGATTATTTCGTGTTATGGGAAATGAGTTAAAGACTTTTTAGGATTTTTGTTTGAGACGTTTTATTTTATTTATAGTTATTGCATTGGGTTTATGAGGTTGTTTTGCCTCCTTATGGATATTTTGGATTGTCTTAATTGGGTTTTACTTTTATTTAGTTTAATTTAACCTTTCTTAGAGTGACATTTCCGTCAGGCGATATTTCCGCTATCGCCATTTGTTTAATAAAATGTTCTATTTTGTTTATATTATGTTTATAAAAGGACGGAGTGTTACATACTACACATCTAACATGAATGTCATTGGATGCATGCTTTGGTGAACATTTAGTGTCCGCAACAAGATGATGGACTTGCATGTGGCTATTACGTGCTGAGGTACATGTTCGATATCGTCAACCATTGCACTAACGTCGATGATCTTCAAAAGGTATGTAACTTATTTGTATATGTTAGTTTAGATTAGATCGATTGGTAATAGGTATTAATTGGTTTAGAAACCAAAGTAGCACATGCATATTTGCAAAAAATGACCCCATTCTACCCTAAAACATGGTACTTTGATGCATTTCATATAAATATGAGGTATAATAACTAGTGTGTACATTTTTAGGCTTGCATTTGTTGTTGGATGAATTTTGGGAACAAAAAGGTCATTTTACGCCTACTTTTGCCTTTTCGTGTCCAATTCGTACCTATCGAGTCATTTAACCCCAAATTCTTTTTGAACATGATAATATGAGATATAATGTAACTATTGTGTAGATTTTTAGGCTTGCATTTGTTGTTGGTTGAATTTCGGGAACGTAAATGTCATTTTAGACCTATTTTCGCCTTTTCGCTTCCAATTCTTAGATTTTGAGTAACTTAACTCCAAATTATTTTTCAACATGATAATATGAGGTATAATATAACTAGTGTGAAGATTTTTAGGCATGCATTTGTTGTTGGTTGAATTTTGGGAACGAAAAGGTCATTTTAGGCCTATTTTTGCCTTTTCGCGTCCAATTCGTACTTATCAAGCCATTAAACCCCAAATTCTTTTTGAACATGATAATATGAGGTATAATTTAACTATTGTGTAGATTTTTAGGCCTGCATTTGTTGTTGGTTGAATTTTGGGAACGAAAAGGTCATTTTAGGCCTATTTTTGCCTTTTCGCGTCCAATTCGTACTTATCGAGTCATTTAACCCCAAATTCTTTTTGAACATGATAATATGAGGTATAATGTAACTATTGTGTAGATTTTTAGGCTTGAATTTGTTGTTGGTTGAATTTTGGGAACGTAAATGTGATTTTAGGCCTATTTTCGCCTTTTCGCGTCTAATTCCTATTTCTCGAGTCATTTAACTCCAATTTCTTTTTGAACATGATAATATGAGGTATAATATAACTAGTGAGTAGATTTTTAGGCTTGCATTTGTTTTTGATTGAATTTCGGGAAGGTATATGTCATTTTTAGAACAATTAACTACGGTAAATGATTGAATTCTTATATTATGTGTTTATTCCTTGGTTGTTTTGCAAGGTTTATATGAATAACACACCAAGTTTGAGGGCCTTCACCATGAAGGAATCACATGAAGTTCGGGATAAGTTGGCGACCTACCATTGTGATGATTGCTTATGATACATTTTGGTGGATTTCGCGATATAATTAGCTAGATCTACTAGTTGGTATTAATTCTATGTACACTTTTTACATTATTAAATATATATATATTTAAAGTTAATTATTACGTTGAAAAACTTGTGATATATTGCAATTCGAACGGTTTTTTTTTGTCGAAGGGGAGGTGTTGGGGGCCGCCACGGTGGGGTCTTTGGGCCGGGCTAGGGGCCGGTGGGGTGTTGGGGTGGTGGCGGCGAGTGGGTGGAGGGGCCGGCAGCAGGGGGGTTGGGGATGGCGAGAGGGTGGGGTGGGGTGGGGGTGCGGGGGCTGCGGGGAGTGTAGGGGGTGGGGCTGGGGTGGGGGTGCGGGGGCTGCAGGGGAGTGTAGGGGGTGGGGCGGGGTGGGGTGGGGGTGCGGGGTGCAGGGGAGTGTAGGGGTTGGGTGGGGGGGTGGGGGTGGGGGTGGGGGTGGGGTGGGGGGGGGTGGGGTGGGGGTGCGGGGGTGGGGTGGGGATGCGGGGGGATGGGGTGGGGTGGGGTGGGGGTGCGGGGAGTGCGGGGGGTGGGCTTGGGTGGGGGTGCGGGGGCGCGGGGGTGGGGTGGGGGTGGGGGTGGGGGTGGGGGGGGTGCGGGGGGGGGCGGGGGTGGGGGTGCAAGGGGGGGGGGGTCTTGTCATGGGCTGGGCTAGCAGATTTTTTTTTTTTTAAATTCCGAATACGAAGGGCTGCGGTTTTGAGTCTACACCGCAGCCCTTCACATATATAAGGGCTGCGGTCTAGACCCAAGACTGCAGCCCTTTGTTATACGAAGGGCTACGGTTTAGGCCAATAACGCAGCCCTTCCAGCTTGGAAGGGCTGCGTTTTTGGCCTAAACCGCAGCCCTTCATTGTGAAGTGCTGCGGTTTAAAACCGCAGCCCTTCACTTTTAGTGAAGGGCTGCTACGGAAAGGGTTGCTGGCCAAAAACGCAGCCCTTAGGGCTGTTTTGACCGCAGCCCTTCCGTTTTTTTCCACTAGTGTCTGTTTACTAGGACTTTGGTCAGAACCTTATAAATAATGTTACACAAGCTTATAGGTCGAAACTGCTTAATCGTTTCGGGGTCTTTTGTTTTAGGATAAGGCGTATAAGGGCATGACATAAAGATTCAGGAATACTCCCCCTATAAAACTACCTTTGAATGTTACTAATCAAATCCTCCCCCGTGATATCCCAGGTGTTCTGGAAGAACATCGGGTGAAAGTCAATCGGGCCCGGAGCTTCTAAGGGTTTCATGCTAAACATGGCCTTCCTAACCATTTCATGGGAGGGAGGGTGGCTGATCTGCACCGGGTGCTCAACATGGGCTCTAACCTCTCTCTCACACTCATGATGGTCCGTCGAGTACATGTTATAATAGAAGGCATAAATTAGGTCATGGATGGCTTTGGGGTCATCGATATCATTGCCTACATTATCCCTAAGACTCAGGATCCCACTAGAGGACCGCTTAATCAAGACACTTCTATGAAAGAAGCCCGTATTTCTCTCCCCCTTCCCGATCATGTCTATGCGACTCTTGGTTCGCCAGAGGAGCTCTTCCTGGTCCAGAGTTTGGATAAAGTCATTTTGGAGCTGAATCTCTAAAGATTGGTGGAAGTCAGACAACGGGTGATGTTGCAAGTATTCCTGGGTCCCCTTTAGACGAGAAAGAATCCTATGCTTCTTCCTATAAATATTTCCCAAAAGTCTCCTTATTCCAAAGGGCAAGGGTTTCACTAAGCGAAGCCAGGTTAGATTGAATATCCACGCACCTAGTATTCCATTTATCCAAAACAAGGGGCCTAAATCCCTCATCCAGAATCCACATCGGTTCGAAATGAAAAGGTTTCGAGCCCTTCATTGGAGTTTTAATTTCAAGGTTTAGGAGAATAGGACAATGATCAGATGTCACTCTAGGCAAGTACCATAAATTTGCATTAGGGAACAAACTAAGCCAACTCGGGTTTGCCCAACCTCTATCAAGTCTCTCAAAAATAGGGTTAGCACGTCTTTTGTTGGTACAAGTATATTTTGGGCCATGGAAACCTAAGTCCACAAGGCCACAACTATCCATGGTAGAAACATAAAGGCCCGCCCTATGTCGATTAATCCTCCTCCCCCCCCCCATTTTCTCATTTTGACACGTGACCTCATTAAAGTCCCCAATTATTACCCACGGGTAGTTTATAAATTTCACAAGTTCCAAAACATCATGCCACAGTCCTTTTCTAATATTAAATTTCGGACTAGCATAAATAGCGGAAATGACAAAGGAAGTTTTAAAGTGGCGTACCTCGACAATGTCGTGAACTCCTTGAGTGCCCTCCCCCACCACCTGGAAATCCAAGAAATTGGAATTCCATAGGAGGAGGATACCCCCAGTAAACCCAACGGGCTCAACCAAATGCCAAGAGTCCATACGCAAAAGCCCCACAATATCCGCCGTCCGCTGCCTACTAACCCAAGTCTCCGCGAGAATAACAAACGCCGGGGAATGTTGCTCCATAAGTAAATGGTAGTTGGAGAGGAAAGAGGGTCTCCCCAGGCCCCGCATATTCCAGAAAATAATCATAACACCTCTAGGCAAGGGTGGGGTGTCCATGACTCTCTTCCGAATCATCTCGTTTCCGGCCAGCCAGGGGTCTACCTTTTCCCCGGTTTCCCAACATGTCCACGGTTTTTTATGGGGCCACAGAACAACTTCGGTTTCGCGTGAGTTTACGCTGCCTTTTGCCTCGACCCGTGATGCTGTTATCCCAAGTTGCTTGGTCGGACACCAAACTCGAGCACAAAGTATGGCATCCGTGTTGCTCATTGCCCCATCATGACCGACCTTTTCTGAATTAATACCACTGTTCTTTTGAATGAAAGGAGTGGTGTTGGGTCCAACCACGGACCGAGATTTTGGAGAATTTGATGTTCCTCGAACTCTACTGCCACCTCTCACCGGAGAAACCATTTGACAAACATTTTCATGAGGGAGGTGCGCAAGCATCTGAACTGGACGGTTGAAGAGAATGGGCTCCTCGTATTTGACAACATGAACCCTCGGCGGGTTTCGAGGGGATGGAGGGGAGAGAGGTGGTGGAGAGAGATTGGAAAGGTCCAGTTCCTCGGGGTAAGCCATTTTCCTGGGTAGTTTGGTTTTTTGTGGTTTCGAATTTTGGTGGAATGGGGTCTTTTATGGGGGAACGAGGTTGTGGTGCTGGGTTAGGTTGAGTGGGGAGAGGAGAAACTGGGTGAGGAGGCATGGATGGGATGTTTGCAGAGGTAGAGGGGGAGGGGATAGGAGATGATGGGTGTATAGGGGGTGGGGGAGTAGGATAGCCACGTTTCGTGACATGAGAGGAGAGAGAGAACTCCGAAATCTGATCAGGGATACTCATCCCCTGTAAAATCGAAAAAGAATTCTGATCTGGTCTGCGGATTTTTCAGTAGATTGTCCGCTTTTTTTCATTTTCGAGGCTTCCCCTCTTTTCACAGTGTTTCTAACTTGCACCGCCATCTTTGCAGGAGAAGGTTCTCCATCTAGGTTGACTTTTGAAATATGGAGGGCCCCTTTTAATGATGGGTCGGGTTTCAGCCCTTCGATTTTCCTCTAGGTTTAGCTATCGTTTTCATTTTACTTTTCACTTGGACCCATTCTTTTCCTCCGTCCCTGTCATCCGGATATCCCGCCTCTTTTTTACCGTCAGTTTTTCCGGCACTCGGCTCCGATATCGTTCGTGGACAGTTCTTTGCTTGATGTCCTACTCTGCAGCACCGGGCACAAAACCCTGTGCCATCCACATATATGAGGTCCTGGGTTGCACCTCCGATCCATGCTACCTTAGGAAGCACTTTTTGTTCATCCACCAAAACACAAATTACAGCGAATCTTCTTTTCTCCCCTTGCAGAGAGTGAGAATCAACTTTCAAGGTTTTCCCTATGGCTTTCCCAATTTTCTCCAACATTCCTTGTTAAAAAACTCCATTGGCAACTCCGGAAGGTGGATCCATACCGGGAACCTTGTAATATTTGCTTGGGATGGTTTAAACCAACATCCCAGTCTTGAACCCATATTAAGGAGCCAAGAATTAACCAGGGTCCGTCTACAATAACCGCCGACTTATGAACTCCCGAGGCACACTTCGTACTATAGAATCCTTTACCCAAGGCTATTAACTCCATGGAAGTCGGCCATTTCCAAATCCTGCTAAGTTCCTTTCTTAGGAACTCTTGGGAACAAGATCTACCCATGACCTTAAATATGATCGCGTTTTCCCATGGTTTGGAAATTTCCTGGTACTCTGGGTGAGATATAGGTATAAATACCTCTCCCTCCCTCTTTAATGCTGGCTGGGACAATGCAAAAGGAAGGACCACAGGGGGAATTGCAATTACTTCAGAATACATCTGGACAGGGGTAATCAATGAATATTTGACTAAGGCTCCCATAAAGTGACCCCGCATTTATGGTCTCAGAGGAACGAGGTTGGGAAAAGGGGGGAGGGGGAGGGTTGGGAGGGACAGGAACAGAAAGCGGGACCTGACTAGGACTTGGCATCTTCGAGTAGCCCACTGGGACCGGAAAAGCTCCGGAAATGATCCTCACTAGCTTTGTGCCTTGAGGGCGGGTGATGGGGGGTTTTGTGGAGGTGGTGTTTTGGGAGGGTTTTCTCTCTCCAACATTATTTTAGTGTTTTAGATACATCTCGCAATTACTCTAGATTGACCTTCTATATATGTATCTCGACGACTAATCAAATTTTACATGAGTTACTAAGAGAACTAGTTAATGGGCCTAGAGAATGTCTCGGGTTGTTTGATAAGGCAAAAAGATGTATGGTTTGGGGTAGGCATTTGGCAATTAACATTTTATCACAGGTAGAAGCCGAAACTTGGTGGTTAGATAACTACTTTCTTATTAGTGAGTCAAGATTTCATAATGTTGAAATATGCGTTGAATTATCTGGCGCTAGGATTAGCCAAGCACGGGGTCTCGCTGCCCGGTTAGCGAGTAGGGTTCCAGGGGAAATACCCTGGTGGGAGCGTGGGGGCAACGTGGATGTAGTTAACACATTATCAGTGAACATAGCTAACACTTTGCTAATAAACCACATTGAAATTAACCTCAGAGCGCTGGTACTATCTCTCCTAAAGATAATAAAGTTGTTTCTCCTCTGCCTGTGGACATACCTAACACATTGTCAGTAAACCACGTTAAATCTTTGTGTTGGTCTTCGTTTATTCTTTGTTCATTATTTGCATTTGTAACAACACGTGACCTCTGTACCTAAGCATAGTTATGTTGCCTAGATGGTAGATTTGGGAAAAATCAAACAAAAGTTCAGTTGCTGCAAGCTAGAGTTAGTGTTGATTATAGATGTTGCTTGTGTAATATGCAGAGGGAGTGTACAGACCACTTATTTTTCAGGTGTGAATATAGTCAATAGTGTTTCAACTGATCTGTCAATGACTTGGTATTGGTCACAGACTCACAGGGCCACTTTAAAGTGCACATAGTATGGAAGGAATGGAGAAATTTTCCTCACAACAGCATGAAAAGGGAGTTTGTGTCTTGCTTCTGTGGCAGCTCTTCTTTAAATTCTGTGGAAAGCAACAAACCAAGCATTATTATTTATTGTGGAACTTTTCTGTTCCTTTGCCAATTTTGCGTGCAAAGATATCAAAAATACTATATTTCCTCCGTTCTAAAATAAATGAAACATTTGTCATATTAGACCACTTCAAAATAAATGAAATGTTACTATATTTAGTACTTACTTCTCTCTATCTCTCACTTCATTACATGGGTCTCCCTTTTTCTTTCTCTCTATCTCTCTCCACCCATGAGTAAATATTTCGTAGTAGCCTCATTAGACCGTACATCTTTCTTGGTATATCCAGATAATAGGTAGGAGCATAAACTGAAACATTCTGGAGCTACAAAGATAGTTATTAAATCGTTAGCACTGCATAAAAACATTCCTCCTAGAGTAGCTGTTAATACGAATAACAGAAACTATGTTAGAGCCATTTATGTACATTCAATGTACTCTACGGATAGAGGAATACATAGATATACCCTATGTTGCATTTAAAACAGTTAGGATGAAGTATGTACTACTGTACTAGAATGCAACATCTAAGTGTTTTATGGATAGAAGAGGATATCAGATGGTTGCAGAGTCTGAAGGTTGCCAAGATGTAAGATCCGATGGTGTTAAGAGCTTTTGTTATGTTATTATCTAGGGTGCACTTTACAATTAATGAATTTGTATTGGTTCGAAGTAGATTATAGATTTCAACACCACTTAGGCTATGTTTAGTTCACCTTATTTTTACTTATTTCATATCATATCAGATCTGATTATCAGATCAGATCAGATAAGTTGAGATCATGCTTATATTTATAAACTTATTATTATTGTTATTATTATTGTTATTATTATTGTAATTGTTATAATGATTATTATGATGATTATTATGATTATTAGTATTACTAACGCTATTATTATTATTATTATTATTATTATTATTATTATTATTATTATTATTATTATTATTATTATTATTTTATTATTATTATTTTATTGTTATTATTATTATTATTGTTATTATTATTGTTATTATTATTGTTATTATTATTATTATTATTACTATTATTGTTAGTATTACATTATACGATTGCTATTACTATTAATACTGCTACTATTTACTAGCTAGTATATTTGCTCAAAAGAATTACTATTATTGTCGTTGTTGTACTTATTAATTATTAATATTAGTAATTATTATTAATGTCGTTGTTGTTATTATAAATGTCATTGATATCACTATTTCAAGCTATTTGTGTTCAAGAAGAAGAATGTTATTTTGGTATTTATACGTGTACTTTTTTATATTTGTTCTAATTAACAATTTTGATATGTGATGTTCTTTTTGATGTTGTACATGTAAAGAACATGATAATTGTATATGATGTTTATTTTTTTAACAATTTCAGCAGAATAATAAAAAGTATATGTTACTAGTTTATATAATACATGAGTAGCAAGGGATAACCTAATGGTGTTGGCATCACCTTCAAATTTCCCCCTACACGGGATTTCAACTTATCTTTAAAAACAAAGTTTATATAGAACAGGACAACGATATAAGAAGAATATTTAACAATTTTTTTCAAGATCATATGATTATATATATTTATAGGTTTATTTATAATGAAAAAAGAACAATTAATTGATATAACAAAAAATATGTTGTTAGTTAAATCCAAACATGTCATCAATATAAAAATAACATCTATCTTTTAATTTTTTTAGAGGACATCTATCTTTTATTTTTAGAATGTGTTCTTTAAATAAATTTTTTTTTTGCTAAGCAAGTAAGTATGTATATATCAAAGCACCAAACAACATTTACAACCTAACAAACACTCTTAAAAGAGCAGGAGCCCTAAAAAGAGGAAGAACACTATACAAAAAATATAACTATAAATCCAAAAACCATATGTAATCTTTTCTGGCTATCTTTTGAGGAAGAATAGTTCTAATTCTCTCCTTTATAGTGTTTTTCAATCTAGAAAATAAGATATGTTGTCTAGGAACAGCTTGATGCCAGTAAGCTTCATTCCTACAATTCCAAATACAGTAAACAAGAGCAGCAATACGAGCATACCAAACTGCTCTTTGAAACTTAGATTTCCTGCTCCTCGCAATCCAAGTGATCAATCTTGTAAGATCCTGAGTCTGGGCAGAGATACCAAGCCAATGTTTAACATACTTGAGGCACTGTACAGTATATTCACAGTCGAAAAAGAGATGATGGTGAGTTTCAGAGCTAGTCCCACAGATCAGACACACATCAGAACTGCTAACACCAATATGAGCCAGCTTCGCAGTAGTTTGTAATCTCCCCTAGACAGCAAGCCAGACAATGAATCTGTGCCTTGGCACACTCAATCTGTTCCATACCATGACATCCCAGTGAACATGTGGCTGAGTGCCCATCAATTTATCATAAACATTACTCACTTTATAATAAGTCAGGGAATAAAATTCATCCTTAGTATACAAGGACTTCAGAGAATCCTTAATTTCACAAATTTTTGCCCAATACCAACTCACACCAGCTTGTGGGGAATAATCCCACCAATCTTCATCTCTTAGGTAAACAGAATGAATCCATTTGACCCATAGATTATCTTGCTTAGTAGCAAGAGTCCAAACATACTTCCCCAACTTTAAATAAATTTTTGTATGCTCTTTCAATATATGTTCTTTTTTTTATTATCATTATATGTTCTTTCATTACTACCTAAATTCTTATTATAAACAGATCTTAGACATGATTAATAGGTTCTTTTTACCATAAACAATATGTTTTTTAACCTAAAATATGTATTCTTTGATTTTTAATTATATGTTCATATACTATGTGTTCTTTTTCAAAAAAAAAAAAAAAAATTATGCTATTATTATTATTGTTGTTATTATTATTATTATTATTATTATTATTATTATTATTATTATTATTATTATTATTATTATTAAAAGTTGTTCATATTAATAAAATGATAGTAATAGTAATACTAGTAATGAAATACAAAGTAATAATAATATTAGTAATAATATGTTTTATAAAAGATAAGTTCAGATCAGATTAGATCATATAAGTTCATATCAGACTTTCTTTTTCTTCGATGAACGTTTGACGCACTTTTTCTAAAGGACTTCAATGCAGAATTTTAAGACGAACTTTCACTCACATTATCACTCATATTTCATCACATTTCGACATACTTTCAACTACAAAACTTTCTTCAAACTTATATTCAAATACACATTCAAACTCCATCGATTTACATTCAAACTTCATTCAAGCTTCGAGATTGCTCCTCCTGCGAATCGTTATACAAGACCTATGCGACAAAGGTATAATTACTAAGGATCGAATCTATTTAATTCCTTATTTTACTAACAATCTATTTGTCGTGATGTAGATCATCAAAGGAATTCACACTTTCTTGTACATTCTTCTCTAAACTCTAATCTTGCTTTTCTTTTTATATCTCTATATTATTATTGTATTCATGCATGTACACTTTAATGCTTTCATCATCGTACATGTTTATTTTTGCTAATTAAAGACCTAGATAAATGGTCTAATGCTTTTTTTTTACTCAATAAGTAAGGGTTTGCATTTCTCACAGAAAATAAATCAGTTACGACCTAGTTTCATCAGCCTCTAATTACACATGTCTAAACTCAACTTTCTCACCTATTCCTTATCCTTCCTTGAGGTTTTCCTAGGTCAGACACTGTATAATCTTTCAATTGTAATTTTCTGGATTCTATTTACAATATTCATATCTACTATAACTTACTTGCTGGTCCCAAAACACATCATTCCTAACCCAACAAATATAATAAACAATAATACTCAAGGCAGCATTCATAACTTGCTTCTGAACTTTAGAGAATCTACTTCTTGCAATCAACTGAGCAAATCCTGGACCAGTCAAACTCAAAATCCTCATTCTCAACCATTTTTTAACCTTCACCAACAAACTCGTACTGAAGACACATGAGAAGAACAAATTATCCTGTGTCTCACTTTCCAAACCACAGATCAAACAATTTGGATTCTCTGCATGCAACACCTATTCTAAATAAACGCTCAGTAGTCTGAATTCTCTTCTTCATACATAACCACATGAAATATCTATGCTTAGGCACAACTAGCCTATTCCAGACAGCCCTCATCCACTGAACTCTAGTCTGTTCACCCATTAACAACTTGTAAATCTGCTTAACAAAATAATGGATCATATTTAGCATTTGCACCTCAGAGATCACACCCTGCAGTTTGTCCTTCGCTTCACAAAATTTTCTCCAGCACCAACTACTACCTATAGGAGTTGTGTACTCCCACCATCCGTTCTCTTCGGACAATTCAGATAATTTGGACAATTGGATTAGGTTCCCTGCAATGTATTGCATAATACAATGTCACCAAAAAATTAGTCTTGTGTGTTTGATGAACCAACGTACATTAATTTTTAGAATTTTTACATTGCATAAACATATTACTTGGTTGTTTATTTGCATAATTCTCGAACATGAATCGTATTAAGTAGAGGCCAGCAGTGGGCGTATTTGATTATTGATCATATTCTTACCCTCACCCTGAATTCAATCTATGGTTCATTGACCAATTATGAAGTCATGACGGGGAATTCTACATTGGATAAGTCCCTAAATTGTCCCTATAGTTTCCCAATATCTAATTAGGTTTATGATTCTTCCTTTAAAGACTTATTGGCGACTTCTTTATTTCAAAATATATTTCAAAATAACACCTTTATAATGAGCTAGTCAAATACGCGCTCGTCCCGCGCAAGCAATAGAAACACACATACACATCTGAAAGTTGTATGAAAGTCGTGTCAAAAAATCGAATGGAACGAGGTCTATTTATGGGGAAAATCAGTAAAACCAGATATGATTCGCGTTGTGTGGCATGCATGAACGATGCTAGTCACGTGTTGGCTTTTGCGTGTCTGAGTTTGGATGACTGTCTCAATGTCGCGTGTGCGCACCCTGACGCGCATCACGAAACTGCAGATCTGACCTGATTGTTTTCTAATATGAAACTAAAAGATTATTTTTGTCTTGCATTAAATAATATCATTTGAAATCGAAAATCAATTGTCCAAAGGATAAAACGTGATTTTTCATAATATCTTTTGATTTAGAAAATAGGATAAATTGTGAATAACCACCTGCCAGATACCCTTATTTCAAAATAACCACCCCAATTTCATTTGCGTTTAAATAACCACCTCTACTTAGCTTAACGTTTTTAAATACCCACCTCTTAACGAAAAAGGTGACTCAGTTAACAAGGGGCCCATTTTTTTTTTCGACCTAATCTCCCTCCAACAAACCACGCATTTCATACTTTTCTTCCTATTCTCTCTTTCCTCTCTCATCTTTCTTCTTCAAACTTCAATTATTGTTTCACCTTCCCCTCCCCATTTTAAATTCTTCATTCAATTTTCTAGACAAGATT
The DNA here is from genome assembly GCA_947648045.1 of Beta corolliflora. Taxonomy (NCBI): domain Eukaryota; kingdom Viridiplantae; phylum Streptophyta; class Magnoliopsida; order Caryophyllales; family Amaranthaceae; genus Beta; species Beta corolliflora. Next base: position 2,246,980 of record CANSZD010002921.1, on the reverse strand, counting down.
ATTCTTTCTCTCTTTCTGGACAAGATGATTCTTTCTCTCTCTAACCATTGAAGGTCCGACAGGATGGCGGCTCCGCAGAGGGTGATGCGGTGATGCGAGGTGCGAAATCGAAGAAAAAAGATGGCGAGAGGGAGGCCGGAGGGAGACTAGAGAGAGACGCGAATGGGGTGGGGAGATGGTGGATGCCGGTGGTGCGTCCGGATGTGGGCTCGCCACGGGTGGTAGGAAAGTGGGGCGTGGTGGATGTGGCGTGGCGGTGGTTGCTTGGTGTTGCCGGAGCTCGTCGCTGGTGGTCGAAAGGTGGGTCGGTGGTGATTGTTTGGGTTTTGAAACAGAGGATTAAAGTCGAAATCTTTTGCCCATTTTGTTGGAAATCAAATTCGAATTTTGGTTGTTGATTTGTGATGCAAAACTCGAATTAAAACTCCCTATTTATAGAGGAATGGCTAACTCAGTCAAGAATTCATTCAATTTTAAAATTCTCAAAACCATTGAATCCATGGAACCAAGTGGCTTGAACCACTGTTTTTGCCAAATTTTCGGTGGGTTTAGGGTGTTTGTGATAGCATAAGTGTGATTAAGATATGTTTGGTGCATTTCATTGTGGCTTGAAACTGTTGATTCCCTTTCAGCCATAGCAAATTCCTAACAAGTTCATAAAGGTAGAATTTTTAGAATTCATAAGAATACAAGAAAAAGCCCTAATTTCCCCTAGATATATACATTAAAACCCTAGAAATTGCAAAGAACATACCTGAATTTTGAGCTTCAAGAGGAATCACAGTGGAATTGAAGTAAATCTTTGCCAAATTTATTTAGATTAGGTTTGTCAATGTTAGAGATATATATATAGGTCAAAATCGAGGAAAATTGGCGGGAAATTTAATAAAAAGCGTGTCAACAGGCCTCAGAGGTAACGGAGTCACCTTTTTCTGTTAAGAGGTGGGTATTTAAAAACGTTAAGCTAAGTAGAGGTGGTTATTTAAACGCAAATGAAATTGGGGTGGTTATTTTGAAACAAGGGTATCTGGTAGGTGGTTATTCACAATTTTTCCTAGAAAATATTCACTAAAATATTCAATTAATTATCGGGAATAATTAATCAGGAATTATTAAAATGGGCATGGAAAAAAATAAACAGACTTTCTTTATTGTTCAAATATTTTTGGGCTTAGCTCTTCGGATTGCTCTCCTTTGGATCAGACCAATTAAGACGATGGTATATATGATCATCGGGTACTAAATTGGGGAGACATGATTATGTGTCTATAGATTTCCTAGTAGCATTAGGCCACCCAAAATTTATAAGTAGGGAATTAAAACCCTTATTTACACTGTTTACAAAAACCCTAATTTTTTTCTATCCTTTCTCTCCCAGAGCTCAACCCCCCCCACTCCCTCCTCCGTGCTCTGTCGTCGATCCCCGTCAGCAGTCCTCCTTCCTCCTCTTCCCTTTCCGTTGGTTACTCATTCTCTCTCTCTTTCGTTTCTTTTTTTTCTTTTTCGATTTTCTTATTTTAATTATTATTATTGTTATTATTATTTTAATTATTATTATCATTATTATTATTATTACTACTATTAGTATTACTATTATTATTATTATTATTATTATTATTATTATTATTATTATTATTATTATTATTATTGTTGTTGTTGTTGTTGTTGTTGTTGTTGTTATTGTTATTATTATTTTGTTATTTAATTATTGTTAAACTTATGGTTGGAATATATTAATCTTATAATTTTATAATTTAGTTTTGTGGTACTTATACTCTAATAATTCATATTTATCGATTGAGGTTTTTGTAATGTTTAAACTTTAAAATGTTAAATTATTGGTTTTGAGGATTTTTAAAGAGAGAAACCTTTAGTACTATGATTATGGATTACAAGGTTGGAAACTTGGAACTTTAACGTTTAAAAGGGTGATTTAAAAGTTTTTGGAATAATTTAAATATTATTATAAGTCCTAAAAATTTTATTGTGTTGGTGATTGATTATATTATTATTACTTGTAGGAGAAGAATACTCCTTAAGTGAATTCTAGTGCACGAAGGTGGCACAACTGAGTTTATACAATGTACGTGTATGTCTAAAAAATTTGGTGGTAACCCATGGCTTTTTTGAGGACCACATGATGATCAACATGTTCCTCGCTCTTAATTATATATTTTATTTGTCAATATCGATTGGGTTTGGGGGCACAAAGTCACACATGTTGCCTCGTCTTTTTAATGAAGACTGATTTTGGTTTGGACAACTCACTCGTTGCTTATTCAAACTAAATTAAAAAATTAAAATACTAGTGGAGAGCCTTATATTGTTCTAGTATTATTTATTTCCTATGTTACATGATTTTGACTTGTTTATTTTATGATTCTTATGCTATATGTAATCAACTTTGTTGATTACATGCTACATATGTTAATCTTGGCTTATGACTTGTTGATCGTCTGACGACCCATCTTTTCTATTGTATTATTTCAAGAGTAGTCACTTGTATCCATAAATTAAATAATAGTAATTTTAAGTTCGAGATCATGATGCATGAGGATAGAAGTGTTTGAATTATCTTTTGTTATATGGATTATTGGTTTTTGAATTTATGAAGTTTCTTTAAACATTGGTTTGAATTTGTTTAACTCTAGAGTAAACTTTTATTATTTGACTTAGTTTGATTTGGTGGGCCATGATTGGTTCCAATAGAAAAGACTTTTGTTTGACTTTTATTGTTGGTTTGATATACTTTATTTATTTATTTTCCGCTGCAAAACCCTGAATAAGTTGAAACGTTTCCACTCATAGCGGTAATGCTTTAATAATTTTCTATTATTAATTAAGAAAAGTTTTTTAAAATGAGAGAATTACTAGGGTCTATCACTTCAAGTCTTTACTATTGTGGTACCCGATTTTTTATTATCTCAATTAACGGTCTAAATCCCACATAAGTCTCTCATTGGACTATGATTTTATTGAGAACTTTGAAGTCGTAATCCTATTAAAATTTGAATAGGGATATAATTATTTAATAAATAGTTTTAAAATCAATTTAAATAAATACCATTTCAAACGATGATGACTTGATATGAATAAGGCTTTTCTTTTGAAATTTGGTCTTTCGGAACATGATAAGGTTCAGGGTTTAGGTTAAGAGGTGCGAACGTCTGGAACTCGTCTTGTCGTTCGTTCTAAAGAACATCCTTTTACTAAATGTGTTATTTTCCATTTAAAGTATTCATGGCTATTCAAAAGAAAGAAAAAAACGCAATTATTTGCACATATACATATCAATCAATTTTATTTAAGAGGGCCAATATATCATTTGTACATGATAAGCTTGAGCACTGAAGTTTCACTACATACCAATTATTGCAGGATTGGAATCTACTCATGGATCAGAACTATCGTAGTTCGATCTTATCTCTCATCCTAAATGACCAATTCCACTAGCTAGGGATGAAAAGAAAAGAAGGGAATATAGATTATGAATAACTCACCTATAGAATGAAACAAATATATATAAAATAAGGTAATCACTCTAATTAGTGATATCAAATGGGTTTGATATAATCACTCCAATTAGTGATTAAATAGGAAGATTAAGGTAATCATTCCAATTAGTGATCAAAAGAAGGTTAAAGAATCACTCCAGTTAGTGATTATATAGGTTGGAATAATCACTCAAATTAGTGAAAAATGGGTTAAGGTTGAGGTAATCGCTCCAATAAGTGATTTAACAAAGGTTAAGATAATCACTCTAATTAGTGATATACATTAAGGTTATGATAATCACTCTAATTAGTGATATACATTAAGGTTATGATAATCACTCTAATTAGTGATATCAAATTAGGATTAAGATAATCACTCTATTAGTAATTAAATGAGTGTTATGGTAATCACTTTAATTAGTGATACCAAATAAGGATTCAGATAATCACTCCAATTAGTGATTAAATTTAGTATTTTACAAGGGGGTCTTATAATGAGAGATTGTCTTCCTAATTGAAGGCTTTTGGGATTGATAAGAAATAATCTTATTTCAAGATTATTAATTCATTATTTTGAGTCTAATGTTCAATTTGATATAGAATTTGGAGATTATGTGTTTGGCTTAATGGAATTTGGTCATTTTAAATGAGACACGTGAAATGACCGCAAATTAATTGGGAGATCATAATTACTTATTTAATTATGTCAAATCATATAATTGATCCGTTCGAAGATTATGGAGAAAAATAAAAAAATTAAAAATGTAAGATAGATCGTGATACAATTTAACTTAGCTAGATTTCACTAGTACAGAATTGTCAATTTGCGTCGGGTTATTTGCGTCGCACCCTCGAAGAACTGACGCAAAAGCTCAGGAAGAGCCTATTTGCATCGGACATCAGAAAACATGCGACGCGGAAGGGTCATTTGCGTCGCATCATAATGAGGACGCGATGCAAATGACAGACACGATTTGCGTCGCACGTAGCTCATGTGCGTCTCAGATGTTGTGATCCGAATATTTGCGTCGCGTGCTGAGAAGATGCGACGCACATAGCTGCATCGATCAGACCTTGGATACTCCCCTATCTGTTTTTTGCGTCGGACTCTATGGTCCATCCAACGCAGATGATTTGAGCTGATAAGGGTTAAATTAACCTAAAAAATTGTTAAGTGCGTCGCATGGGCCTTATGTGCGACGCACATAACCTTCTCATATAAAAAGCCCATTTAACCCATTTCCTTTGAGCCGTTTCTCTCACCTTCTCACTCTTCCATCCCTTGTCCTAGATCTGTTTAATCTCTCTCATCAACTACGACGCTCATCTCCTTGAAACCTCCGCCGCATGCATCACCGGTCTTCTTCATCGCTTCTTTTTTTTCTTCTATATCTGTTTCAAGTAGAGAGAGAAAGAAGATTTCGTCATATATTGGGATCATTTCAGAAAATCGGTCTTCATTTCATAAAGAAGGTTTTTTTGAAGAATTCATCAATGGCGTGTTCAAACGAAAATTTCAGTTCAAAACTCCGACGAAGAGGTTCGAGTTTCTCTTGATCAATTACCTCGCGATCTCTTCCTCGATTCAGTTTCTCAAGGTCTTTATTTCATTTTTATAAAATTTCATGTTGAATTTGATTTCTCTCTCTTTATTTTTCATTAATTTTAACTTTTTTTTTGTGTGTGTGTTTGAAATGTGCGAAAAGATTGCCGAAGGAGTTAGGAGGAGCATAGTCGTTGATGCCGTTGCACGTCACAGTTTCATCGGCGAGGAGTGGCAGACCTTCAATAAAGTTCACTTCTTGTTTTTAGGTTCGGGCCCTGCTTCAATAAATTTCCAAAAGTTCTTCGATTTTCAGGTTTTTGTATTCACCTTTAATTCTGAAGTTCTTTGCTTTTCAAACCATTAACTGTAAAATTCTGAAGTTCTTTGCTTTTCAAACCTTTAACTGTAAAAATCATTCGCCTATTTAATTATTTTTTCAGATTTGGTGGAGGAAGAGAAGAAATGGCGGACCAAACTTTTATATTTCGATCTTTCTAGACATGATTTGTATAAGTTTTTCATTTTAGATTTTTATTGTTCATGTTTTCTAATTACAGAACAATTGTAAAGAGTAAAAACTCATGGTTTGGAATATGAATGATGTTGGAATTGTTATTAAATCTGTTGCAATTAAGCGTATTTTAATCTTTTTTTATTATAATGTTGCAAACTGAATGGTGGTGGAAAGAAAAAGCTAAAAACCAAAAAAAAAAAAAAAAAAAAAAAAACCTACCATTTGCGTCGCACATAGTGCCACATGCGACGCAGATGACAAGCATTTGCGTCGCATGTGGCACTAATGCGACGCAAATGGTAGGTTCGTAGGCTTGCTGGGTTGTTGTGGGGGTATGACTTGGCGTCTCCATCTGCGTCGCATGCTGAGCCATGTGCGACGCAGATGATGGACCATCTGCGTCGTACATGGCTCAGCATGCGACGCAGATAGGAGACGCAAATGCATTTTGTATGCTGGGCGAAGCGTCATGTGCGTCGCGTGGAAGGCAGGGTCCGACGCAAATAGCTAATCAACTGCGTCGCGTCTAGGGATGGCAATGGGTCGGGTCTGGGTCGGGTCCACCCAGACCCAGACCCAGACCCGTTTAGTTTTTACAGACCCAGACCTGCCCAGACCCGGTGGGTCTAGATTTTTCAGACCCAGACCCGCTGGGTCTAGCGGGTCCATGGGTCCTAACTGGGTCCTTAATGGGTCCTTCTTAGTTTTTATTTTTCATCACATTTTTGAATCTATGTAATTAAAAAATTTCGCACTAATATATATAGATCATGCATCCATTGGTAAAGCATTATCTAAACAAAATTTTAAAAATTAACTCATAAAATCTTAAAATGTTACAACTTACAAAGTTACAAGTCTTAGATGGAGTTACAATACTAACGAGTTCACAAAATCACAACTCATAAAACCTTAGAGTTTAGGTATAATTTTTTTTTTTAATATGTAAATGGGTCTGCGGGTCGGGTCTGGGGCGGGTCTGGGTCTGGCATATGTGGACCCGGACCCAGACCCGACCCATGCTCTTCGGGACCCAGACCCGACCCAGACCCGTTGGGTCTAAAATTTCTAGACCCAGACTCTTATAAATGGGTCGGGTCCTAGCGGGTCTGGGGCAGGTCCAGGACCCATTGCCATCTCTAGTCGCATCGTTGTCCGACGCAGATCTTGTATCCTGATCTGCGTCGAGACTTGTGCCGTCGGACCCATGTCCGACGCAAATAGGCGCCTCGCATCCGACGCAAATCGTCGATTCTGTACTAGTGTTTGCAATTTTCTCTCTTGATTGAGATTGGGTCATTTTATTCATATACTATGATATATTAGGCCCAACATGCAATATTTAAAATATTATATTGGTTTCTCATTTTATTCAAAAAGAATGTCTTGTAGAATTAATTATGAAAATCATATATAAACATCTTCAAACTTTTTCTATTAACTGAGTGATATAATAACTATTTACAAAAAAAATATTACAACATGTAGAAAATCTATGATTACAAATCTTCAATCTCGATCTTTACCATGATACTCTTTGACCTTCATCTTCTTGGATGGATTTGGAATTAAAATTTATTATACAAACTTATAAAAAATTACAGATTAATTAAGTCTTTGATTTAATCTTTTGATAAGAATTTTTGTTGATTTTTACTTATGTAATGAAAATGAATCATTTTAAGAGAAACTTGAAACTCAATGATTTATAATTATCTTTTTTGTATGTAAAGAAAATATTTTTTTTATGAAATTGAGTTAATCACTTTATTTGAACTTTCTGAATAAAGCTTGAAATTGGACATGTGATATACCTATGGATAGGTTTGCAAGTATTTTATGTTGTGTCAAATTTTGGCATGTTTATAGTCATAAATCAATTTATTATGAGTTTTATACCAAACCCAGTCAAAACATGACCTTTATTAAACCTTTTGCTTAAAACTCAATGTAACGAAATGAGTTTGCTTTGAAATTTTTGCTTAAAACTCAACTTAACGAAATGAGTTTGCTTTGAAATTTTGCATAAGTATGCTATATACATTGAAAATAATATAGACTAGACAATTTCATGACAACTGAAAATAATAAAGACACTTTTTCATTTTGTTTCTTCACTGAAGAAAAATCAGTGTTATGAGATTTAGTGATTTCCATCAACATTTTCTGTAAAAATGATATCAAAATGCACAAAAATCGCATGACAATGATTTTTACATGGTTGGAAAGATACTGATGTCTGATTTGTTGTTTCATTTTTTAGTTTCAGCCAAATGAGTTTAATTTGAGCTATGAACAACAAACACGCCAACATGCTACTTGACGAAACCAATTTTCACAAACAAATTTGTATGAATTTTAATTAATCATAGGGAAGTCTTTTTTCATAAGTTCCAAAGTCCAATTGCCAAAAAAATTTTGAAGTTTATAGGAAAAATATTACATAACATGAACTAATTACATAGTATAGAAGAAAAATAGAATCAAGTATAAAATTAAAACTAACCACATAATTACAACATCACTTCTTGTTTTTATGGAGATATATTTACACATTACAAGTTAAAACTTCATGAAAAATAATTTTTTTTAAAAATGGAAAGAGAAAACAAAAAAGAAAGTTAGTAAATGATTAAGAAGATAATCAAGAAATTAAAAGGAACAAGAACTTACCTTGCAAGCTCAATGAGTCAATGGAGCAATTCCTTTGCAAATCTTTCTTGAATTTTCTAAGTGAACTTAACTTCTAATTTAGAACTCTTTTTCTTTGTATTTTGATGAACTTCATTACTTAAACTCTTTACATCTATTTACTAATTACTCTTTCTTTCTCAGCTTTTAATACTTTGAAACTTTCTGTTTTTTCTAATGCTCTCTCTTTCTATTCTATGGTGTTTTCTTGTGTTGTGTTTAGTGTGGATCAAGTGTTTCTTGTGAAGCTCTTCAAGGGGGTATTTATAGAGGAAATGGGATGATGGACTAGGGTTTGAAAGGGGTAGAAAATCATATTTAATTTTTTTCAATAAATATATGATTTTTATCCACATACATCATCGTATTCTCGTAGAAAATACCAGTATTTTTATTCTCTTTTGATTTTGTTTTGCTTTTACGCTAAGAAAATAATATGATTTTTTTCATCCTTTTATTTACTTCATACGTAGCTTAGATATCCCCTAATTATGAAAAATCATCGAAAAATCAACATGGGGAAGATCTAGGCTCGTTGCGCAGCGCAGAGCCCCAATGCGTTGCACGCATCGACCATGTATTAGACGCAACACCTATGCGTGGCACGCATCAACTATGCATTTAGCACACCAGGGTCGGTTACCCAAAAAAATCCGAAAGTTGGTACATAAGGAAAAATCTAATTTTGATGCTTATTGTTATTCTTATTCTTTAACTCATTCTTATTCTTTATCCTATGGGTAAAAGGATATGGTTGGTAGTTAAAGAATATATTCTTATTCTTTATTTCATTATTATTCTTTACCCTATCGATAAAAGAATATGTTTGGTGGCTAAATAATATATTATTATTCTTTATATCATTCTTATTCTTTATCTTATGGATAATAACTTGATCACCAAGAAAACTGATTTATACCGATTTTGAGGAAGGCGACTAAATTTCTGACAGTCATGCATGACTTATTTTTCGTTTTTCGAATAATTAAACATAAAACGTTTCACGCAAACTCAACAAATTAATAAAAACGAGTGTGATTTTACGATCGAAAAGATGTCGCTTAAAAAAAATATGTTATTGTGATTATTAACTGTGATTTCCTAAATTCTAATCATATGAACAAATTTATGACTTTAAAAAAAATACGATTAAAGCAAAAATGAAAAAACGTTTGCCGAAATGAAACTTGCATTCCGAGGAGGATCGTGTGATGGTTTTGTCATTTGTCTCATTGGCTTTTTCCTGCTGAGTATTCAAAGATCGCATTTTCCTTTTTTTCCAAAATTTTTCTTTTAAATTATTAATCGTAGCAAAGGTTCAAAATTTAGTGTCTATACAATGCCCCACATTGGTTGAATTTTGTAGAAAATTGACCAATGTTTGAAAAAGATAAAAAATTTGATAGAAATCTCCTTTTTTTTTTTTTTAAGATTACATATTCTCCACAAGAAAATAGTTATAAACAATATACTTTTGAAACCGTGATTCGCGACTTCTAGTGTCGTCTTAGTTAGAAAGTCTCAGTTACATTTTTAAAATTGAAAATGCAACTTTATCGTTGTCTTAGCATGAAGATCTCCTTTTAAATTAAATGCAACCTTGTTGTCGTCTTCATAGAAAATCCCATTTAATTTTCTAAAATTGCGACTTTATCGTCAACTTGGATAGAAAATCTCAATTAATTTCCTAAAATTAAAAATGCGACTTTATTGTCATCTTAGATAGAAAATCGTAATTAATTTTCTAAAATTTAAAATGCGACTTTATTGTCATCTTGGATAGAAAATTTAAATTAATTTTCTAAAATTGAAAATGCGACTTTATTATCATCTTGGATACAAAATCCCAATTAATATCCAAAATTGAAAATACGACTTTATTACCGTCTTGAACAGAAAATATCAATGAATTTCCTGAAATTGAAAATGCGACTTTATTGTCATGTTAGTAAATTTTGTCTTATGAATTAGTCTTTGTTAACGTGAAAGACTCCGACAGTTGACAAACTAACTTCAGTTTTTTTTACCACAGTTCTTCATTATTCACAGCCTTGATGACAAATTAATTGTCACATCCATCATCATCGTTTATGACTCAAAGTATTGTCATTCACCTTAAAGTAGGACATTGTCATGTCACTTTAAAGTGAGGCATTGTCATGTCACCTTAAAGTGTGGCATTGTAAAGTCACTTTAAATTGTTGATAAATGGTTACTACCCTCTAGACATACAAGAGACCATTTGTGGTGGATCAACCATTATATGGCAATTTTGATATGTTTTCAAAAAAATCTTTTGAGTAATTTTTCATGCATAGAGCTTCTATGCCTTGTCGGAAAAAATGCTCACTATACAGAATAGGTTGATCAGGATTCAAAACGTTCACAAGCTTTAAAAGGGAAACCGGATAATTATATTTTATTTTTTTGGATGGCTATTGGGAAGAATGGACTCTGTCAATGTACTTGATTTATAATTGATACACTGTTTATCAAAAGCAGGGTATGAACAATATTTTGGTAAATATTGTCACACCACAAATACTTGGTCATTGACCATTAGATGGATGCCTCTTATTATCCTATGAATAATACTCAATTCTATGTCCATGGCATTGATTATTACTCTTTTGTCTTCAAGCACTTCCTTAGTCTATAAAAATGGCATGGTTCTTCGTTTCCAAATGCACCATCACATCTACTTTTCACAACTACTACATTCTCTCTAGTTTTTCTTTTTTCGCAAAATATGATTTGGCAATCTGCTTACAAAGATGCCAATAAAATGGGGAATATCAACAAGCAACAACTCTCTGGTATTACTAAGAGCTTGGAGCAACCAAGGCTATCTACCTCAACTTCTCGCTTTACCAAGGCTCATATGTCTTTCCTATCACTCTCTATCTGTTAGGAGATGATAAATGTTGCATCCCGATTTTAAGATGAAACTCGCCATGTCTTCTACTTTGGGGACAAGGAGATAATACCTTTGTGGAAGAGGTTGAAGGGCTACTAGGCTTGTCATCTAACGGGCCAATCATTACACCCAGGTCTCCTACTAGAACTTTGGGGGATTTGTCAGCGATCTTGAGCATTCCTGACAATCTTCATGGCAACTACCTACAATTTGGCGAGGTATATCTTCTTAATTTGCTATTGACTTTTATTTCATTTGGGGATTGGAAATTTCCTATTCTACTTATTTTGGGAGAAATGTTTCTTGGTCTAGATGACCTTAAGCAAAACACTCAAAGTTTTATTAAGGGATGTCCATTAGCGCTTCACTTGTGGCTATTGGAAAATTTTAATCTCATGAACCCTCATGGACATTTTTCTTATAAAACTATTCACATCCGAGAAAGAGGTTTCCATCCTTTCTTCTATCATCTTCTTTTAATGGTGGGTGGGAAGATTATTTCCAGCAACATGATATAAAATAGATTACCACTCACGCTTGTATTAGTGCCATTGTATGTTGCAATTTGATTGTAGAGGTGTATAGTTACTAGGGCTTTGTCAAGTCGCTTTTTACCTTCCATAAAGTGTGTAAGGCAAATTGGTTAGAGGCAACATTATATTCCTACTCTCCAGGCTCTTCCGGCTTGCACCACTTACGATATTAACATGAGTTGTATTCGAAAAATGTCTACTATATGGCAGAGAGCTAGAACTATATCAACACTACCTGAACTTTCCTTTCTAGCAATTGACAATGATTACCTTCAGTGGCTCTTAGCTGATATTGATCAAGATGATTTTTCAGACAGGCCTACCATGAAGAGGAGGATAATTTGAAGGGAACAAATGTTTGCTTTTATGTTTTTTTTTTTTCCTTTAAGTTTGTAGGAAATAGAGACTTTATGTCTCTTTAATGTATGAAATGAAGTATATACCCCAGTTAGGATGAATACAAATATGTGTTTGTGAGAAATTTAATGTGAACACCAATCTAATCACATTCATGTTTGACATCAAATATGACATGCAAATTACATAATTAATCAATCATATGACATATAATGTAATTTGATAACTTATACGAACAAAACATAACATTTTTTTGTCCCCTTCATCATTTTTCTTTTTCTCCTTTTTTATTCTTCATCTTTTTTCCTTTTTTTCTTTTCTTTTTCGTTTTTTCCCTTCCTTTTTTGCATGTGTCCTATGGATAATTATAAACACGTAGGCCTGTTTATCTTGGATTGGGCCAAAAGTCCCTTTTATCATAACCAAATGGAATACAAAATCATAAATTACTTGGTTACTTGAGAGTGACAATTACAAGTACTTTCATGTCTAAGCATAATATTTCTTCAACTAATCAAAATTAGTGAAAATGTATGAATTCATTCCCATCAAAATCCATAGCTTCACTGCTCCAGCGGTAGTGATATGCTTGACAAGGAATGGCCCAGACCAATTTAGCTTGAATTTTCCCCGAGGATCATGCAATGAAGCTCAATTTCCTTTGAAGACCAAGTCGTCTTCTTGAATATATCTATCTCTAACCTTCTTGTTAAATGCACGAGCAATTCTCCTTTGATAGAGTTAAATGTTATGTAAAGATTGTAATCGATGCTCATCCGTGAATGCAAGCTCATCATAACGAGTTTTAATTTATACCACTTGTCTTCTGAGCTTTCACACTCTGTTATGGCCCGGAGAGATTGTATCTCCACCTCAACTGGCAGGACTAGCTTCATCCCGTAAACTAAGGAATATGGGGTCATTCCTATTGGGGTTCTAATTGGTGTTTTATACTTTAATCAAACTAATTTAGTTCCTGAAATGACAAGTTCTAAACTCGTGATTATGACTCTTTTTATTTTTTATTATTTATTTTGGGATTATACTTGAAGGATTTTGTCCTCGATCAAGTGTAACAAACTAAATATATATGGACAAATTATGGAGATAATATATTCAATAATATTAGGTGACCGCGACGTTTTACTAGAAGCTAATTACGGTTTGTTGGGCTAGTATAATTGGGCCAACTACTAATATATATTGGGTCCTATAAGGTCACACAATGTGACAACCCTTAGATATTACCCAAACCCATTTGTGAAATGGGTTGGGCGGTTTTAGATGGGTGGAATAAGATGTAACTCATGTGTTTATTAGGCTCATAATGTGTGACATTATGAGCAAAATAAAGACTCATGAAACACCTCTTTGTAACCACCTTATATAGAGATATGGGGGTTACAAAGTTGAACTAACCTTTTTTTACATCATCTTTTGAGAGGAAAAATTCTGATTTTCTCTTTGCTCATCCTCCCCCCATTCGACCACCATACACCCCAAAAAGAGAGATTCTATCTCTTCCGTACTAGCATACGTGGTGATCCAAGGGTTGTTCGTGGACCAACACTAGAGGAACGACGTTTGACGTTCTAACGGATCTCCACTAGAAGGCTTGTGGTGGAAGAGGAACTCACGCATCAAGAGGTATAATTCTATACTCTTATTAGATTCATGTTAATTTATGCAAAGATCTTGGGGTTAGATGTTTGGGTATATGATACTCGTTTTCCGCATTAAACATCTAAAGTCCTACAGTGGTATCAGTTAGCCTATTGCATAGATTAATATGATCATGTTGATGCATGTTTTCCTTTTTTTTTTATTCAATTAGGGGAGGGTATTAGCATGAGGATATTGATTGCATGATTAAAATAGGATTTTAATCTAGTGGGAGTATAAAAGTTGTTTATATATTTTTCAATACAATATATATATATATATATATATATATATATATATATATATATATATATATTGTTATATTGTTTCATGTTATAATTAAGTTGTTAATTAGAATATGATATATATATATGTATGATTCATGAATTGCATGTTTTGATTTTTTTTTGTGCTTAATATGATTATGTATAATTTCGTGGCATGAATTCTTGAATTTGAGGCCAAGTATGATTTATTTATGCGTAAAAATGTTTTAATGTATAAAGAAAATCATGCGTTTATCGATTAAAATTACCTGAATTAAGATCGAAAAACGTTAGCAGGGGTAGCTCGCGGGGTGCGAGCGGGCCTCTGGCCGTAACGGATCGTTTTTTTTTTCAACGGATTAAAACATTTAATCCGTTTATCCCTTAATGCATATTAAGTAGCTTTTATGCTTGGTATCCTATGCTAATACTTAAATGAATTAAAATTATGTTGGGTGTTTAATTTTATGATATTTATTTTTATATTAGGTTGTTAGTTTTAATAAGTGGATTAATTCTTTCATGCTAGTATATATGATTAAATATCATGCTATGTTTATATTTTAATGTGATTAAAATATATGTGGTGCCTAAAAGTGCTTAAGTATTTTTCTTTAAATTTAATAGTTGATTAAATTTGTTAGATTAATATTTTTTAATGCCCTTGAGAGATAAATTCTAATATGATTAAAATTTATCTTAAGGTACTAACCATTTGATTTGATATGAGATTAAATCTAGATGGTGTTATTATGTTTTAAAGTTGTTAAAGCATGATAATTAATTTTAATAGTTGATTAAAATGCATGTTTTATATATATGATATTATGAATGCATGCGTTGACTAGTATGGCCCAAACTTGGATAGAAAATACGATATGCGTATCGTTAATGTATTTTTGTAATTTAAAAACGATCTATGCATCGTTGGTATTTTTGTAATATTAGTTTAAGTTTCAAAAAATTATTCAAAGTAGAAGGGTTTCAAGGATGGAGATCCGGTTTTTTTTCATTTCCATGGAGCACAAGGATGGAGATCCAAGGTGGTTCAAAGATGGAGGCCTTAAAGAGTAGTCTTTAGGGTTAGGGGCCATACTAGGATCACTTTTTATTTTATGCATTTATATATTGCTTTTAAATGCTTTCTAAGTTTATTATGCTTGTGATTTAATTATGTTAAATGTTCACTAGTTATTAAGTCAACATAATAATTTACTTAGGTCCCTTAAAATAAAATATTGGGTTTTTGCTATTCCAAATAAACATCTACTAAAACCTTGATCGTTAGTAATAGGTTCTGCCAAAGCAGAGTGTTACTTCCAATCTTGGGCTAAGTAGAGTAAATTTCCGAAATTTACATGTTTAGTTTGGTTTGGCCCAACAAAATCATCAAAACGGTTTTGGATTTTGAAGCAAAATGATTGGGTTTTGTGTTGGGGTGACAAGCTCTGTCTAGGATTAGGAAGGCTCTCCCCAACGTTGTGGGTAACTTCCTTACCTGGGGGCTATAATCACCTTGGCAATCACCCATCAACTAAGAATTACAATTGTTGTAATTAGTAAAAGAGTTTACTTACCTTTTAAACTTTGTTTTATGTAGAGGCCAAAGTCCACTTATAAATCATGTTTGATAGGATCTTAGAATCACTTGATTCAAAAGGGACACTTTGAAATTGATCAAGTGCATGGCTTTTATTTTAAAATGTTTAAAATTTGCTAAAAGCTATTATGATAAACATACTTATTACTTTTGCATCTTCTATGTAGATATCATGTCTGGTAACAACAATAATTCACCTTTTAACTTATGTTCAATCCTTGAGAAGGATAAGTTGAACGGGAACAACTTCCTTGATTGGGAAAGGAATCTAAGAATTGTTCTTAGGTCCGAAGGTCGAGAGGATGTTCTTGAAACCCCGATCCCAGTTTAAACTGCTACCTCTACTGAAGCCGAAAAGGAGGCCTATAAGGCTATTGCGGAAAGGTCAATAATAATTGTTACTTGCCTTATGCTCGCGATTATGGAATCAAGCCTTCAAAAGAGGTTTACAAGCTTGGATGCCTACAATATTATCCGATAGTTGAAAACCATGTTTAAGCAACAAGCTCGGATTGAGAGGTATGAGACTCACAAGGCTATTCTTGAGTGTGCGTTAGTTGAAGGTAAGCTGGTCGCCACTTATGTCTTCGAAATGATCGATTATTTCGAGGCAATGGAGAGGTTGGGCATTCCTTATAGCCAAGAGTTGGCTACTGACATCATACTGCACTCACTTCATGAAGGATTCAATCAGTTTAGGTTGAACTTCAATATGAATGGGGTGACAAAGACCCTTGCTAAGTTACATGGGATGCTCATGTCGCCGAGCAAAACATCCCCATTGCACCTATGAAGGAAGTTCTTATGGTTCAAAAGGGAAAGGGTTTTAAGAAGGAATGGGCTGGTAAGAAAAAGCAAGATAAGGGCAAGCAAGTTGCCACTAAGACTGCTGATAAGCCACAGGCAAAGGCAAAGCGAAAGGTGGCCGCAAATGCCAAGTGCTTCTATTGTGATCAAATAGGTCATTGGAAGCGTAATTGCCCGAAGTATCTGAAGGATAAGAAGTATGTGGCTTCTTTTCTAGGTATCTATGTCATTGATATTAATTTAGCAACATCTACTTCTTGGGTATTTGATACCGGTTGTGTTTCTCACATTATTTCGAATGTGCAGGGACTAAGAAGGAGTAGAACCTTGGCTAAAGGAGAGGTAGAGCTGCGCGTTGGAAATGGTGCAAGAGTTGCAGCCGTTGCAGTTGGGACTTATAGTCTACCTTTGCCTTCCGGATTAATATTAGAGCTTAATAACTGTTATTATGTTCTTGCTATTACCAAAAACATTATTTCTATTCCTGTTTTGGATAATGAAGGGTTTTCATTTACAATTGAGAAAGATTGTTTCTCTGTTTATTTGAATTCAATGTTTTATGCCACTACTAAAAGGTCTAATGGTCTATATTTCCTAGACTTAGACAAACATGTCCTTAATATAGTCAGCAAAAAACATAGATCAAGCGATACTAATCCTACTTACTTATGGCATTGTCGTTTAGGACATATAAACGCGAAACGCATTCAGAAGTTACATCAAGATGGACTTCTAACATCCTTTGACTTTGAGCCATTTTATGTGTGTGAATCATGTTTAATGGGTAAAATGACAAAGTCACCTTTTACTGGAAAAGGTGAAAGGGCCAGTGATCTATTGGGTCTAATACATACTGATGTGTGTGGACCAATGAGCACAAAAGCTAGGGGAGGGTTTGGGTACTTCATCACTTTTACTGACGATTTAAGTAGATATGGATATGTCAATTTAATGAAGCATAAGTCAGAATCATTTGAAAAATTCAAAGAATTCTAGAATGAAGTCCAAAACCAGCTTGGCAAGACGATCAAAGCACTACGATCAGATCGTGGTGGTGAATATTTGAGCCAAGAGTTTAGTGATCACTTGAAGAGTTGTGGAATTCTTTCCCAACTAACTCCGCCTGGAACACCTCGGTTGAATGGTGTATCCGAAAGGAGGAACCGAACTCTACTTGATATGGTTCGGTCTATGATGAGTTTTGCTGATCTTCCATTATCCTTCTAGGGATATGCTCTCGAAACTGCTACTTTTACACTTAATAGAACTCCATCAAAGGCAATAGAAAAGACACCATATGAGATATGGAGTGGAAAAGTTCCAAGCTTGTCTTTTCTACGTATTTGGGGTTGTGAGGTTTATGTATAACGTTTACTTTCAGATAAACTCTCCCCTAAATCAGATAAGTGTTTCTTTGTGGGTTATCCCAAAGAAACCAAGGGCTATTACTTCTACAATCGCACTGAGGGCAAAGTGTTTGTTGCTCGTCGTGGTGTCTTTTTGGAAAAAGATTTTATTTCCAAAAAGGCAAGTGGGAGTAATGTATTTCTCGAAGAAGTTCGAGAAAAGCAACAAATGGACATAGTTCAACCTATGTCAGAGTCAGAAACACAAGTGCCAGCTATGGAGCTTGAAGTAATTCCTCCTTTGGAGGAATCTTCTCCCATAACTGACCAAGCGTTGGAGGACGTGCATCCCATACACGAACCTCCTACTGTCCCACTCGAATCTAATTCGTGCGAAAATTCTCAAATAGTTGAGAAGAAAATTTCTCCTGTTGCAGCCCTTGGTAGGTCTAGTAGACCAAGAATACCAAACAAAACGTTTGTTGATTTCTTGTTAACCGAAAGTCCTGAGATAATGATTTTAGAATTTGAGGAACCTACTACTTACAAGCAAGCTTTAATGAGTGAAGACTCCGAAAAATGGCTTGAAGCCATGAGGTCCGAAATGGCATCCATGTCTGAAAATCAAGTATGGGACTTGATGGATTTGCCCGATGAGGTTACACCTATTGGTTGCAAATGGGTTTTCAAAGTGAAAACAGACAAGGATGGTAACATTCAGGTTTACAAAGCAAGGTTGGTTGCAAAAGGGTTCAAGCAAGTTCATGGTATAGATTATGACGAAACCTTTTTCACCTGTGGCAATGCTTAAATCCATTCGGATACTCCTAGCGATCGCTGCCTTTTATGATTACGAGATTTGGCAACTGGATGTCAAAAGCGCCTTCTTAAAAGAGGATGTGTATATGACACAACCGGAAGGTTTTGTGGATCCAGAATATCCTAGGAGGGTATGTAAGCTTCAAAAGTCCATTTATGGATTGAAGCAAGCATCCCGGAGTTGGAATCTTCGATTTGATGAGGCAATCAAATAGTTTGGTTTTCTAAAAAACGGAGAAGAGTCTTGTGTTTACAAGAAGGAAAGTGGGAGTAACATAGTCTTCTTAGTCTTGTATGTAGATGACATACTTCTCATAGGAAACGATATTCCCATGCTTGAGTCAGTCAAGGAATGGTTGAAGAGTTGTTTCTCTATGAAAGACCTTGGAAACGCTGAGTACATTTTGGGGATCAAGATCTATAGGGATAGGTCTAAGAGGATGATTGGATTTAGCCAATGAACTTATATAGATAAGATCGTTACTAAGTTCAACATGGAAAACTCTAAGAGAGCTTTTCTACCCATGCAACATGGCATGTCGTTAGCAAGACTCAGTGTCCTTCTGGACTTGATGAGATTAAGCGAATAATGTTCCTTATGCGTCAGCTATATGGTCCATTATGTACTCCATGATTTGTACTCGCCCAGATGTTTCATATGCCTTGAGCATGTGTAGCAGATTCCAATCAAATCCAGGGGACGCACACTAGAGTGCAGCTAAGAATATCCTAAAGTACTTAAGAAGGACTAAGGATAATTTCTTAGTGTATGGAGGTGAAAGGAAGTTAATTGTTGAAGGTTACACAGATGCGAGCTTTCAAACTGACAAAGATGATTTCCTATCCCAATCTGATTTCATCTTGTCTTAATGGAGGGGCAATGAGCTGGAAAAGTTCAAAGCAAAGCACTGTTGCTGATTCTACAACAGATGCTGAGTACATTGCTGCGGCAGATGCAATAAAGGAAGCCGTTTGGATGAAGAAGTTCATTCTAGAGCTAGGAGTAGTGCCTAGTGTTGGAGATGGTATTGTGATAATAATGGTGCCACAGCTCAGTCTAAGGAACCAAGATCACATCAAAGGTGTAAACATGTACTTAGGAAGTTTCATCTCATTCGAGAAATTAATCGTTGAGAGAAAAGATGTAATAGTTAGTAAAGTTCATACGAATAGCAATGTCGCTGATCCTTTGACTAAACCATTGCCTCAGCCTAAGCATGAGAGTCATACTAGGGCTATAGGGCTTAAGCATGTAGGAGAGTGGTTTTGATTGTGTACTATTTACTTTTAATTAGTTCACAGTTGTAGTTACTCTTATGATATGTTTGGTTATGTTTATCAATAAAAGGTTATATTCTTATTTAATCTTGGTTTAGTATTAAATAAAACGTTCAAAGTATTTTTATAACGTTTGATAGGATTGTCAAATACGTGATTTGACAAATGAAACCCTATCCAGTGAACAGGAGTTATAATATACCTTGGTCCCTAGTTCGAATCATTAAAGTTGAACGTAAATGATTCAGTTTCATGGACTAGATTGCAAGTTGATTGATAGCGCAGTTTCATGGGCTATGGGGACATAGAGATGTCTAGTCATTTGCATAGGCGTGTATAGTTGATACACGTCGGGCAGACCTAGCGGGAGTTCTCTAAAAGGTTTATGAGAATCTCAATAATATATTTAGTGGATTCCTTTGACTTGAGTATGACATTATTCTTATTTAAGGATTAGTATGTTTTTGACACTGTAAAACGTCGTGCCGTAAAAGGAGGCTATAAAGGCAGTGATCGGAACTGCTACGAATTGAGTGGGAGTTTTGGTTATACAAGACTGGATAAAGTCCTCCTAAGAGTTAGGATTGGTGTCTTGGCCTCTTGAAGAGCGAGAACTGAAAATGCATGGCCGTGCTCAAATAGATTAATGAGTTAATCATTTGTTTCGACAGTTCGAACTCGAATTTCAAGAAACAACTTGAATATTGGTATGGTTTACATACGATGTTACCATGTCATCAAGTTGGGCATTAAGCGACTTAAGGAGTTTGAAGGTTACATACTTGTTCTTAGACAAGTGGGAGATTGAAGGATTTTGTCCTCGATCAAGTGTAACAAACTAAATGTATATGGACAAATTATGGAGATAATATATTCAATAATATTAGGTGACCGCGACGTTTTGCTAAAACTAATTGCGGTTTGTTGGGCTATAATTGGGCCAACTACTAATATATATTGAGTCCTAAAAGGTCACACAATGTGACAGTCCTTGGATATTACCCAAACCCATTTGTGAAATGGGTTGGGCGGTTTTAGATGGGTGGAATAAGATGTAACTCATGAGTTTATTAGGCTCATAATGTGTGACATTATGAGGAAATAAAGCCTCATGAAACACCTCTTTGTAACCACCTTATATAGAGATATGGGGGTTACAAAGTTGAACTAACCTTTTTTTACATCATCTTTTGAGAGGAAAAATTATGATTTTTCTCTTTGCTCATCCTCTCCCCATTCGACCACCATACACCCCAAAAGCAAGAGAGTTTTTATCTCTTCCGTACTAGCATACGTGGTGATCCAAGGGTTGTTCGTGGATGTATGTGTGATGGAAAGTTAGTGGTCCCATTCCAAAAATAGAAACAAAAGAAATGGGTAAACTAATAAGGGACATCCCAAAAAGAAATATAGGTAAACTAATAAGGACCGGATGGAGTATTACACAATTGAGCTCTCTATTTGCTTAAAGTCGGATAATTCGGTCGGATTAATGCCCATCGTGTCCGATATTTCCATGCAACTTCCCCACTCCTTCCATGTATGTACGCCTTATTTTACAAAAAAAAAAAAATCAATGTAGACCTTAGTCAACCCCAGTCTTCTCTCTCACTCTCATGATAATAACCAATGATCTTCTCTCTCACTCTCATGATAACCAATAAAAGCGCGGAAAAAACAAAAATGAAAAAACCAAAAAACCGTCATATACTTAACCGCAAAGCAAACCCAAAATAGGGACAAC
Organism: Beta corolliflora; assembly: GCA_947648045.1. NCBI lineage: Eukaryota > Viridiplantae > Streptophyta > Magnoliopsida > Caryophyllales > Amaranthaceae > Beta > Beta corolliflora. The sequence continues at coordinate 2,225,406 of CANSZD010002921.1, read as the reverse complement.
ATCGTAATTAAACTCCATCGATCTTTCTAGAACTCCACTACCCCCTTTCAAATACCAGTACATTTCTCATTTTCACTCTACCAAAAAAAAAATTCAGAAGCAATTTTACTTTATTTACAAACAATGGAGGAAAATTACCGTTACGGAAGAGGTCGTAGTGGTGGCGGTGACAGGGGTCGTGGCAGAGGCGGTGGTAACGGCGGAAGAGGCGGCCGTGAAGGAGGAAGAGGCGGTCGTGGGGGAGGAAGAGGGAGAGATAATCAACACTTTCATCAACAACCACCACAATTTGACCATCATTTCAATCAACGTCCTCCGCAATTCTATCAACAGAGGCCGCAACAACATCAGCAACAACCACAACAACAACGACAACCACTACAACAACGACAGCAACATGATTTCCGTCAGTCTTCGTCGGGAGATCAGTTGGGTTCTGGCCCGGTGGGTGTGGGCCGTGGTGGGCTTCAGTTTAGGCCAGGGAATTATGGAGTTGGTGAGGGGTCTTCTCGTGGTCAACAACAGAAACAGTTTACTGCTGACAATTTTGCTGCTAAATTGCGCCAATCTTCTGATCGTGGTATATACTTCGCTTTTTCTTTTTCTTTTTTTAATATTTATATTGTACAGGAATTTATTGTGATCTGGAATTTATGAGATTTTATTTGTGAAAATGATTAGGAGTGATTTTTTATGTGGATTATTTGCATGAATTTATGTGAAACGCTTAGATCAGAAATCTAGGAGCGTTGTCCTTTTCATATATTTTAATCTGGAATTGAGTAAGAATATTTTAGTTTAGCTTTTTTATTTTATTGAAAATAGAAGTTCTGATGACGTTTTTCTTTTTTTATGGATGATATTTGTAATTTACATTAATTACTTGCATTGCTGCTACATTCTATTAAGCACGGAAACTTTTTTGGTAACGAAATGTTTGCATTCTTGAAACCCGTCGCATCTTCGTGTTAGTGAAGCCGGAAAATGAAGGAAACGCGAGGTTTTTCTAGTCTACATAATGTCGTAATGTTTTTGTTTTGGAGAACCCAGTCGCTTCCCTGCTATGAATATGTTGTAAGTCGAATTAATTGTTCCCGGAACGATTTCTTATAACGACTCATATTAGCCGATCCCAAATCATTTCGGGAGGAAAGCTTTGTTGTTATATTTACATTTACATGTACTACTCAGTTTTTAGTAGATGGGGCTCATAATATTTTGACTCTGACATTTCTTTGTGGTCTTTGGAAACTATAATTGTATGGAAAATACTACATTGATGACTGTTGTTCCTTTTGCTCTGTAATCTAATAAGTATATTCTAGTTTGAGGAGCTTGTGCCAGCATGTTTTTACTTACTCAGTTGCTCTAGTATGCAATATGTAATTACATATTCATTCTCCTATTTATCATGTTACAGAAGTTGTTCCGAAGATGCAATCGTTGAAATTGTCTGAAGGAACTTCTCAAGCTGCTGGAGGAATGATTCCTATCCGACGACCCGACAATGGTGGTCAAAACAGGATTCGCAATGTCAACATCCTGGTCAATCATTTTCCGGTCAGCTTTAATCCTGAGAGTGTAATTAGACACTATGACATTGATGTCAAACCTGTGGCACCTGTCAGGGGGCGCCCTGTGAAGATATCAAAGGCTAATCTGACTTTGGTTATGGATAAACTGTACTCTGATTACCCAGAATTCCCTTTGGAAATGACTGCCTTTGATGGTGAGAAGAATGTATTTAGTGCGGTTTCATTGCCTGTGGGAGACCTTAAAGTGACACTTTCACCTGAGGAAGATATTAGGTGCCGTGAATATGTGTTCAAAATTACTCTTGTGAGTGAGCTGAAGCTTCATAAATTGAGGGATTATCTGACTGGAAATTTACTCCAGCTTCCCCGTGAAGTATTGCAAGGGATGGATGTCGTAATGAAGGAGAATCCCAGGAGGCATATGGTCAGCATTGGCAAAAGCTTTCACCCAAATGACCCACAGGACTCGCCTCTTTATGGAGGACTTGTAGCATCACAAGGGTTTCAGCACAGTCTGAAGCCAACTTCACAGGGCTTAGCATTGTGCTTGGATTATTCAGTTTTGGCAGTTCGTAAGCGAATTTCTGTCCTTGAGTTTCTTAGAGAGCATGTTGACCTGAGTGTGGTTGATTTCAACAGCTTTCGCAGAAAGAGGAGTGATATTGAATATGCTCTGAAAGGACTTAAAGTTACAGTAACCCATCGTCGGACAAAGCAAAAATATGTCATATCTGGGTTAACTGACCAAAAAGCTTGTGAGATTTTCTTCACTGTTGAAGATCCTGATGGTCGGATTCCTCCAAAATCTGTGCGTCTTCTTGATTATTTTCGGGACAAGTATCCTTCTGCTCAAATAGAGCATGAGGACATACCCTGCTTAAGTTTGGGGAGAGGCAAGAAAGCAAATTATGTTCCGATAGAGTTCTGTGTCTTGGTTGAAGGTCAGAGGTATCCTAAGGAGAATCTAGACCGTCAGTCTGCCCTTTTGTTGAAGAACATGTCACTTGCTGCACCGCAGGACAGAAGAAGCAGAATCTGTGGCATGTTGCAAGATGAGCATGGACCTTGTGGGTATGTTATCACAAACCTTGTGGTATTTACATTTGCTAGTATTTCTAGGCTGGTCGTCGTTTGCTGTTATCAGCTTTTCTATGTGCTATACTTGCATTCTTTTTTGATAATTGTGCTATACTTATTGGGTTAATGCCTTTTGTCTTTTGTGCATACAATTATTATTATCTGTTACAATCTATTATCAATGCTCCGACCTCTACATTTCTATATGTCAGTGCTGTTTTCTCTTCGAAACTTTTCTGATGTCTTACCCAGACACGGATAAAGTGTCTACTCAGATACGGGTATCCAAGTGTCCGATACAGTTATCTCGTAGAAAAAAGTCAAGTTTTAAGTTTGAAATCAAGTATCCAAGTGTAGTGTCTTGTCGGACGCGATACGACACGACACGACACGACACGCGATTTTTGTGGTAAATCAAGGTGTTGTAGTAACATAGGTTGAAGATTGACCAGGGTGTGTAGAATCTTAATCTGATGATAGCTTCTTGTGGTTTTACAGTATTGTCCTCTATTTTGCTCGAGTTCTGAATTAGTTCTGAATTATATAGTGAGAAATACTAACTCCAGAATAAACAGTGTGATTCCTGCCTCTGAGTGGAAAACCTCAATATTGTTCAATCTACATAGCCGAATCTCGAACATTTACTCTGCCGCATTTGCAATGGTGGGGAGAATCATGCTAGTCACTAGTGACTAGAAATAATGCTCCATCTGTGTCTTGGAAAGTTAGGTATTGTTTAGTTCACCTTAATTTGAGTTTTTTCAGAAATATTAAGTCAATTTAATATTAATTTATTTCAAGATAAGTTCTAATAGGTTTTAATACGTTCCTGTAGGTTCAAATAAGTTCCAATAAATTTTATTAAGTCGTACTAACTAGTTCCAATAATTTATAATAAATTCCAATAATATAATTTTTTTAATATAAGTCCCAATAATAATAGTTATAACAATTTGACATAGTAGTAATTTACTTTTATTATCATTATTCATTAGTTATTGTTATCATGATTGAAAAATAAATATTAATGACTATAAAAGAACATTTGAAATCATAATTAAGATATAATTATGTAAATAGTATTTTAGATATAATTATATATATTGATGTTTGTATATAAATTAGCTACTTAATAATAATAATAATATTATTATTATTATTATTAATTGGAGTTGCCATGATAGTTCCAATAAGCTCTAATAAGTCTTTAGAAGTTTAGATAACTCTCGGTAAGTTCAAATAAGTTCACATAGGTTAAAAACTTGAGATTATTGCAGATAAATCAGTTTTATTGAATTGACATATGCTTTGAAAAGGGAAAAAATTATTTTGATAAAGCATTTTTTTAAGTGATTCTTATTACTCTTTTTGTTTCACTATAAGTGTTAAACTTTGTAACTTGACACTATTTGCATACTCTACTTCGACCATCATTTGTGATCATAGGTATAGAAAGATGTAGTTTTTTGAGGTCTTGTTAGATTCAATTCAATATATATTTTCGAATATTAACATTTTACAAACACAAATTAACGATATTAATAGTCAAAGTTTGACGTTTTCACAATTAAAAGGGAATGGAGTACATTTTCATATTATTTTATATATGAGCTTGGGTGCATCTTTTTCTATTCCATTGGAACTTTTTGGTTATTCCAATCAAAAGTTATATCATGGGATGTTAATTTAAAAACTACTCCTATTATCTTTATGGACGTTGTAGTTACCCTCTGACATGACTGTAATTTTGCAGGGGAGACGTCAGTAAAAATTTTGGAATCGATGTGTCAATGAGAATGACCCAAGTGAACGGTCGTGTGATAGAGCCACCAAAATTGAAGTTAAGAACTCAGCATGACAAAATTAGTCCCATCATTGTAGATAGAAATAACTGCCAGTGGAATCTTGTGAACAAATTAGTTGTTGATGGCAAGTCTCTTCTGCACTGGGCTGTTGTGGACTTCAGCTATCATGAAAGACCAGGTGATCGATTAAATATGGATTTCATTCCGAAGCTTGTTGCGCGCTGCAACAAACTGGGGTTGCATATGGATGGTCCTTTGTTCATTGAACAGGCTAGCATGCGTCTTTTGGGAAGTGCTGAATCACTAACTCCTCTTCTGGAAAAAGTTCAATGTCGAGCTGATCAGGAATTTCAAATCAACTTACAGCTTGTGCTATGTGTGATGACGAGAAAGGATGATGGTTATAAGTACATCAAGTGGATTTCTGAGACAAAAATTGGGATTGTTACCCAGTGTTGCCTTTCAAAAATGGCGAATAAAGCTCAGGACCAGTATCTGGCTAATCTTGGCATGAAAATAAATGCTAAGCTGGGGGCAGCAATGTTGAGCTTTTTAATCAATTTTCTTTGTTTGATGAAGATGCAGGCCCAGTGATGCTTATAGGTGCTGATGTCAATCACCCTCGTCCATCGGATTTTTCAAGTCCATCAATAGCTGCTATTGTTGCCTCATTGAACTGGCCGGCTGCAAACAAATATATTCCTAGAGTTAGTCCCCAGAGTCATGGTGTGGAGGAAATTGAAGGCTTTGGACATATTTGTCTAGAGCTTATTAAATGTTACGAAACCATCAATGGAGTCAAGCCGCGGAAACTTGTGATATTTCGTGATGGTGTCAGCGAAGGGCAGTTTGACATGGTTCTCAACAGTGAGCTTTTGGATCTGAAGAAAGTCTTGGGAGCAGTGGACTACCACCCTACCATAACATTAATTGTTGCTAGGAAGCGCCACCAGACGCGCTTATTTCCAGAAACCGAGAGAGATGCAGGTAGAAATGGTAATATACCTCCTGGCACAGTAGTGGACACGAAAATTGTTCATCCATTGGAGTATGACTTCTACCTCTGTAGTCACTATGGGAGCATTGGTACAAGCAAACCGACGCACTACCATGTCCTGTGGGATGAGCACAATCTTTCTTCTGATAAGTTGCAGAAGTTCATATACGACTTGTGCTTCACTTTTGCTAGGTGTTGTAAACCTGTTTCACTGGTTCCTCCAGTGTATTATGCTGATCTTCTAGCCTACAGAGGACGATTATATTATGATGCTCAATCTGAAAAACAGTCTTCTTCAGGACTTTCATCGTCTTCCTCTGTAACATCAACTTCAACTTCTGCAACTTCGTTTGATCTGAATGTGCTGGTCTCTGGCAGTGAAAACTTCATGTATTTTATCTGACAGGGGTTCGGCTCTCCTATGATCGCTTCTTCCTTTTCTGCATGGATTCGGGGAGGAGTCTCGCACAGCTCATGCTTTTAATAGCGTTGCCCTCATGCAACTAAAGGGTGCGTTTGTGCGTGAATCTAAAACTCTTAGCTTTTGTGTGTTTTTAAAAATAAGGATACTTTCTCAAGTTCCCTGCAAGGATTTGTTAATGTGTGTTGAACTAGCTCTACATCTTCTGTAAGCCCAGCCTATACTTGCCGAGTTGCCGTAAGGCTCTTTCAGCTAGGAATGTTTTGATGGTTTTATGTTATTATTATTAATGTGTGTGTTTAATATGTTCATGATTTATGTATTTTTGTTGATGCATCCTTCTGTTGCTGATTTGTGGTTTACTGTTTGTAACTTTGTAATTGCTTGTTCCTGGCACTATCTATAGCAATGATAGCCTAAAAACAGCCAGTTCTTTTTCGCCCTCGTACCAGTTGTTGATCCAGTATGATATTGTTGACATCATTTGCTCGTTTTATAGGATACTTTGTAGAATAGATCAGCAGGTTTTTTTAGTGCTTATAGGACATAATTACTAGGCAACCAGCACTGGGTGAGTGGGTTCATAATGCTGAACTAAAGTCATTTCAAGAAGATTGCGGTTTCAATCTTTTGACATTATCTAAAACATATGTTCCGTTTCTTTAAATCTCTTATTGTGAATTTCATAGGTATTACATTCTTTATTGAAATACTAATCTATGTGATTTTTATCTGAACATTGCTAAGTTTTGGGCTTGGGCTTATTATAATACGAGCCCGCTAATGGGCGCCCCGGGGCGTTAGATAAGAACAATCTTTTGTATATAATTACCTAATTAATTATTAACGGGCCCCTGGAGCGTTAGATAAGAACTATAATTTTGTATATAGATACCTAATTGATTATTACTATAATATTTACATCATTCCCTCTACATGATTAAACTTTGGATATAAAATTAAAAAAATCCGCACTTGCGGTTGCTATGTCATTGAGCTATGAGATCATAAACATAAGTTGTATACGTGATTGTGCCATTAATCAATTCACTATCCTATATGCTTACAACAATTTCTGCCAAATTGTATCCAATTTTATAAGAATGAGGATATTCACCTCACAATGTTGTTGAATTGCTGATACCAGCAAAGCGAAGTTCAAACTATATTATTTGCTTCATTTTTCATGAATCACAAAGCTTTTGAATTATATTTTCAAAGCTTAAATTTTACTGTCAACCAATGTACTATTCTGAAACCTATTCCATTTTTTATCCTCTACTAGAAGGTATTTTATTTATAAAAAGTAATTTATTTTGGGTTTAGGATTAATATAGGTAAGATATATTAGTGTTATCTAACGCCTCGGGGGCGCCCGTTAGCATTTGTCATCATAATATTATGTTTTCTATAAACTCTTATAAGAAGATAACATTGTGGTTTGGGATAAAGTTAGAATTAGTTCTTTGTCTGGTCGGATTAATTTCAGTTCATATCAATTTTGAATTATATGCTTTGATTATTTGAGGGTTTGACCAAGTTCGATTTGGGTTTGGTTCGAGTTGAGTTTGGAATAAGATTAAATGATATTCGGATGAAGCTGTAGTCATAACAATTATTTAGTTGTTGAAAGTCCGCTTTTTATAAACCTGGGGTTGTTTTGGTTTTTGTAATTCGTCAAGGCCTAATAAGGGGCTATCTTGAGTTCTTGTCTATTCCCAGAATATAAACCAAAAGTGGCCTCATCAAATGCGAAGATAATACCAATTGAAACCCTTTTAGGAAGAAGAGGACTACATCACATTGCAGGATGGCTTCATAAAATATCACAATGATTTACGATTACATATCAAATTAGCGGGGTGTACAAAAAATTTTAACTTAGGATTTGTTCTTTTCACCTTATTTTTTCTTAACTTATCTAGAATGTGTTTTTTTTTAATTTTCTAGAACTTTTCTAAACTTTATGAATTTTCTTATATTTCTGGACTTTTCTTTTCTTAAAATAAAAGAGAAAAGACCCTAACTTAATTTGATAATTTTTCTTGTTTGTAATGAACTTTTCATTTTTTTTTGTTTTTTTCAATCTCATACACGTAGGGGGAAATCTAAGGATTCTTATACAAGGAGTGAGATTCAATCCCCAAATCTCTAAAATCGGAGATAGAAGTGGCAAAATTGACCCGTAGTCGATATTTGACCCAAATATACCCGACTCCAGACCTGTCTTTCATCCGAAAAAATAAAACTGAAACCTGAAATAACCCAACTCGGATTCGTAAGCAACCAGACCCGAATATGACCCGTACTCGAAAACAAATCGACCCGAACTCGAAAACAAATCGACCCGAACAACCCGATCTGAAGTGACCCGAAAATTATGACTCGAGCCCGACCCGAAAATAATAATGTAATATTTTTCACGAATGACAATTAAGTTCAACAACCAAATAAAAATAAACAAAGAAACATAAAAGCTTCTAATTCAGAGCAAAGTCTTAATGTCACATGACAGCGTGGCAACATTGATCCAAAATATTACGTTATGTAAAAGATGTTAGTCTAAAACTATCTAACAAATACAAGCACTAGAAATATAAATGGAAAACAAAAGTAAAACAAATTTCTTGATCATGAATCTTCTCTAAAACCTAGGCCATGAGAGTATTTGAGGTTAATATTCTAGACTTATTCCATATTTGCTATTTGTTGCTGGTACTATTCTAGATTCATCTCAATGTGTAGTATCCAAATATCAACTTTTTGTAATTTTTGCTTATTGATAATTAGAGATATTAAGGTTCAAAATATAGTATCGTAGAATCGCAAAATGTAAGTGCTTAGAAATTAGAAAAGGTAATAAAGACCTGGAGGAAGATTGTTAAGTATGTGTTTTATTTATTTGGTACGGAAAGAAAGCTGACCTTACTCAAATTGTCCCGACCCAACAACCCGACCCGACGTTGACCCGAGTCATCAAACCCGATTTCGACCCAGCCCGAAATTTCATACAACCCGAGACAGACCCGGACTCGAATGGACCAACCCGACTCGAAATTTCATAGATAGTGTAGACATCACTGAAAACTCAAAATCTTTACTTGTTCTAAATCTACGCTTAGCATTCCCTTTTTTCAAATGACTCCGGAATCAAGTTTCCTCCCAAGAGGAAAGAATCACATACACACACACTCTCTCTTCCTAACCCACATGAAAAAACATGATCCTTCTCCTCCTCTTCCTACATATGCTTATGCCACTCTCACCTACACTTCACCACTCTTCCTCCATGGCTTCTCCCCTCCTCTTTCTCTCTCTTCCCTTTCTTCTCTTCTTCTCCCCTGCATTTTCTTCATTTTCTGATCATACTCCTCAAGTAATAATTCATTTTTATTCTTTCATTAAATCTTACCTTATTTTAACTTCTATTTTTTTCATTAAGATTTCATGTTTTTTGGTGCAGAATTATATAGTTTATATGGGTGGATCAAAGGGAGAAGGTGAAACAGACATGAAAATTGCAGAATCAGATCATTTACAATTGCTTTCCTCTGTTATTCCAAGGTATATATGTAGAATCATTTCTTCATTTTTTAAACTTATTTAAATTATCTTACAAATCATATGTTATGTTATTATGTTAATATGAATATGATTTTGGATTGTTATTGAATTAATAAAAAAAATACAATGCAGTGTGGAGAGAGAAAGAATGTCGGTGGGCCATGTTTATCATCATGCATTCAGGGGATTCTCTGCTTTTCTTACAGCCAGGGAAGCTTCACTGCTTTCTGGTATTTTCTTCTACCCTCAACTTTTAATTATTCTCATCATTATACACTTTATTCCTTTATAGTTTTGTTTAGATAAAGGATGCAACTTTAAATTTAATGATTTTCATGTTCAAGTCTTGTACATAAGGCACTTACGGAAAATGATAAATCAATACCTTTGTGAACACAATATTTTTACAGTGTTGGTGAATTTTTTTAATTACATAATGAACTTTTTTATGATTTGCCAATATAATAGAAAACATTTTTAAAACAAAAAACATGTGAGATCTCAGGCTTGTTCTGTAAAAATGGTTGTTGTAGTTGTTACTTGTTATGGGTCGTAGGAACTATTACCTGTAGAATTTTTTCTGTGTAAATGAGCGACTAAGCGCAATGATGCAGATAGAATTCGATCCCCGGTCTTGATTTCCACCCCCACAAGACTTTATTCATGAAATTAGCTCGTTGATGTTAGAAGTTAGCTGTTGGAAGTTTGCAGTCAAAATTTTTTATAACATAATTAGTATTCGGTAAAACTATCCTTTAGTTTAGAAAGATATCCAAAATGAACCATATCTCTCAATACTATCCTACAAGCTACCTCTTTACTAAAAGTATTGTTTATTAATATTTACTTTTTCAAAAGACTGCTTCAATAAGAACTACTTTACACTAATTCACCAAATACTACATATCACCATTAATAGAGTTTTGAATTAGTTCAAACTCTAAAATTTACTTCAAAACCTCCGCATATACAAATTGAATTCTACAAATAATTTTAAGTATATCTACAAAATCATTGTTTACTTCCAAGACTACTATTGAACTTTTATGAATGCAATTTTTTTTTTGACTTATTCTATTTTATATATGATGCATGCAAATCAACAAAACTTCTTCTAGTGCTGATAAATTACCCACTATAGATAGAGGGGAATTAAACTTAATGGAATTCAACTCAGCACATGATTTATTTTTAAGAAAAATTGTCCATTATTTAATAAGTAGAACTAGTTTGTAGGCCCGGGCTATGCCCCGAGAACTTATAGTTTTCATTATTAATATTTTACTTTAAAATCATTTGATTTAGTAGTTAAGACTTTAATATATAAACTTGAAGTCATGGGATCAAATCTTATATAACGCATTAACTATTTTTTTTTGCTGTATATGGATCACATGTAGTAAAACAACCCAAGGGAGAGCGCCACGTAGCGCCGATCCTTAGTTAAGAACACTTTTAATTTAATATATTAGTATAGATTTCCTGCAATATATTCTCCCAAACTACACTCCTCTGTTTTTTTAACTTGTTCTACTTTGATTTTGTGTGTTAATCACATATCTTTTCCGCTCTTGTGCCACATTGTAAACTATATTTCCTCCGTTTACTTAAGTTTTTCTAATTTTCTTATTGAGATATTCTTGACAGATCTTCTTAGATTCAATATCACCTTATTTGGACAACATAAAGTAAATGATCGAAAAGTATAAACAAGTAAGAGAGAAAGTTTCAAAAGTAAGAAAAAAAATTATAAAAGGTGGGTTTTCCACTTTTTCCTAGTTTTTTCGCACTATAGGAAGCACGAGAAAAGGAGAGAGTACACCACCAATGCTATTTTGATTTGTATGATGTTAATCGTATGATGTGTGTATCAATGCATAATTTTCTTATATATACTTTTTACAGTTTTCTGTGTTAGATAATCAAAGACATTAATGAGCAAATTAAAGCATAACCAGTAAGGTAATATTTTTTTTTTTTAAACATTATGAAATTAAAAATGCAAATCAAGGAACTATAATCTCCTAGGTATGAGTGTGGATCTATCTTAACCACACATGAACTGTATTAAAGTTATCTTATACTAGAAGTGTGATACTATCGTGGCAGGTCATGATGAGATAGTCTCAGTGTTTCGAGATCCAAGTCTAAAGCTGCACACTACCAGATCCTGGGATTTCTTGGATCAACAATCTGGAATTGGATCCAAATTACGAAACCAACATGCATTTGCCTCAAGTGATGTCATAATAGGAATGATAGACACAGGTAAATCTATACTTCTCATCCTCGAATTTGCCTAGCTATCGAATTTGGTAATGTTATGTGAAATTTATGTTGGATCTTATTATTAATATACTATTTGGAGAATAAAGATGGGACATTAATCACTTGAAATTAACTCACATTTTAATACTCCCTCCGTCTCATAATATAGTGCTTACTTCTCATTTTTCACGAGAATTAAGAAAAATGGAATGAGTGGTAGGATGTCCAAAAAAATATATTTAATGAAGTGCTTTTTTGATACTTTTGTATTGAAACTAGTTATTTATTTTCTTTTTCCTTTAAATAAAATCAAAAAGCAATAAATGTTCCTTGGAATGGTGGAAAACAATAAATAGGGTCACATATTTTGAGAGAAAAGTAGGGGTATTTTGGAAAGTTTGCGTAGAAATTAAGGATAATTTAGTCCAAATAAATTGACAAAAAAGAATATAGGCACAATATATTGGGACACCAAAAAAGGAATGTGAGCACTATATTATGGGACGGAGGGAGTAATATTTTTTGAGAGGTTATTAATAATTTATTCAATCTGTATATGTCAATTAATTTACTGAAGTGATGAGAAATTTATATATACTAAATCTGTTTTATAATACATGTACCATTTATTTTTTCACGCACTCCAACGCTCTTCTTTCGACATTAATATCTTTAATTGTGTACGAGTAAAAAATATAAAAAGTTGATATTTGAAATCACATTGAGACGAATTTAACAAGATCCTACTTGACTATGATTTTTTCCTACATAATTTTGAGAGAAAGACTGTCAAAGTTGGTTGATGATGAATAGTGTCCAAATGACAAATGATGCATGTATTGTGAAACGGATATAGTATATATAATCAAATTCCAATGTAAAAAAAATGAAAATTGTCAATTAACGGATCTGGTTTGGGGCCCTAACCGGATCCGTTGACTTTAGCTGGTTTGGTTTGGGCCTAACCGGATCAGTTATATTGTGTCAGATTCGCTTTTTTGCACTAGTGTGAACTAGAAAAAAAAAGTTGGTACCAACATGATCAAGTTATATATAAAAAGTCTAATATATTAATTAACAAAAGTTCTTGAGTGTAATTATTACCCCATAACTTGGTGTAACAACACAGAAACCACCTTTTTGTAAACAAACCTCAAATGACATGGATTAAATGACTAATTATAATTAATATCAAATTCATGTCATTGTTTGTGTAGTTCATGTCATTTTTGTTTGAGTTTGTGTCATTATTATACGTGTGAGGTGTTGTCATACAATAAATTATGGTGTAGTATTTTACGCCCACAACACACTCATTAATTATATATTTGATATGTACATTTCAACTAGTTTAGAAAAGTCATGTGGAAAATGTAGGATCTCAGTAATGTCGTATAAGGTCCATTAAAGATTAGAAATTAAAAATAAAAGCATATATTATGATTATTTCAAGGTGTCGACTAATAATATTAAAACAAGTTTATTTTTTTTTTGACATCTCAAATATTAAAACAAGTTGGTACCTCGAAATCCTTGGAATAAAATAGTCGAAGATTTGTACATTAGATACATTTGTATCATATAAGTTCAAGAACAATAATGGGAAAGACCATAATTGGGATGGTGAATATGACACACAAACAACTGAAATCTAATTGGACCATTATTTATAATGATAGGCATTAATTAATGCTATTTGTTTTCAAAAAGTTGGAGATCAATAATAGAACAGAAGTAGAAAAGACGTGTCGTTATGTGCGAAGGGGGTGGGGGGTGGGGGGTGGGGAGAGATTAGTGAAAACGTGATCATAAAGTTCATAACACCGACGATAATCAACATTAATAGACACAATCTATATGTACATCTAATACATATGTACTTCTTCCTCCCCCACAAGCCCACACAATCAAATGAGAAATCTCAAAACTCAACATATATAAAAATAATTTCCTTATAATCAATTTTTATTTATTTTCATGACCATTCCTATGTTATGAAATTATAAATAATGACCCTCAAATATTTGTTAAGTGGTTACAAATAAAAGGAATTTTTGACATAACCATCTTATAAAATATATAGTTATGTGAGATCTTATTTGATTCGTCTCGATATGTACTTTTGGAATATCAAATTTTTATAATTTTTTCAAATATACATTTAGAGATATTAATGTTCAAACATTTACATTGGCAAGCATGAAAAAGTAATGTAACTATTAAAAAAAAACGGAGGGAGTACAACTTTTACCATTAATATGTTCAATTATATATTATTAAAAATTTTAAAAAAATTTGGAAATATACTTTGAGATTAATTCAAGAACAATTTATATAAGTACATTTATCTTTATAAATTAGTTTTTACATATGGTCAAAGTTGATATTCAAATATTATAAAAAGTCAATATGATGCATCTATTAAGAACTTGAGGAAGTATAAGACATGCAGGTTAATTAATTTGACCACAAAATTTCTTTCATAATACTTTTTCCTTCATCCATTTCTAAATAAATGCCACATTTTGACTTTGACACCATTCATAAACCAACTTTGGTCATATGTTTAACAATAAATTATCATGAAAGGTTTTTATGATTAACTAGTTATTAGGCGCGGGCAATGCCCCGAGTTATTAATATTTTCATGTCAAAAGAGTAACATCTAATGTTGCATAGCTCATTAGTTAGAACTTTACTATATTAAGGCCCCGTTCTTTTGAACTTATTTTGACTGAAATTAAATTAAATTAAATTAAATTAACTGAAATTAACTGAACTGAACTGAAATTAAATTAACTGAACTGAAATTAAATTAACTGAACTGAAATTAACTGAACTAAACTGAAATTAAATTAAATTAACTGAAATTAACTAAAATGAGAGACACTGAACTGAATTGTATATTTAATTTTCTAAAATAATAATCATCGATAATAATCAATAAGTATTAACATAATATTATCAATACTTATTATTATTATTATTATTATTATTATTATTATTATTATTATTATTATTTATATTATAATTATAATTATTTATTATTTATTAATTATTTTAAGTTCAGTTAAGTTCAACTTAATAATAATACTAATAATAATAATAATAATAATAATAATAATAATAATAATAATAAAAATAATAATAAATAATAAATAATAAATAATAAATAATAAATAATAAATAATAAATAATAAATAATAAATAATAAATAATAAATAATAAATAATAAATAATAAATAATAAATAATAAATAATAAATAATAAATAATAAATAATAAATAATAAATAATAAATAATAAATAATAAATAATAATAATAATAAATAATAAATAATAAATAATAAATAATAAATAATAAATAATAAATAATAAATAATAAATAATAAATAATAAATAATAAATAATAAATAATAATAATAATAAATAGTAAATAATAAATAATAAATAATAAATAATAAATAATAAATAAAAAATAAAAAATAAATAATAATAATTATGGTAATAATAATAATAATAAATAATAAATAATAAATAATAAATAATAAATAATAAATAATAAATAATAAATAATAAATAATAAATAATTATTATTATGTAATAATAATAATAATAATAATAATAAATAATAAATAATTAATAATTAATAATTAATAATAAATAATAAATAATAAATAATAAATAATAAATAATAAATAATAAATAATAAATAATAAATAATAAATAATAAATAATAAATAATAAATAATAAATAATAAATAATAAATAATAAATAATAAATAATAAATAATAAATAATAAATAATAAATAATAAATAATAAATAAATAATAATAATTATGGTAATAATAATAATAATAATAATAATAAATAATAAATAATAAATAATAAATAAATAATAATAATTATGGTAATAATAAATAATAAATAATAAATAATAAATAATAAATAATAAATAATAAATAATAAATAATAAATAATAAAAATAATAAATAGTAAATAATAAATAATAAATAATAAATAATAAATAATAAATATTAAATAATAAATATTAAATATTAAATAAATAATAATAATTATGGTAATAATAATAATATAAATAATAAATAATAAATAATAAATAATAAATAATAAATAATAAATAATAAATAATAAATAATAATTAATAAATAATAAATAATAAATAATAAATAATAAATAATAAATAATAAATAATAAATAATAAATAATAAATAATAAATAATAAATAATAAATAATAAATAATAAATAATAAATAATAAATAATAAATAATAAATAATAAATAATAAATAATAAATAATAAATAATAAATAATAAATAATAAATAATAAATAATAAATAATAAATAATAATAATAATAAATAATAAATAATAAATAATAATAATAAATATTAAATAATAAATAATAAATAATTAATAATAAATAATAATTAATAATTAATAAATAATAATTAATAATAATAATAATAATAAATTATAAATAATAATTAATAAATAATAATTAATCAATAATAAATAATAAATAATAAATAATAAATAATAATAGTAAATAATAATAATTATGATAATAATAATAATAATAATAATATTAATAAATAATAAATAATAATAATAAATAATAATAATAATACATAAAAAAAAAAAATAATAATAAAAAATAATAATAATAAATAAATAAATAATAATAATAATATAATAATAATATAATAATAATAAATAATAATAATAATAAATAATAATAAAAATAATTATAATAATTAATAATAATAATAATAATAATAAATAATAATAAATAATAAAAATAATAATAATAATAAATAATAATAATAATGATAATA
The DNA here is from genome assembly GCA_947648045.1 of Beta corolliflora. Taxonomy (NCBI): domain Eukaryota; kingdom Viridiplantae; phylum Streptophyta; class Magnoliopsida; order Caryophyllales; family Amaranthaceae; genus Beta; species Beta corolliflora. The sequence continues at coordinate 2,208,881 of CANSZD010002921.1, read as the reverse complement.
ATAATAATAATAATAATAAATAATAATAATGATAAAAATAATAATAATTAATAATAAATAATAATAATAATAATAATAATAATCATAATAAATATTAAATAATAATAATTATTATTATTATCATAAATAATAATAAAATAATAATAATAATCATAATAAATATAAAATAATAATTAAAACATTAGATAAGATTGAACTAAACTGAAATTAACTGAAATTAACTGAACTAAACTGAAATTAAATTAACTGAACTGAAATTAAATTAAATTAACTGAAATTAAATTAACTGAACTGAAATTAAATTAACTGAACTGAAATTAACTGAAATGAACTGAAATTAAATTAATTGAACTGAAATTAAATTAATTGAACTGAAATTAACTGAAAAAAAGTTCAAAAGAACAGGGCCTAACTTGAAGTCATGTGGTCGAATCTTGTAAGGAGCATGTTTCTGGTATTTTAATATATGTTGATGACATGGAACGAAACAACTAAAGAGACAATGCCACGTCGCGTGTAGACTTGCTGAAAAACACTGTTTAATATATTTGTATAGATTTTTTTTGATAAGTAAGTAAGATATGTATTGAGCTCAGACAAATATACAACCTAAAGCCTTAGCATCACCAATCACCAACCTCCATCTATACAAATTTTATAGATTTTACATCCACTGTTTATCAACAGTTTTCATCTTCTTAGGTAATCTAGAAAGTATTCTACTTTTTACATGAAACTGGATATCATCTACACTCTTCTTCACAAACTGCACTTGCATATTCCATAGTGTGTTATTCCATTCCTGCCAAACTTTATAAATTGTGGCAACAATTCCAGAGACTAGGGAACTTACTTCCTCTAGATCTTCTGCTAATTAGTTGAGTATAATTACATGTGACAGCTCGAATACCAAGCCAATCTTTGATCATTTACAAGCATTGCTTACTAAATTGGCAATCAAAGAACAAATGTTCATGGGTCGCTGTACTCCTTTCACACAGCAGGCAAGTATCAGTATGGCAAACTCCAATCTTATGTAGCCTTCCTGTAGTTTGCAATCTTTTCATTACAGCTAGCCAGCTCATGAAGCTGTGCTTAGGAATGTTGTCATGATTCCATATTGCAGTGCACCATTCATTCTTCACTCCCTAGTCACAGGTGCTCTTATACATCTTAGCAGGTAATTGGGTTGATTCAGCCATTGCACCCCAATCTTGCTTGTAATCTCCTGTCCGACCTTACAAATAAATTTCAGAGCCCAGCTAGCAGTGTTAGGAGCCTCAAAAGTGCTCCAATTTTGATCTTTGATGTACATGGTGTGCACCCATTTTACCCATAAATTGTCAGCCTTCATAGCTATGCTCCAGGCTTAGCTTGTTTACCTACCATCGCAACATTCCAGATCATGACATCCCTAAAACCCAACCCACCATGGTTTTTGGGCTTGCAAACCTCCTCCCAACACACATACCCTAGTTTAGGGCTGTTACAAGTTCCAGTCCAAAGGAAGGCTCTACACACATCATTCACTTACTTTAACACTGACTTAGGTAACAGAAAAATATGAGACCAGTAAACACTAATGCTGAGCAAAACAGAATTTACCAGCTGTCTCCCCCCCCAACAAATGAAATATTTCTGGTGCTCCATATTCTTATTCTATTGACCATCTTCTCAACTAGTTTCTCACAGTTAGCATCAGAGAGTTTTTTTTATAGAAATTGGAACTCCCATGTATATAAATGGCAAACTACCATGAATGAAACCAGAACTATCACAAAGCCTTTGAATTTCATTATGCTCCAGACCACAACTATACAGAGCAGATTTACTTTTGTTTGCTTTTAGCCCAGTTGTAGCAGCAAATAATTCATCCCCTTGCAAAATCATGTTGACTGACTTGTAATCACCTTTACTGAATAGAATCAAGTCATCTGCAAAGCATAAATGGTTGATTCCCAAGGACTTGCATCTAGGGTGATATCCAAACCCAGGTTGTTTCCCGATATACACCATTGTCCTGGAGAGATACTCCATGCATAGGACAAACAACATAGAGGGGACACGAGGTCCCCCTGTCTCAATCCTCTCTTGGATTTGAAGTATCCACTAGGGACTCCATTCAGCATCAGAGAGAAAGAAGGGCTAGAAACAAAAGTCATGATCAACTGAATAAAGTTTCTAGGGAACCTTAAAGCATCCATCATTTAAATTCACAACTAACAGTGTCCTATGCTTTTTGTAAATCAATTTTAAGCAAACAACACTTTTGTTAAAATAAAAACTTTTATAATTTTTATAGATTTGAATGTACATGTTTAAAATAAAAACTTTTATAATTTTTACAAATAGATAAATCGAGATATTAATAGTCAAAGTCATGCATCAATAAGCATGAAAGTTGTGAATCGGCAAACGTGAAAGTCAAATTGTTGCACTTATCATGTAATAGAGGAAGTAACTTTTATCACTATAAATTGAGAGTAATTAAAAGGTCAAAGTTTGTCTTAGAATATCATGTACGCCTTATCAAAATTTATGGAGGCCTGGAGGAAATACTATAATAATATAACAATATAACAATATTACTCCCTCCATCACAGAAAGATCTGAACACTTTTGAGATACATAGTTTAAGGAGATTAGTTGTAGTGTATTACATTATTAAAAGTAGATGTAATAAGAGTTGGTGGGATAATTCTTATTGAAAAGTAGATGTGATACGCAATGTTATCAGGACCGAGATCCTTCTTTAGAAATAGTGGTTGGTAGGATCGAATCGACATGATCAGATTATAGGATCGTAAGATCCTACAAATTGGGTAAAATAATCATAATTATGATATAATATGGTGAAAAACTCATGTAAAAAATTTACACACATTAATTTCATTCGGAAATAGTGATAATATTTAAATACTCTAAGATTGAAGTAACATGGAACCAAAATCATATAGGAGAAAGATAATATGTGAAATTACTCTATTATTTTTTATGATAGGATCGGATCGTAGAATCGTTGGATCTCAGAATCGTATTAAGATCCTAACATGTGATTTTTTGTAGCTGGGTAGGATCGAAAGTTCTACAAAGTAAATATTTTATGCAGGATCGAGATCAATGAGGTCATTCCGTATCGTAAAATCATAGGATCGTAAGATCCGAATTGGGATTTTAATAACAATAGTGATAGGAGTCTGTGGGTCAAAAAGGGTATCAGAAAACTAACATAATAGTGGTGGGACTATGCCAAAAATAAAAGTGCTCAAAGTAATTTGAGAGAAACAAAAAGGAAAGTTCAAACTATTATGGGACAGAGGGAGTAACATTTGCTAGAATTAAACCTTGTTAGTTGGACTTAATTTTCAATTTTTCGGGTCACATTACTTCAATTTAGCCCAATTTAACCCAAAAGAACATAGCCTTAGTAATACTATATACTTCAATCGTTATTTATCGCCCCATTTGCTTGAGTTAATCCTAATTTTGTGAAATGATTTAAAAAAATTATTTGGGTCAATTAAGTTCGCATTATTTTAATTCGGGTCACTTTCAGTATCGAGGTACTAATTCAGATGTCTTCACAATTTCATCTTAAATCAAAATTGTGAAAATACAATAGTTTATTTTCACCAACTATACCATTAATATATTAGTATGAATCCGCCATTAACCACTCTACAGCTTTTGATATAATCCCTAATTCCCCTCAAAAAAAAAATATAATCCCTAATTTTTTTGGTAAGAAGAGGGCCCACCTAGGAAGGGGGAAATAAGGGAAAATCCTCCCTACAATGAGCTAGTGAAATCTGACCCTTGACCTTCACCAAAAAGTCAGAGAGCTAGCAACTGTTCTAACCTCCTATGTCGATATGATCTCTAGTTTGATGTGAAGGAAGGAATAACAAAGCCAAATGTACTAAAATTACTAAAAGTGTTATTAAGAAAGCCCATGATCTAGCCAATTGGGCTAGGAAGGGCTTCCCTCTTTGTTTGCTTATAGCTATAAAAAAAAATAAGCCACAAATAACACAATAATTTTCCAATTGTTATCGCTTCAGGAATTTGGCCGGAATCTCCAAGTTTCAGTGACAAAGGTGTTGGACAAATACCTCAAAGATGGAAAGGAGTTTGCATGGAAGGCTCCGACTTCAAGAAGTCTGATTGTAACAGGTAAGACTCAGATTTTCGAAATTTTATCACTGCTAGTAGAGGTCTGCTGACTGCTACAATGTGCCCACAAACTTGATGGATTATAAGGCATAAACTACTAATATTCCAGGACCTGAAGAAGTAAAACTTGAAGTAAAAGGAACAAAATGGAGATAATTGTGAGACTAAAACCTATGTCACTAGCCCTGTACTTGTGTCAGATCCCCCTACTTATTCAAGTATACAACTGGACGATTATATGAAAAATATGCTGAAGGGCTGAAGTGTTCATAACCATGTTATAGTATTGAGATCTGATACGGATAGTTAAGATGAAATGAGAAGTATCTGTAACATGGAGCTGAACTGTATAAACATCTTACAGAGGTTATCCTAATTTATCATGATATGCAACACAATGGCATATTTTATAATTTTGTGGGAAACTATTAGGTGTTGTGGAGAATTTTCAATAATATAGGGGTATCTTGGAAAGCCATTTTCACAAAAGTCACCAAAAATGCTCATGCTGTCATGCACATCAAAATTACTGAATTTTCATAGGAAAATAATTGGAGCAAGACACTACATCCACGAAGGCGGCTTATTAGGAAAAACCAGCAACTCCACTGCGACCAAGAGCTCATCACGAGACCATGACAGCCATGGCACCCACACAGCATCTACTGCAGCAGGTGTTGAAGTGGCCAATGCAAGTTACTTTGGATTGGCACAAGGCACAGCAAGAGGCGGCTTACCTTCAGCTAGGATTGCAGTGTACAAGGCCTGCACACTAGATAATTGTGCTGGTTCCACCATTTTGAAGGCTATTGATGATGCTGTCAATGATGGTGTTGACATTATATCAATCTCTCTCGGCATGGATTTACTCCTACAAGCTGATTTCTTAAGTGATCCAATCGCCATTGCAGCATTTCATGCCAATCAAATGGGGGTAATGGTGGTATGCTCAGCAGGAAATGGTGGTCCAGATCCATATACTGTTGTGAATACAGCGCCATGGATATTCACTGTTGCAGCTTCCAATATTGATAGGGATTTCGAATCAACCCTGCTCCTAGGAAACAATGCGAGTTTCAAGGTGAGATTACAACTCTAGGAATACTTATACATACATATAGACTCCATTGTTTTAGATTGAGAACTTGAGATTAATAAAGATGACTGCCTTCATTTTGTATTTAGGGGTCTGGAATCACATTGTCCAATCTTACTATGTCTGGTCAATATCCTCTAGCATTTGCAGGAGATCTCACTTCCATGTTCACCCCTCCATCCGAGGCAAGGTCAGTTTGATTCAAAACTCCAAGATCAGGCTTAATATCTTGTACTCAAGAATATGGCCCGATTTACAAAAAAGCTGTTTATCATACTTGGGGTCTTTATAGTTCTCTCCTTGTTAGCACTCAACTAACGTAGTGGCTAGTGGGCAATTAGAAAAGATAACCATAAACCATTACTATACTAAGAAAGGTTACAATTTTTCCGGACATCCTTTCACAGTACACTATCTATGTTTGTTAAAATTCTCCTTTGGTTTATTCCATTTCTTATTACAGCAATTGCTACCCAGGATCTCTGGATCCTAAGAAAGTAGCTGGGAAGATAGTGGTTTGTTTGAACACTTACCCAAGTATATCGCGGCGGATTAAGATGTTGGTCTTACAAGATGCTGGGGCAATAGGGCTGCTATACATCAGTAATGTTGAAAAAGGCGTGCCTTACGATTCAGGTGCTTTTCCCTTTACACAACTCGTAGAAGATGATGGAATTCAGATACTGAAGTATATCAACTCTACCAGGTATGTGAATTCATTCAGCCTCCACAGCTCTTTAATGCTTGAAATATCACGTATTTTCATTTAAAATTAGTTCTTTCACATGCTTCATCGAAACCATTTTATGCGTTTCAGCATTTCTAATTGGATGAACTCATTTGTTCCCCAGATTATTATGGCGAAAAAAATGTGAAAATATATAAAAGAAACAAACCACAATTAATGCCAAATAAGTCTTGGACTATGACTTGGGCTTTCTTATTAGTATCATGTAAATAAAGCAGATTATTTAATTACATCAGACCTGAAAAGCAGATATGGCACACACTCCCTCCGTGGCTCTGTCTTAGCTTGCTTACCTCGTCTATTCGTATTTGTATCTGTGCTTGACTTTGATTGATGCTCCCTTCGTTTTAGTTGTTCCACCTTGAACTTCACATTTACCAATTCACAACTTTGACCATTACTATCTGAAATAAACATTGAGACCAATCTAATAACATTTTTTATTAATAAAAAGATACGGCCAAAGTGTGGTATGTGTAAAGTGCAAAAAACGAAGTAATATTAAGTCAATATGACTTGCATTGCCCACTACAGGAAACCCACAGCAACAATCCTCTCAACAGTTCCTGTGCAAAAATACAAACCAGCACCAGTTGTTGCAGATTTTTCATCAAGAGGTCCAGGAGAATTCACTGAAAATATTCTTAAGGTGCAGAAGTTAATAAAATTCTATACTCACTCTTAGTTGTTATTGTTTCACCTATATCCAAGGTCATGTACTACTATGTTTAAATTTGTTCTAAAATAATGTTTCCAATATTGTTATAGCCAGACATAATGGCCCCCGGAGTTGCAATATTAGCAGCAAATATTCAAGAAAGTGAACCAGGACATGACCCGATTGGAAACAAGCCTTCCAAATTTGCTATAAAATCTGGAACATCCATGGCTTGCCCCCATGTGACCGGTGCTGCTGCTTTCATCAAGTCCGTGCACCATGACTGGACACCTTCTATGATTAAATCAGCATTGATGACAACAGGTATGCTGTAATTGACACCAGATAATTTTTTACAATATGAATTATTTTACAACAGTGATGCTGTAAGATGGTAACAGCACATTGGTAAAGATTTCAATGGTCAAATTTGTGTGTCGGAGACCCACAAAATAAAGATTTTAACATGTTATGAAGCAGAGGGTTTATAACTTTACTGTCAACTGATTTCATGTCTCATTATCTTACAGCAACTGATGCTGATAACACGGGGCAAGGTATGACAAATAGCTCAGGCGGAATAGCAAATCCGCACGACACTGGTGTAGGGGAGATAAGTCCAATCAAAGCGCTTGATCCAGGGTTAGTGTTTCCAACAACTACAGAGGACTACTTTCATTTCTTATGTAATTGTGGATACACAGAGAAGACCCTCCGATCAATGTCAAACACAATGTTTCGATGTCCAAAGGCTTCGTCTGACAAGCTTATATCGGACATGAATTACCCTTCTATCTCAATAGATAGACTCAAAAATAATCATGAAAAAAGGGTTACCAGGCATGTAATCAATGTCGGGTCCTCAAATTCGACATACACTGCTAACGTTCGTGCTCCAGAAGGATTGAAGGTTCACATTTTTCCAAAGAAGATGGTTTTTGAAAAGGGTTCTACAACGGCGACTTTCAACGTTTCATTCCATGGCAAGCAAGCTCAAATTGGCTATAATTATGGCTCACTAACTTGGTTTGATGGATTACACAATGTTCGAATTGTATTTGCTGTAAATATTGTAGAATAATTGAAGATATGCATGCATGCACACCACATAATTAGTAGTTGGAAATTACAAATGATAAATAGGAAGAAGATTTGATTATTTACGCTGAAGAGAAAATATGTAGTAAATGTGTAGATTTTATACAAATATTGAACAAAATCAAAAGGTTTCTGTGTTCTGGATATCTGTGAATACAAGGAATATTTGCTCTGATCAATGAAGAAAGGCCGCTCAATCATTTGGTGCTCACAACCTAAAAGGATGTCACCCTTTCATATTATGTTACTCTGACACCTTTATTTACCTAAAAAACGGGTGTCGTGTCTTGTCGTATCCTTCACTTGGATACTTCATTTTAAACTAAAAACTTGACTTTTTCCTACAAAATAGCCGAGTCGGACACTTAGACACCCGTATCCGAGTAGATATTGTATGGGTAGCACCCAAGTCTGCTAGCGGACACAAGTCAGGTGTGTTCGCTATAAAATTCCCAAGACGCGACCTCACTATGGTAAATAGAGTCATCTTTGATCACGGTCCGGGAGCGTGCTAGCGGCCAGCCAATAAGACAAAATAAGATAATCTTCCCTCCAGTCAGACTCATCTCAGCCATACACATGTATAAGGATTATGCACCCTGTCAGAGGAATAGTACTTTTATAAATAGCCATTTAGACTAAGTGGTGTGATTTCCACGGGGATCACGGACACCTGACTGAAGATTGCAGACACTTGAAAGATAATTTAGAAGATTTGATAAGAAGAGGTCACTTCACTCAATATAAGGCTCAGACAAATGATGGAGATCTGGTGAGGTCAAGTGGCCAGAATGTTCAGTCTCGATTGGGGGAGATACATATAATCAGTGGCGGCCCTATACATGGCTGCAGTGTAAGTAGGGCAAAGGCCAGTTTGAAGGAATTCAGGCATCAAGTCAATTTCAACAAAATCCTTCATTGGAGAAAACCGCCAGCCATGTCATTCACGGTGGAAGATGTGAAGCATGTTGTATACCCTCATGACGACCCACTGGTGGTCACGTTAAAGGTGTCAAACTGTTTGATTCACATAATTCTAGTGGATGGAGGAAGTTCCGCCAACATTCTATTCTTATCGACATTTGAGAAGTTGATGATAGGTCGAGATTACTTGCAGCAGGTACGATACCCGGTAATAGGATTCACAGGAGCATCTGCAATTCCTGAAGGAATCATAAAGTTGCCAATTCGCGTGGGTGAAAAGGAGGACGCTAGGGATTTAATGGCGGAATTCCTGGTAGTTGATGTGCCAGGAGCATATAATGTTATTTGTAGGACAATCCCAAATAGGATCGCACACCACCATATTATAGCTGATATTTAAACAATTTATTTATTTACAACACATGATTCTTCTGTGAGTTAAAAGCCTGAAAGAAACTAGTTAGCTAAATACTCCTGAGTAATTACAGAGAGCTAGAGATTAGCTAGGATAGAAAATAATTACAAAATATACTTATACACGTATTTCTACAAACATCCACGGTTTAACGTTTGTCTATAGTATAATAAATATTCTAGCTTGTAAAACTCATGTAATCAAAAGAGCATTAAGCAATTTCACACAATTTATTATCCTACTGTCAACTTATAATTATTTTTCTTGTTAGAAAAAGAAGGGTAAGTAGCTTATGGAAAAATATTGATGGTCAAAGTTCCTCGTTGACAAAGCGCGTAAATCAAAAAGTTGCATCCTTTGAAAAATGGAAAACCAGCAAAAATAAGTTACCTTTACTTTTACTAAATTGAACTTATCATTTATGAATAATAGACTTTATTATTATTGAATATAACTTGTTTTTGAACTCAACTTGTTTTTACTACAGGTGAACTTATTTTTACTAAAAATTATTATCTTAAGGTGAACTAAATATGGCCTTATTGATATTTAATGAACATATTTTTACTAAAATGAAGTTATTTGTACTGTTGACTTGTTTTTAAGGGTGTTCAGATACAGGTAGCTAGATATGTTGGTATTCGCATTTGCGGGTATTTTAAATAAATGGATCTTGTCCCGGCCAGGACAATCGGATGCCCGCGAACTGGGTATTTGGTTTTACAAGTTGGGTCATAGGGTACTCGGCTTGATTTTCTTCTAAAGAAAAATAAGCATTTAAGTTGGAAGTAGCTTGGTAGTATTGCTTAGGGGTGATAATGAGTATGTCGTGTTCGTGAACAGTTCGAACTCGGTTCGGTCAAAGTTCGGTCAAAACTCGGCTCGTTGTAACTCGACTCGAGACCTTAATGAGCCGAGCTAAGTAATGACAAGCTCGGCTCGAAAAGCTCGTGAATAGGCTCGGTTAGTTTTTTATATATATGGAAATAATGTATTATGTATATATACAAATATATATTTATTCTAGATATTACACAATAATAAGTTAATAGTTTTATAATCAAAGAATAAACTCAAATAATAGGTCAAGCTTGTTCGTGAATAGTTCGATAATGGCTCAATCAACGCTCGGTCAAAGCTCGGTTCGGTCACAACTCAGTTCGTCAAGTTTCGAGCTCGGCTCGAGTTCGAATAAACTTAAATGAACACGAGCCGGGCCAACAAGACTACAAGAGTTCGGGCTCGCGTTGACCAATAAGCAACCCTAGTATTACTAATCACTAATAAATAGCCCCTGAGTAGAGTGCTAAAAGAGAGCCTAAGGTTTAAGAACATTTATTATCTCCTTTAAATATTAGAAGACATGTGCAGTACTCAAGTAATTAAATGAACTAAGAGACGTTGTATGTAGCTAAAGTAGTAATTCAATAGCGCAGTAGCTTGATAATATTGCAAGATCCTATGGGACTATGCCACTAAATACTACGACATTATGGCAGTAGGTTAATCAAGTAATCAAATGAAACCAGAGAAGTTCTATGTAGCTGAAGTATTAATTCACTATGGCAGTGGTTTGATAGTGTTGCGAATAGGGGTGTAAGTGAATTGGACTTGATTGGATTTTGCCAAATTCAAATCCAGTCCAAAGTTTTTTGGACTTGAGAAATTGAGTCCAAATCCGATCCAAACTTTTTCTGAGTCCAGTCCAATCCAGTCCGAAACTTTTCTCTTGAGTCTGAATCCAGTCCAGTCCAGTCCGATTATTATATAATATATTGATTTTTTTTTTCCGATTTAGGTTCACAATGTTTTATCATGATTGAATCATTGAAATTCGAAAAATTAGACTCATTACATCCATTTCACAAATTAAGTTACATACATCTTTAAAGTCTTATGAAATGCAAATTGTAAAATACAAAAGACATCAAAAGGGTTAAAGTAACTTTTGCTTTTTCAGTTTTCGTTCTCACTTTGGAATTTTGGAGGGTAAGTAAAGATTATGGCGCCAGGTAAAAGAATTTAGATCGGAAATGTTAAAAAGTCCAAATTTTCAACAAAAATGATAAAGAATTTTTTTAATATATATATATTATATGCTGAAATATTTTTTGGACTGGATTGGACTTATTGGACTCCAAAGGGGTGAGTCCAAATCCAGTCCGAAAATATTTGGACTCGAAAATTTGAGTCCGAGTCCAGTCCAAATATTTTTCAGTCCAGTCCAATAAGTTTGGAATGGATTGGATTGGACTCTGGACTTTTCACAGTCCACTTACACCTAGACCTGGGCATGGGCCGGGCCGGGCCTGTTCACGGGCTCGGCCCGCGGGCTTGGGGAAATGGCGGGCCGGGCCGTGCCGGGCATGAAATTTCAATATTTTGTCCACGGCCGGGCTCGTGCCTCGTGCGGGCCTGGCCCGTGTTTTATGTTGTTTTTTTGGATTCTTGGTTGTTTTAGGCTAAAAAACAAAGGAAAGGGGAGTTCGGCCCGCGGGCCGGCCCACGAGCCATATACGCGGGCTCGTGCCGGTGCGGGCCTGAAATAAAATTTCTTGTCCGTGACAGTCCCACGGCCCACGTAGCGGACAACGGGCCGGATCGTGCCTCGAGCGGGCTCGTGTCGGGCCGGGCCCAAACCGTGTCGGGCCGGGCCGGCCCGTGTGCTGGCTCGGCCCATGCCCACCTCTACTTTCAGCAACTACCTTGTCCAATAACCATGCAGTTAGAGGAGCAATTAAATGGGTCAGGCCCAAGAGCGAGGCAATGAGTCTAAATAAAAAATTGTAATTTTTCAGGTCCCCGGTTAACAAAATAAACTGCCTCTTACCTGACCCACTTTTCCTCTCTTTTTCCGAGTCAGGTACCCGACCCATTAAGATTGTAAATATCTGAAAAACTACTGGTTTTTTTTGGCAGGTCGGCAAGTCAACGAGTCGGATTTGTCTGAACACCCCAACCTATTTCCTTACACACGCTTACTAGTGCAATTAATCTAATCAGATACTACATGTGTTACCACCATTTTTAGAAGTCCAGTAGCATTTATTATGGTACATTGTATTAGACCTCAAAAGGTTTAATTTCGCCTTAACATGAAGGCCCAACAAGAGCATAAAGCCCATTGGATGAAGTCAACAGAAGTCAAAGTCAACAGAGGAAGACCATCAAGACCATCAGGAGATGAAAGTCAAGAATAGTAAAAGGACAGGCAGTTAAAGAACAATCATGAGACGGATCCACATGAGGAAGAACGTGCATCATAGGGCAACAGTTATTCAACGCCAGAAAGTGGTTGAGATTTGAATCAAATATGATTCAAACGTTTTCCCTCCCTAGCATGCATGGAAGTTACATATCACGTTTCTCTATAAATAGAAAAACCATCATCAAGCAAACAACAACGAACAACACATCAAACTGCATTTCTACTTTTCTTAGCGTAGCCTAGCCTTAGCTTAGCCAACCCCCTTCTGGGGTTATAGTTTAGTTCCTTAGACATAGAACATGTTATGGGGACAAGGTCTCTAATTCTCCGATTGAAGCAAGGAACCATGGAGGTAACAGCCTTCGTGTGTTCCCTTTAGTTGTCCAGCCAGGCTTATCCTTCTATGTGTTGTAAAATCTTTCTCGAAGTTTGTGGCATGTATGGGAATGTTGTGCTTTAATTAATAAATTAATTATTGCTTGCTCTATTTATTGCATTTCGCCTGAATTTATTAGGCGTTGTAGTTTAATCCTTAATTAAATTGCAACAAAGTACGTAAGCAAGGTTTTATCTAATTAAAACTGGTAACCCCCAGGGACTAAGTCTCCCAAGACATTCAGTATCAAACTATTGGGTGTGCATTGACTTGTTTGCAAAGTCAACAAACTGATTTTGTACCAACAAGTTTTTTGGCGACCACAGTGGGAGAAGAAGATTCATAATCAAATTGTGAAGTTTCTTCTTCGTGCTTTCGAAAAACTAACTGTAAAAAACGGTTGTTTTTACTAAAATGCCGGATACACGTTCCAAAAAGAATAAGGAAGTTGCTCAGGATGAATCAAGTTTCCATAACATGGAAACTAGTTCGCAAATCCCTCCAGAGACAAGGGTGTATGGTAACAATGGTGAACCAATTCACCATGGTCATGAAGAGTCAAATGGAGAGACCCCACAAAGGAAAGTCTCGTCTCCAGGTAGTACTGGTCGTGGACTTATACACCAAATGTATGGAAAGTTCACAAAGATAGTAAAGAATTTGCTATTAAAAGCCAGAGAGAGTCAAAGAAAACAATTTGACTCTAATTACAGAGTTTTAGCCCATGAGTCTGCCAGAGTCTTCACAGAGATCCTCCAATGGATAAGTGAAGAGAATAGAGATATTAACTCTAGGCAAATTGATAGGATACTTGTAGATATAAATGATACTATGAGTGCAACTTTCACGGCAATGTCCAAGTCTCTTGCTACTGAAGTAGTTACGCGCCTAGAACGACTAATCGAAAAACACTATCAGTTAAATGAGAAACTAGTTAAGGCCTTAGAAGAGGCCCCATTGAATAGAGCAAGGGGAAGTTTTGGCACAGAGCCAGATGTTCTTCCATTAGGTTACCCTCCAAGGGTGCATTTCTCCCATCCTAAAACTAGAGATACACTTATCTCAAGCGATCCATAAACTTCCTCCCATGTGCATCACCCAAGGGCAATCCCCATGAGCCATGGAGAATGTAGTCATGGAAATCTTAGGAGAAGTGATGGAATGGAAGCGGGCGTGGAGCCAGGCTGGCACCAAGCGTCAGAACATCATCAACCTTCGGTTTCCATGAGTGGTGGACAAGTTGGTGACAACACACACCAATCTGGACCATCACAAGGAGGACAGAGGCAATGTACTTTTGTTGCAAACAATAATATTACACCTTATGTTTATATGCCTCCTAACCAACCAAATATGGCTGGTACGCCTCATTATGGGAATATTCCAGGGTCCCAAGCTCCATTTGCTCAAGCAATTGGTGCTTATCATCAGGGGATGCCCGTAAATGGACATGCATTCCCACCACAAATGGCATAAGGAACAGCCAATCCTATCTTTATGCACAACCAGAAGGTCCCTATGGGAGGTTATCAAAATTAACCTTTCAATCCTAATCCCAACACTGCATATGATCATGCATGAAACATGGTGTATGGGAATATGGGACACCCAGGAAGGCAGTAGGATCCATTGACAGCACAAGTTGAGGCACTAATCCAAAGATTAGTAGGGGATACCTCTAGGAAAAATCAGAGGCAAATAGGTCAAAAACCTTACCCTGAATGGATTAATAGAGCAAATCCATTTCCTAGAACGTTTAAGATACCTGACCTCACTTTGTTATCTGGAAATGATAGAATTTCTACTGAAGAACACTTAGTTAGGTTCAATTGTCAGTGTAGAGAAGCAGCTGACAATGATTTCTTAAAACTTAGAATGTTCTCCATGTCTCTTATTGAGACTCCTTTTTGGTGGTATACTAATTTACCACCCAATTCCATCCATTCTTGGCAAGATATGCAGGTGCAATTTACAAATCATTTTGCACGTACTGAGCCAGGAGTGACTTTAAGTGATCTGGCCAGAATCCAACAGAAGTTAGGAGAGTCTGTAGAAGACTACCTATCTAGATTCAAAATGGCCAAGATCAGGTGTCATGTTAGCATTCCTGAAAGAGAGTTTGTATAAATGGCTCAAGAGGGAATGTTAATTCAGTTTAGGAAAAGGTTTGATGGTCATGCCTTTGGCGATTTTGTTGAGTTAGCAGAATTGGCTGTAAGGTATGAAAGGAACCTACAAGCTGAAAGTGCAGCAAGACAGCAAAGTTTCTTTGCTCAAAATGATGAGCCCTTCCACTTTGAAACTGCACAAGAAGTGGACGTGGCAGAAATCATTCATGGAGCACCTTATAAATGTTCTCCTTTAGAGAAGAAAGAATTTATGGCACCAAAAGGATATGAAATCTGAACAAAAGAGGAAATATACTTTTGATGCTAAGAAGGCTAATTCTATCTTTGACTGGTTATTATCTAACAAAAAGATAAAATTGGTAGGGAGACATAAAGTAAGAACTTCTGAAGAAGTTAAGAGTAAAAAATACTGTAAATGGCATGATGCAGTAACTCATGATACTTCTGAATGTATTATTTTTAGAAACAAAATCCAGGATGAAATTGATAAGAAAAATATCATGTTTCCTGATGATGAAGATGTGAATGTAGTTAGAATGGATGAACCATTTGAACTATTATGTGGTATGGTAGAGGCTAATAATGCGTTTACTATTACCTTGCAGGCATCTCAAGCTACTGAAATAGGGAATCGGCTCTTCAACATATTGCTTGATGAAGGAATTTTGGTTAGGCCAAAGATAGCCATTGAAGAAGGGCTATCGGACATGTGCAGATGGCATATGAATGGGTCACATACAATAGACCAATGCCAAGTGTTCAAAGGATTCCTAACTAGGCAATTAAGTCTCAAAAGACTGATTATCTTAGAAATAGAACATCATGCCATGGAGCTAGAACAATACAAGGCCAACTTAGCCAAGGTTAAGGCGCCTGTTAAGTCCAACCCAACTCCAAACCTGGCGATGCATGAGGAAAGAGCTAAAACCTATAAAGAGGCTGCTCAAAAGTTCCCGTTGCAGACTAGGGCAATAGAAGGGTTGAAAGCTCTGAGAAAGGGAATGTGTTCACTATGTGCAGACAGGCTAACCTTTGAAATGGTTAGGACTCGGATCATTTCAAATGATCCTGTCTATGTGCCTGCTTATCAACGTCCATTCCAAAAATGGTCCACATGTCAAGGACCAAGGAAATTTGATAGCCCCAGTTCAGGCCCTTCCTCAAAAGGAAAAGAATGGGAGCCAAGTCAAACTCATGTGCCCAAAATTCTTAAAAGAAGGGTGAAGTCACATGAGGACCAGGGGAAGATGAAAATCAAGCCAGCAGTTAAGCCTTTGCCACTACAAGATGTCCAAAACTTATCTAAAAGTAGGACATTAAAGATGAAAGAGCTAAGTGCAAAAGCTGCTGCAGCAAGGGCTCAAATCAGCACTCAAAATGTGCAGGAGTCCCTTATTGCAAACATGATAATTGATGAAGAGGCGCTACAAGCTGGCATCACTAAGTTGTTACCTTTGGAGGAAGAACAATATGGTGCATCATCTACAAAGCATGATGGCCAGCAGTCAAAAGGGGGTGACTCTCTTATGAAAGAGATACCAGGAAATGGCTTTAATGAGGATTATGATTCAGATATTAAATCTGAGGACTTAGACTTATTGGTGTCAGACAGTGACTTGATGCTGGATGGAGACCCACTGATGAGCGAGCCTCAAACAGAAATGGGAGAGAGCCAAAACGCACAGTGTAATGTGGTCATGCTACCAACAGAGTTCAAAAAGTTAGAAGACCAATCAGAATTCCAGACCAATACCACATCATGGGCAGATGAAGTTGACAAGGAAGAGAGGGCAGGTAAATTCAAAATTACTTCTTCTCGAAGTTTGTCATCTTATTTAAATGTACCTCATAAGAAAGTGCCTAATAAGACATCTCTAAAAGCTAACCTAGAGAAATTAATCATAGATAAAATCTTTAGGTCAGTTGATGTTGATAATAAGCACACTAAAGCTTTATTTCTAAATGTTGATTTTGAGGGAGTTCATTTAGGCAAAGTATTAGTAGACACTGGAGCTACTGTCAATATTATGCCACTCTCTGTGTTTAGAAAACTAGGAAATACTAGAAAGGATTTGCACAATATACAAATCAACATAACTGGTTTTTCTAGCTTATCAGAAAAAGTGGAAGGAATGGCAATCTTAAAGATAAGGGTAGGAACTAAAACTACATATACTGGTTTCTTTATAGTCGAAAGTGGCACTAATTATAATGCCATACTAGGAAGAGACTGATTACATCATAATTATGTTATTCCATCATCACTCCATCAAGTTTTAATCTTGTGGAATGGTGACACTTATGAAATGGTTCAAGCACATGAGGAAATTTATCTAATTACATCTCCTGATTCTGTGTTTATTATGGACTCTCTAAAGTCAGTTCCTACTATCAAAATTGAGGTTGTTCTACAACTTGAGTCACAAACTCACCAAGAGATAGAAGACTCAGGTGCAATTCTCATTCAAGAAGTTGAGGACGTCCCATAAGTTGAAGACATTCAATCAAAATATGAATATGTTCAACAGGCGTCAAACTATGATCAACCCTTAGCTCTTATTAGTTTATAGAGTTAGGATGTATTTTTCTTATTAAAAGTTTATTATGATTATAAACCAAGAAGAATGTTGTAAGGGGTTTACCCCTATTGTTGATCAAGTTATGAAAGATTTAGTTTTTAGAAAATACCAAGAAGATTTTCTTATAAACTCTAATGTATGTTGCTCAACTTTATATGAAACTGAATCCTTCGACGAGGAGGATGAGAAAGTATGGGCTAAAAGCGAGGATATTAAAAAGGAAGTTCATGATCCACTAGAGGAAATAAATTTAGGGGACAATAAAAATCCACGTGTTACTTACATAAGTAAGCTCCTCACTAACCAAGAAAAACAGGAAATCATAAAGATTCTAAGAGAATTTAAAGACTATTTTGCATGGGAACATCATGAAATGCCTGGCATTGATAGGCAAATAGTAGAGCATAAACTACCTATCAAGGAAGAATTTAAGCATGTGGCACAAAGTCCTAGAAGACTGGCGCCTGAACTAACAGAACCTATACAAGAGGAAATAAACAAACTCCTCAAGGCAAAGTTCATAAGGCCTTGCCAATATGCTGACTGGATCTCTGATATAGTTCCAGTAGTTAAAAAAGATGGCAAAATACGAATCTGCATTGACATTAAGGATGTGAATAAAGCTACACCTAAAGATCAATACCCCATGCCAGTGGTTGATCTCCTAATAGATGCAACATCAAGATATGAATAAATATCTTATATGGATGGGTATGCGGGGATATCACCAATTAAGGATTGCACATGAAGACCGTAACAAAACAGCCTTCAGATGTCCAAAATTATTAGGCTTGTTTGAATATGTGGCCATGCCATTTGGATTGAAAAATGCTGGAGCAACATACCAACGAGCAATGGACGCAATCTTTAAGGACATGATTAGTAAGATCATGGAGATCTATGTGGATGACATACTTGTGAAGTCAAATGACTTTTTAAGACATAAAGAGCATTTGGTTAAGTCTTTCACCAGAATGAGAGAATATCACCTAAAAATGAATCCACTCAAATGTGCATTGAGAGTTAAATCTAGTAACTTTTTAGAATTCCTCATTTACAAAAATGGAATAGAAATTTACCAGAACAAGGCAAAGACAGTATTGGCAGCCAAGCCACCTTCAAATAAGAAGGAATTACAAATATTCCTTGGACAGGTCAATTATGTTAGAAGATTCATGGCTAATTTAGCTGGAAAGACTAAAAAGTTTTCACCACTACTAAGATTAAAACATGAATCAGAATTCAAATGGGAGGAAGAACATCAAAAAGCCTTTGACCAGATCAAACAAGATTTGGCAAATCCACCTGTGTTGATTCCTCCAAGGCAAAATGGGGAGCCACTAAGACTGTATATGTCTGCTTGTGAAGATTCCATTGGTAGTCTGCTTACTCAAGAAAATGAGAAAGGACATGAGCAGGCCATTTTCTACCTAAGTAGAATCCTACATGATACAGAAAAAAGGTATACCATGGCAGAAAAATGGTGTTTATGTTTATATGATGCATCAATTAAGCTCATACATTATTTCATGGCCTTCACAATAGAAGTAGTATCTCCAACAGATGTCATAAAATATATGATATCTCAACCTTTCATAAAAGGAAGGTTAAGCAAGTGGAGCTTACATTTACTACAATTTGACCTCATATATGTGCCACAAAAGGCAGTCAAAGGTCAAGCGCTAGCTGATTTCTTAGCAACCCATCCTTGCTGTGACTCAGGAATCATTGATGAAGACATCATTCCATGGGTCCTATTCTTTGATGGGTCAAACACCAGAGAAACAGCAGGAGCTGGAATATATATTCTATCTCCTGGTGGGATTCCAACTAAGCTAGCAGTAACCCTAAAGGGTCCATGCACCAACAATAGAGATGAATATGAAGCTTTATAATTAATTGGATTGGAGATGCTGCTAGAATTGGGAGATAAGAAAGCAAAGATATTTGGGAATTCTCAGTTGGTCATTAATCAAATAAATGAGGAATTCAAGAGTATATCACCAGTATCACAGGAGTGTGGTAAGAAAGCACAAAAGTTGTCCAAATAATTTAAGGAGATCACTTTCATACACATTCCGAGAGAAGAAAATAAAGTAGCATATCAGCTGTCTCAAATAGCTTCTGCTAGAGAAGAGATACCTTCACAAAATGAAGATATCATTCTCCAAGAAAAGATCTTAGAACCTCTCAGTGAAACTGATAAAGAGATATCAGAAAATATATTGGAAGTTTATAGAATTTCAATAATATTAAGAGAGGAAAAGGACTGGAGAGATGAAATTATCCAGTATATCCAGAATCCAACTAGGACAAAGGTGCCAAATAGAGTTAGAATGGCAGCCACCAAGTTTTACATATAATTTGGTGAACTACACAGAAAGGATCCAGAAGGATTACTTTTGAAATGTGTGGATGCTGGAGAAGCTCTAACCCTCATGGCAGAAATTCTCCAAGGACTATGTGGTGCTCATCAAAATGGCCTAAAAATGAGATGGTTGTTGCACGAACATGGTTTCTATTGGCCCACTATGAGAAAGGATTGTATAGATTATGCTAAAGGTTGCAAAAGATGTCAAAAGTTTGGACCTATCAGTAGGGCACCAGCTTCAGGATTTAAGTACATTCTTAAACCTTGGCCCTTTAGAGGATGGGCAGTAGATGCTATAGGAGAAATCAATCATGCATCCTCTAAGAAGCATTCATACATCCTAGTGGTGACTGATTACTTCACCAAATGGGTGGAGGCTCAGGCTTTCAACAAGATCAATACCCAAGTTGTAATAAATTTCTTGGAAGAGAAAATCTTTACAAGATTTGGAATTCCAGAAACTATCACCTTTCATCAAGCCACAATCTTTAGAAATCCTGACCTACTGGATTATCTTAACCAGTTTGGGATTACTAAGTTGCATTCAACACCTTACTATGCTCAAGCAAATGGTCAAGCTGAAGCTACCAATAAGATCATAGTAAAAGGGATCTCAAAACTCATAGACAATAATCCCAGAAAATGGGATGAGTTGTTGCTATATGCCCTATGGGCCTACAAGACCTCTAAAAGGGAAGCAACAGGAGTTACTCCTTTTAACTTAGTTTATGGACATACTCCAGTGATCCCAGCTGAAGTGAATGTAAGATCATCAAGGGTAGCCCAACAAATGGGATTATCAGGAGATGATTATTCACAGGCAATGAACCTTGAAATCATGGATGCTCTAGAGGTTAAGAAAGAAGCTCTAGCCAAAATGAGAATCCAAAAGGAAAAAGTTGCTAGGGCCTATAACAAAAAGGTAGTGCCTAAAGAATTCCAGGAGAATGATAAGGTTTGGAAAATGTTTCTACCAGAAGCAGCCTACAAAGATCCACAATTAGGGAAATGGTCACCTAAGTGGCAAGGTCCCTTTATCATTCATAAGAAAATGTCTGGAAATGCATACATATTAAAGGATATAAATGGCAATATAAGAGATAGAGCCTTAAATGGCAAATTTCTAAAGAAATATCATCCATCTATATGGGAACAACATGATCCTGTGTTTCAACAAAAACATGCAGAATTATTTCAAACAGCTAGGGATCATTAAAATTACAACATTAATAATAATGTTACATCTTAGACATTCCAACATTGTCTAACAGCTAAACTAAAGTTTTTAATGGCTGACCAAGTATTACAAAGTTTTTCCTTCTGAAGGATCCAGCTTTGTGGTACAGACATATCTTTGAACATCTCTTACCTCAAATGAGCAAGCTTGGTTCGCCCTTGGTGCAGCTTCTTCTCTTCAGTATCAATGGAATGCTGGAGTGAAGACTTCTCATTGGTAAGGTTGATCTCCTCTTTATTGATCTCAGCCAAGCGATCTTGTAGAGATTGCCTTTCCTCAGAAAGAAGCTTCAGCTTCTGATCAAAAGAACTCAAAGAATCTTGATCTATTTACTAAAGCTTTTAAAGGATTTGGCTTAAGCTTCCAAAGAAGCTTCCTGAAGTTTTTGAGCTGAGAACTTTGGAGATTGAACTCTTGATTCAGCATTACATTATTGAAGGAGAAAAGTCTCTTTGACATAATCAAGGCAAGGTATCCAGTACTCAAAACCTTGAGAAATTAGGGATTCCAAAATCTGCTTAAGAGTCTGTGCAGAAGCCTGATCATATGGGTTGTCTGTTAAGGTCAAGCAGAGATCCCAGATTTTGTCTTCTTGTTTCATGTGCTCAGGAGACTCATCACTGGAAGAATGATCATTGCTAGCAGAGGCAGGTTGATCTGATCCCTCACAATGATGGTTATTTCCAGATTAACCTCTTTCCCTTCATCAGACTCTTTCATCACGCTTGCTTCTTGAGTGCTTTCCTCTGCATCATAAAGAAGAGAAGCCAAGTTAGCAAGAGAGTGAAGTCTGGTATCATGAGGACATGGACTCATATAGAGGAAGTCTAAAATGAATTCATGAGGAAAGAAAGGCGAACTAGTCCCAGAAGTAGATGGTGAAGTTGATGAAGAACCTTTGCACACAGAGGTAATCACAAGCTCAGGGTTGCTCCTTAAAGGTGCGACCTCTAAAGGAATAACATCTTTTGGAATTTCACTCCTAGCAATAGAAGATACTGCCTCAGCATTTGTTGAATCAGTAGCTGAGCTTGGAACTTCAACATTTAAAGGGCTTGACTCCAAGGGATCTTCATTAGACTGATGAAATAAGTCCTCATCAGGAGATTCCACATGGAAATGACCAGCTTCTTCCAATTGGGGGGCAGTACTTCCCTCCAAAGGGGGAGTAGCCATATTCTCCAACTGGGGGGCAACATCACTTGAAGGAAAAGTGGGAGGATTGATGGCAGATTCATCAACAGTACCACCCTTTGAGTTTAACTCTGGGTCAACTGTCTTGGGAGTATCTCCTGAAGGATGGCTGGTAGAGCCAAGAGGTGATAACTTCTCAGAAGAAGGATGACTGGTAGTCTTGGGCTCAGTGTCATCAGCACCAGAAGGACCTGGAATAAATTAATCAGTATTCCACAAAAACTGAAACTTCTTATAAAAAGAGTAAAGGTGATGTTCATACTTGCTTTGACTCCGGGAAGTTTCCTTTTGAAAATTTGAGATATGGTCTTGTCATCATCTTCATCAGAGGAGATGATGTACTGCGGTATCTCTGAAAAAGCTTCCAACTTAGGAAGTTTCCTGCTGGAATGTCTCAAAGGTTTGAGAGCAGAAAGGCAGCTATAATCTCTCTTTTTTGTAGCCTTCTTAAGAGGCTCAATCTGCTCCACTAACCCACTGGGTTGAGTGTCCTTGGAAGCAGAGAGACAGTTGTAATCTCTCTTTCTTGCAGCTCTCTTGAAAGGGTCAATCTGCTCCATTGGCCCTATGGATTGGATGTCCTCCACAGTCTAGACATTTCCATAGGAAGCCCCTTGATCATAAGCAGCATCATCTTCGTCCTCTGAAGAGGTAAGAGGCTAAACCCTTTTGTCTATGGTATTCCAATAGAACTGGTCATATCTAGAATCTGTTGTCATACCATCAGGCACTCTTAGCTTCTTCTTGCCAGCTTTCGCTAAAAGTCAAAAGGAAAGCATAAAGAAGATTTAATAATATTCATTCCTACTGAAAGTTATAAAATAACTGAGTAAAGAAATTACTTACAGCCTAAGAAGAGCTGATTCTCAATGTTCGCAAAAGCATCAGAACATGTTGAGTTGTTTGGGAATATATGATCCCACTATAGATGGAAGCCTCGAACAGCTTTAGTGATCCATTTCCAAGGAGAAATGGATATAGAAGTAAGGCTGAGAGTTTTACTCTGAAGGGCTCTACCCTCTTCAAAACGACCTCTTGCAGTCCAAGGATCATTGCGGGTCAAAAAGTAAGGTATAGCTAGTGGTTGGACCAATCCAAATTGTCTAGCTACCAACTGTGGGTTATAGGCTTCAAAGTCAAAGTACTCAGGCACATCAGCTATTAAATCCCTAGACCTAAGAACACAACTCCAAAAGTTACCACTCCATAAGGAACTAGAGTGGATGTTAAGGGATTGTAGCCAAGCAGGCACTTCTTGATGGCGCCAAGTTTCATTTTCAACAGAAACAACCATCTTACCCGGGAAAATATTCCAGACACCAGGATTGGACTTAAGTACCAAGAAGTACAAGAGAATCAAGCTTGGGTGCCAAACCTCGTCTGAAGATACAAGATTGAAGCAGACTTGACCATAACAGCTACAATCATCAAGACTAGAGAGGAACACAAGAGGATCAAAGGAAAGATCTTCCTCCTCCGAACCCTTGGATGCTTTAAAAGCAGAAGAGGGATTGAGAACCATCAAACAAGGTAAATACATATGGCCCCAGCAAGTCAAGAACCATAGAGGTCCAAATCCCTTGTCAGTAGAGAATATGGGAGACTCAGAGGTATGAACTCCAAAACCTTTAAAGGATTCTCTGCTCCTAAAAAGACATCTATAAAGTTGTCCTAATAGAACAGGAGCCAAAGCTACTTCTTCAGAAGTAGAGGAGATGTTAACAGATAGATATAGCCATAATGTTACTACTCCTTCAGCTCTAGACATCATTAATTTGGAAAAATGTAAAAGTAAGAAAAAGTACTTCCTCTTCAGAAGTAACTTCCTCACTAGTATCCTTATTGATGAAGAAATCAACAAATTTCTTAGAGCCACACTTGCTAGCACTAGCAGAAGGACTAGCAATCTGGCGAAAGGTTGATAAACATTGACTATACAGCTGATTATGTTCTTTAACATGGTGAAAGATGGGAAGTTCAATTCCATATTTACCTGTTGGAGAAGTCCCAGTAATGAAGGCAATATCAGCTAATGTTACAGTCATTGGTCCCTATCGAAACAAGAAGCAATTGATGGCAGGGTCCCAATAAGCTAATAAAGCAGTGGACATAGCCCCATCAAAGGGAATGGTTTCATAAGAAGCTAGTCTCAAGAAGGACAATATTTTGTTCTTGGACCACTTGTCATGAAAAGGTTTCATGCGCAGAAACCATGCTCTTGCATCCACTCCTGAAATCCAACCATTAAAAGGCTTGCTGGTTAAAGGCCAATGCAAATGTTGAAGGGATTTTGGGGCAAATGGAAGCGTTCTGGGTTTATTATCCTCTAAGATAATATGGTCCAAGAACGGATAACATTGCTGCTCTAAGATAATTTGGCGCTTTGGTTTTTGAATCTTAAAAGGAAAACAAGGACCAATAGTGGCAATTCTCTCCTCTAAAGGAGTATTAGAGTCAGAGCTTTTGTTCACATACCAGAACACTTGAGACTTACAAGTCCCAAGGTTCACTCTAATGGCGTTGCATAATTGACGAGCTGCCTCAGATTGCATGGCATCACGTTTTTTAGCAAGCGCTTCACGAATTTTTTCTTCACGAATTCTTTCATTAGACATGATGAATTGGAATTTGGGGATGGTTTTGAATTCGTAAAGAAATGAATTAAATTGGTCTGAAAGATCTTAAATTTTCCTGAAATCCTTGAAAAATGTATTAATGGGGAAGACAACCAAAATGAAACAATCTAAGAAGAGAACACGTGTAGAATGCGTTGTATGTTTTATTTTGGGTCATGTTTTATTGGGCCATGTTAAAGCCTAGTTTTAACAAATTAAAACGTAATGTCCTGAAGTCATACTAAAAAGCCCATTTCCAAAGGGCGCGTGACTTAAAAGCCCATATTAAGGGGTCAGTTACTCAGAAGCCCATTTCAAAGGGGCGTAACTTTTCATTTTTCAAGAGACGGTAAATCTCTTAATAAAAAGGGGTAAGTGTAATGAAATTATCACACTACTCATCTCTTGATCAATAGCCCCAGAAAACCCTTCATCTCCCAAAAACTCTCTCAAAAACCTCCTTCTCTAGAAATGGACGCCCCTCAACCTTCCGTCGAGTCCTGCATTACCGGAACTCAAGAGGTCAACCCTCAAGAGGTTGACCAGCCCTTCCTCCCTCCTCCAGAGATACCAGAGGAGAGAGAGGAGGAAGAAGAGGAAGAGGAAGAGGAAGAAGAAGAAGAAGAAGAAGAAGAAGAAGAGGAGGGTACTCCTCCACCATTAGACGAATCTGATGATGAGGATGAGGATGAGGATGAAGATGACGATGAGCCCCCTGTCCGAAGGAGGAGGGTTGATCGTTTCCCCGAGGAAACCTCCAGCCAGGGCCGTCCTAAACAATTTAGAGGCCCTGTGCTAATTTTAAAATTAGGCCCTAATAATTTTTTGATAGAATTTTAAAAATTTCTAATTATTATTTTTTAATGATTCAAGTTATACGTAAATAAGTTTTAGTAAAAATTTCACACTTTTGCTCTTATTTTATATTTGATAATCAACATCCTCTATAATAGATGGGTTTCTAATTTTAACAAAATCACTTTTATGTCCAAGCTAAGCTTTTTTGTTTATTACTATATTATTTCATTATGGGTTTTTAGAGGAATTCACGTGAACACCAAAGTGCCCCATGAATTCTCTTATATAATATGGAATAGAGATTAGCATTAATATTGGATGGAAAAAATATTATGAGTTGATTCAATGAACAAAAGGAATATTAACTCCCATAGTAAATCAACTCACAAAAGGGAAATTCACTCCCATATTAAATGGCAGCTTTTGAAGCATACTCTGTGTATCTTTTGTAGTTGCTTTTAAGGATTAAAAAAACAAGCCTTTAGGGAATCGAACCCCTGACACTTGATAGCATAGCAAGCACCTTCGCGATGCATAATCACCACTGAGCCACAACAGATTTTTGCTACTTTAGTACAAGATATAATCTATATTAGTAAACAAAATTGGAGGCCCTTCTCCTAACGGGAGCCCTGTGCGGTGGGGCTGGTTGCACAGCCTCATCACCGGCCCTGCCTCCAGCGGTGAATACCGCTTTTACCCTCCTGGAGGTGGCTCCAGTGATGGTGTTACTGGAGACGATGATGGCGCCTCTGAAGAGGACACTGACGCCTACAAGCTACGGTCTCCAAGGGACTAGATTTAGGCCTAGGATTTAGAATTCAAAAATTCTAAATAGGTTGTAATTTTTATTTTAATATGAAAATTTCAGCCCTAGGTTGTAAATTTTTTTTATTATTTATGAATTTAAATTTCCTCAATTTGGTCCAAATTTTCATTATGTTTGCATTGTTTATTTATTTTGTTCAATATAAATTGTGCAAATTAATATGTTATTCTAAAATAACTGTCAAATCAAATAATGCAAACTCTACGGTTAAAATTGAAGTAAAAAGAGATGAAGTGTCTCTTGGGATACTAAAACTCTGAAAATGTATTAATGAGATGGAAAAAAGTTACTTCAAAAAGTAATAATTACCATCTAACTTCACACACCGCTAATGGCAAACTCCATAAGTGATATGACACATTAGGGGGCAATGGGCAGACCCATTCTTACCCACTAGGGCCATAACTTGAAGTGGTTGATATCAGTTATCAAATTACGTGATATGTTATCTAAAAAGATAATATCAAACGCTTCATGTATCCTTAACAAATAGGGATAACAGTTAAGATAATTGTATTATAAATACGTTATTTTAACCCCTAGGTTTTGCACTCTTAACACTTTGTTTTACCATCCAAAACCCAAAAAATTATTGAGTATGGCTAATCAACAAATCGCTCCATTACTCTTCCCTGGAGAATGTTGGAGGCACCGATTCAATAGAGACATCACACAAGAAGATTGGGAAGAATTCAAAGAAGAAGAGATGAAACAATGACAATCCAAAATTACAAAGCTCTTTGGAAGCAATCTAAAGGTCCAATCTGGAGACTTAAAGGAGCAAGGGCACAGTGCTACCATCATGGGAAGAGATATAGACTTCCTAGCGCTAAACTTGTGGCCAAAGATGGACAAGGGAGAATTATTGAAACTCCTAAGCGTCTGCAAAGCATGGGGAGAATGTATTGCAAAACAATACTTTCCCCCTGAACTTGCATTGAAATACCATAGGGCTATAATCTGTGAAGGTAGCCTGGGTGTTTTCACTAGAAAATATAGGGTAGTCCAAGTGGACGAAAATATGAGTTTCAAAAAATTCATACAGTACAGGTGCACTTGTCTCTTGTGGCAAGAACGCCTAGGGGAAGGAGGCATCCCTATACTCCCAGAAGATTATTCGGATGATGATGACCCTGATGTTGATGAACATGAGGAGCCACAAATCACCATCAGTTTTGCCCATCTCCATGCTTGATAGATCAAGCAGCATATCAAGTCTTTGTAGTAATAGTGCATAGTTTAGATTTGCTCAAGTTAACAATGTATCTATCTTTAATTCAGTTGATAAATGTCTTTTAAAGATATTTTATGATTTATTTCATTAATGAAATAACTTTTATCCTGTTAATTTTTAATATATCTCCAGATCATATAAAAATTATGGGCTTAAATACCATGGTTCATAAAATGAACAATAAACCCAAAGAAGTGATCTTAGGCACAAACGCCTAAAAAACGGTATATTAATCTTAGAGCTATCAACAAATTGATAATTTTAAAACAAATGATAATTAAGGAAAAGTCAAAAAGTCTCTCCAAAAGAGGTTAAAAGTACTTAATTATTTACTGACCCCAGAAGTCTCAGAAGTTATTACAAAAATCACCGTTGAACAAATGGGTTGATTATTTAAAGGGTCCTAGCCATAGCATATTAGCATTACATTTTCATTTCAAAAAATCAAGATGAATAACGAAGCATATGCAAACATAGCCGCTGAGTTTGATGATGATTGTTTCAATCATCGTTTCGCCTTCAACAACATAGAGGAAGACAAGGTTGCTTTCATCACAAATGAGAGAGCCAGATTGACCGAAAAGATGGCACATATCTTTGGCGATGAACCGGTAATGGGGCCAAGAGATCCTGGGCTGGTTGAATCAAGCGCTACAAAGGTCGGTTCTAATATCGATCTCTTGTCTACCCACATATGGCCCAAATTGGATGGGAAATCACAAGACAAACTGTTAACAGTTTGCAAGAAGTGGGGAAAGGAGGTTTCCACTATCTTAAATTTCCCAAGACCTCAAAGGATGAACTGGGTTTATACCAAGAATCTAGTTCTTTCTTGCACCCAATCCTCCCTCAAAGTGGTGACGATGGAAGAAGGCCAAGACGAGCGTCATGGGAGGATAGTACACTTCAAGTGTGCGTGCGAACTGTGGAAGCTATTGGTCCAAGAACATTTCTTTGCCTGGATATATATTGCATTAATCGATAAGAGATATGCTTGGGACAACAGTTACCACAGGGATATCTTGCCCCCCTGAAGATGATCACTACGTTGAAGTCACCAGGAGTAGTGCAGGGCGCGAATTAGAAGCCAGCGAATACAAGGCTATGGTAGAGACAGTGTGTAGGAATCACTTCCAAATGTTGTCTCTAGTTCCAAGTATTTTCAATTAAAATGTCATTAATGACTCTATCTTCCTAAAGATAAGTCATAAGACAAATGTAACCAAGTTACCCCAAATGGTAATTTCATCAATAATACATTTGTTTTATTATTATGATTCGACTGCTTTAATATAAGTTTTGTTTCATCAAATTGAAATAAAACAGCTATATGTCCATTTACTAATTATACTCCCTAAAAGACCGTCTCTAGTTTTCCATAAAATGAGGCAGTAAGGAAATAATTATTGGACGGTTAAAGCGCCTAACTTTATATATATGTGTGTGATCTCCAAAAGATTCTAAAAAATCAAAATGGATTACACATATCTTCCCATGTTTCATCCATCTACTCCTAAAAATATGCCATATCCATCAAAATGCCCAAATCATCACAAGGCATTGAATGTCATATCTAGAGATAAGGTTGAATTTAGTAATAACGAATCCACTAAATGGATTTCTTCTACTCAAAAGTACTTTGGAAATAATTCTGTCATGGAACAGAATTCGGAGAATAAAAGAGAGTCTAAGGCCTTCCAAATAGGGTCCAATTTAGATTTCATGAAAGAATTGATATTTCCTAAACTTGAAAGGAATGATCAGGTTACATCTCTTCTGGTTTGCAAATCATGGGGTAAAGTCATCACAGAAGAGATATGGAAACCTAATGTGCCTTGGAGATATCTAAAAAAGCTCTTTGTCAAGGGAACTACGAAGAAAGTAAAAGCCTACAGACTGGTGGATGGGTTATCATCAAGAGATATGGTACAATACAAATGTGCATGTCAGATTTGGTACGATCTCATAGTCTATGATGTAAGTCCTTGTTGGTTATCACCAAATAATCATGCAAATACACATCATGAAGAAACTTTCTTAATGGATTTCACAATGGCTAGAAAGCAAGGTGAGGGAATACATGAAAGATTATTCTTTTCAACTAAATTTAGCCATCCCAAGAGAACATTTATTGACCATCTTAGAACAATGGAGGAAGTCACATTTAGAATACTACTGGATAATATTGGCTATAACCATTGAAAGTCCTCCTGTGCTCATAATTTGTGGGTGATGAGTACATCACTCCACAAATCAGGGGGGCAATTTGTTACCACCATTTTTAGATGTCCAGTAGCATTTATTATGGTACATTGTATTAGACCTCAAAAGGTTTAATTTCGCCTTAACATGAAGGCCCAACAAGAGCATAAAGCCCATTGGACGAAGTCAACAGAAGTCAAAGTCAACAGAGGAAGACCATCAAGACCATCAGGAGATGAAAGTCAAGAATAGTAAAAGGACAGGCAGTTAAAGAACAATCATGAGACGGATCCACATGAGGAAGAACGTGCATCATAGGGCAACAGTTATTCAACGCCAGAAAGTGGTTAAGATTTGAATCAAATATGATTCAAACGTTTTCCCTCCCTAGCATGCATGGAAGTTACATATCACGTTTCTCTATAAATAGAGAAACCATCATCAACCAAACAACAACGAACAACACATCAAACTGCATTTCTACTTTTCTTAGCGTAGCCTAGCCATAGCCAACCCCCTTCTGGGTTATAATTTAGTTCCTTAGACGTAGAACATGTTCTGGCGACAAGGTCTCTAATTCTCCGATTGAAGCAAGGAACCATGGAGGTAACAGCCTTTGTGTTTTCCCTTTAGTTGTCCAGCCTGGCTTATCCTTCTATGTGTTGTAAAATCTTTCTCGAAGTTTGTGGCATGTATGGGAATGTTGTGCTTCAATTAATAAATTAATTATTGTTTGCTCTATTTATTGCATTTCGCCTGAATTTATTAGGCGTTGTAGTTTAATCCTTAATTAAATTGCAACAAAGTACGTTCACAAGGTTTTATCTAATCAAAACCGGTAACCCCCAGGGACTAAGTCTCCCAAGACATTCAGTATCAAATTATTGGGTGTGCATTGACTTGTTTGCAAAGTCAACGAACTGATTTTGCACCAATAACATGATTATATGATTTTTCTTATATATAGTTTACAGATATAATCAAAGTATAATACTTCCTCCGTTCCGAATTAAATGCAACAAATGCATTTTTTCACTATTCACGCTTTTCACTTTGATTAAGATTTGTGATTTATACATAATGAAAAACATAGTCAAGAAAATCTTTTTAGATTTGTCTCGTCACATACTTTCATAAAATGTAATTTTTATAATTTTTACTTATATGTAATTATAGATATTTGTAGTCAAAATAATGCCTCGAGATACGTAAAAGTGTATTTGTTGCATTTAATTTGCAACGGATGATGTATGTGAATAATGTAAAAGCCAAAATGTATCAACTAATAAAAAGAGACGAAGTAATATTTAATATTTTAAGGAGAACTACATAGAGCTTTAGTTATTTTTAGTTGTTTTTCCATTAAAGTTGGTTGATATGCCTTACCAAAAAGTGTGGTCAATCTCTTCATGAAGTGAGCCCTCCGTATCGACAGCATAAAAGACAGCAAAAACACTTTACCAAAATCACGTGGTTTTGGTTACTTTAAGCAGTAATCAAGCCAAAATTCTTTGTCAAATGTTCATAGCTTATGTTATAGTTTAATCACTTGATTTAGGCAACTTTTAGCACTAACACTAATCATCCTAACTTTCCTAGTTAATTTCTTTATTATACTAACCCGGCCCTCTCAATAATCTATCTAATGGGTGTGGCTGAGTACGGAGATCATTTTCGAAATTCAGCATAAGCGTGGTTTGTGTATGAATATCATTTTCGAAATTCAGCATGAGTGTCGAACGAGCACGACATAAGTCGTAAGTCGTAAATCAGCCTACTCATTCCTGACAAAAGAAAAACTAAAATTCAGCGAACCCGTTGGTATAAAACATGAACCATGCTGAGCACGAACCCTGCTTTTTAAGCTCAACACAATACACTTTCGGCTTTCCCTTGGCCTGTACGACACCTGGCATTGTACTTTTTGTAGAAAGCATTCTATTTCTGGTGATCACGTATGTTTAATATTATGCAGGAATGCTGATGCTTTTCCTGTTTTCCAGAACAGGAAACAAGCAAAGAATAAAATATTTCTTTTCCTTTTACTGCTCTTACGTCTTAACTTTTGTAGAAGAGCAAATGAGCAGTAAATGAACTAAAAGAATCGAGTAAAGAAGTGCTAATAAACTAACATCTTCGCTTTTGCAGCACTTTTCGCACATAATATATATACATATATAGATTTGTCTTACCTAAAGGTTAACATTATCTGAATGTTTGTGACTCTTTAAGATGTACACAGATAGCCGCAAAAGTCACCAATATACTCTATATTTGATCCAATTATTAACCAAGTCTACGAACATCTACAATGTCCAGGACTCAAATTGCTTTATAGTTTTATGTTTATACTCTTGCACTCCAAATTCAGAAACTCCTAGTTTGTTTTGGAAAACAGTTCCGGAACTCAAATTTGCATTATTCTTATAGTTTTGCATGATATTTCTAATATCGCACTCCAAATTCATAAATTACTAGTTTGTCTTAAAACCAGTTACAAGAAGAGAGTGAGGGATAGCTCAGTTGGTTAGAACTTCTCCCCCGGTTTCAGGAGATCGTGGGATCGATTCTCATCTCTTGCCCTTGTGGCGTCTCTAAACACCAAAAACCAGTTGCAAGAATGATTTCTATTTCTGCTATGTGTAGAAATTTGTATCTAATAAAAATAGAATATACTTTGTATCATACAATTTGGCATGATTGTTGTATAAGTAACTCGGGCCCAATTAATAGACGTGTCTTTAAGACAATATCGATCCCTCTACACGACCCGAGGTTATGACAATTCCCTTCCACGATAGAGCGAGTTTTGTTTATCAGAAAACCGGTATTATATGTTAGAAAACTAGAATATTTTGTATATATATTCTTGTATTTGTTAGTGATTTTAGGAATCTTGGCTATCTTAGGATATTGCTGTATATTTGCTTAGTATGATTTGTTGCCAAGATTATAGCCTTGATTGTAGTTTGTATACTTTGTATATCTACGCATTATGGGAAAGGAATGGTCAAGGAATTAAATTGTTTCATGGTATCAGTTTTTCCTAGGGCTTCTTTTCCTTCTTTCTTTCTTTCTTTCCCACTCTAGTCTTCCGCTGCCCTTCACTCCGGCCACCTTCTCTCCAGCCGGCCACCACGTCAGCCACCATGACTGACGGAAAACATTCCTTTCACCCTGCTCTTTGTGTTTCCAACATAAAAAATCATGTTTCTATCACTCTTGAGATGGAAAATGTGCAATATGCAACTTGGGCTGAATTATTCAAAATTCATGCCCGATCTCACAAAGTTATCCACCATATTCTTCCTCCGGAGAAAGGCAAGGAGAAGGTGCCTACCACCGATGACGAAAAGGAATTATGGTCGACTTTAGATGCTACCGTCCTTCAATGGATTTACGCTACTATTTCTCATGATCTTCTTCATACCATTCTTGAACCCGATGCTACAGCTATGGAGGCTTGGAATCGTTTGCGTGATATATTCCAAGACAATAAAAATTCTCGTGCCGTCTCTCTTGAACAAGAATTTTCTCACACCAACATGGAAGATTTTCCCACCGCCTCCGCTTATTGTCAAAGGCTTAAGGAGTTGTCTGACCAACTCAAAAATGTTGGTGCTCCGGTCTCTAACAACCGGCTAGTCTTACAGTTGGTGTCCGGGCTACCCTCTAGTTATAATGGTGTTGCCACCCTTATTCGTCAAAGCGACCCATTACCGTCATTCTATCAAGCAAGGTCCATGCTTACACTAGAAGAAGCTGGGTTTGCTAAACAGGCGACCGTGGCCGCCGGCACCGCCATGGTTGCACGAGAATTTGCTGATTCATCTTCAAACTCGGATTCCGCATCACGTTCTCATCATGGCCATGGTAAAAATCAGCATCATAATAAGCGCAATGGGGGTGGAAAACACCGTGGTGGTTCGTGCGGTGGTGCTCCTGGCGGTGGCGGCAAGTCTGGTGGTGGTGGGGGAGGTAGCAGTCGTGCCAGTGGGGGTGGCCGTGGCTCTGGGCAGCAGCAGCAAGGCTCGTGGCAGCAGCCTTCATCTAATGCTGCGTGGCCTTGGCCTTGGATGCCATGGGCCATTCCTCCCTGCCCATATCCCTCTAATGTTCCTGCCTGGCCCAGATCAGTTTTGCAGCAGGCCCAATCATCTTCCCCTAGCATTCTTGGGCCTAGACCATCACAAGCATACATGGCAGCAGCTGGGCCACTTGTTTCCACCAATATTGAGGAAGCTATGCATACTATGTCTCTTCAACCACCGGATGCAACATGGTATATGGACACCGGAGCTACATCTCACATGACTCCTAATCAAGGTACTCTCTCGTCTTATTTTAATTTGAGCAATAATAGTGGTATAATTGTTGGTAGTGGTGCCTCTATTCCAATTCGTGGTTATGGGTCTACTAAATTATCCTCCCCTCACCCGCCCTTGGCCTTGAATAATGTCCTTCATGCTCCCAAACTTATCAAAAACTTAGTGTCTGTGCGTAAATTTACTCATGATAACTGTGTTTCTGTGGAATTTGATCCTTTTGGGTTTTCTGTGAAGGATTTTCGGACGGGGATGCACCTAATGAGGTGTGACAGTAAGGGCGAGCTTTATCCACTCACTACTCCGCACCATCTCCCATCCACTTTTGCTGCTTTAGCTCCATCTTTATGGCATGCTCGCTTGGATCATCCGGGCACTTCTATTTTAGACTCTCTTAAGTCAAATAAATTTATTGAATGTACTTCTTCTCGTAGTTCGAATGTTTGTCCTTCTTGTCCTCTTGGAAAACTTGTTAAGTTGCCATTTGTTTCTTCTATGAATGCTACTACTATGCCATTTGATATTATCCATAGTGATCTTTGGACTTCTCCTGTGTTGAGCTCTTCGGGGCATCGTTATTATGTTTTGTTCTTGGATGATTACTCTAAATATTTGTGGACCTTCCCATTGTCTAAAAAGTCCGATGTTTTTTCCACATTTCTTAATTTTAGAGCTTACATTCATACTCAATTTGAAAGAGAAGTCAAAAACATCCAATGTGACAATGGTGGGGAATTTGATAATGGACCTTTTTGGGAGTTATGTAAAACTAATGGGATTTCATTTCGTCTCTCATGTCCTCATACTTCTTCACAAAATGGTAAAGCCGAGCGCAAAATACGTACTATTAACAATGTTGTTCGTACCTTGTTAGCTCATGCTTCTCTTCCTCCTTCTTTTTGGCCTCATGCATTACAAATGGCTACCTATCTTCTTAACATCCTTCCAAACCAACAATTAAACTACCAATCTCCTCTTCAAATTCTTTATCGCAAAGATCCCTCATATTCTCATCTCCGGGTGATTGGGTGCCTATGCTATCCCCTCT
Source organism: Beta corolliflora (assembly GCA_947648045.1). Lineage (NCBI taxonomy): Eukaryota > Viridiplantae > Streptophyta > Magnoliopsida > Caryophyllales > Amaranthaceae > Beta > Beta corolliflora. Next base: position 2,173,624 of record CANSZD010002921.1, on the reverse strand, counting down.
CTCCATCTACCACCACCATTCACAAGCTTCAAGCTCGTTCTACTCCTTGTATATTTTTAGGATTCCCTCCGAATCATCGTGGCTATAAATGTTTTGATATCTCATCTCGCAAAATTATTATTTGCCGTCATGTCCTTTTTTATGAGACTCAATTCCCTTTTGCTACCTTACATCACCCAAACACATCAACCTATGAATTCTTGGATTCTGGAATTTCTCCAGCCTTAATCCATCATTTTCACTCTCAAACTACACGCCCCAACCCAGCTGTCCCTGGTCTGGCCCAGCCCAACACACCGGTTTCTCCTCCCTCTGCAATCCGGGTCTCCTTTCCCACTCCCAGGCCCGCTACAACTTCCCCTCTCTCTTCCCCTCATGAGTCTGGGCCGCGTCCCACTGCTGTCCCAGGCACACGCACTCACGCTTTAGCTCTCCCTTCCCCTCTTGCGTCTGGGCCACGTCCCAATGCTGTCCCAGGCCCAAACTCCCCTTCCCCTTCTAGCGTGTCTGGTCCTGCCTACTCTGGGTCTCCTGCATCCTCACCCACTGGCCCAAACGCTCCAAATTCCCCTCCTATTGTCTCTGGTCCAGTTACACGCAGCCAAAGGGGAGTTTTCAAACCCAAAAAGATTTTTTTCTTCACACCACTGTCTCCAAATCGACTTTGCCCCGCAATCCCGTGTCGGCCCTTCGTGACCCGAATTGGAAACAGGCCATGGATGATGAATATCACGCTCTCATTAAAAATAAGACGTGGGAATTAGTACCTCGTCCTTCTAATACTAATGTTATTCGTTCCATGTGGATTTTTGCTCATAAAGAAAAATCTGACGGTTCATTTGAGAGGCATAAGGCCCGTCTTGTAGGTGATGGCAAGACTCGGCAGGTTGGCGTGGATTGTGGTGCTACTTTTAGCCCGGTTGTCAAGCCGGCTACTATACGCACAGTTCTCAGTTTGGCTCTCTCTAAATCCTGGCCCATTCATCAGCTCGATGTAAAAAATGTCTTTTTACATGGTGAGCTTCAGGAGACAGTATATATGCATCAGCCATTAGGCTACCGTGATCCGGAACGACCTGATCATGTTTGCTTGTTGAAAAAGTCTCTTTATGGCCTCAAACAGGCTCCCCGGGCATGGTACCAACGTTTTGCTGATTATGTTTCTTCTTTGGGTTTTTCTCACAGTACTTCTGATCATTCTCTATTTATTTATCATCGGGGAGCTGAAACTGCATATATTTTGTTATATGTGGATGATATTATTTTGACTGCCTCTTCCCATGCTCTTCGCAAGTCTATTATTACTCTTCTTAGTGCAGAGTTCGCTATGAAAGACTTGGGCCCCTTGAGCTATTTCTTGGGTATTGTTGTTACCCGTCATACAGGTGGTTTGTTCTTATCACAGAAAAAGTATGCTACTGAAATTATTGAACGGGCTGGAATGTCTTCTTGTAAGCCTTCTCCTACTCCAGTTGACACTAAACCGAAGCTCAGTGCTGATTCTAGCCCACCATAAGAGGATCCTTCTCATTACCGTAGCCTTGCAGGGGCTCTTCAGTACCTTACTTTCACCAGGCCGGATATTTCTTATGCTGTGCAACAAGTGTGTTTATTTATGCATGACCCTCGAGATATCCATATGCAGGCACTTAAGCGTATTGTACGCTATGTTCAAGGTACTTTAGATCATGGTCTCCACCTATATCCTTCTACTGTCTCCACTCTCATATCCTACACAGATGCTGATTGGGGTGGTTGTCCCGACACCCGCCGGTCTACCTCTGGCTATTGTGTGTTTCTTGGTGATAATTTGCTCTCATGGTCTGCCAAACGCCAACCCACTTTATCTCGCTCTAGTGCTGAGGCTGAATACCGTGGGGTGGCCAATGTTGTTTCAGAATCCTGTTGGTTACGAAATCTCCTGTTGGAGCTTCATTGTCCCATACGCAAAGCTACACTGGTTTACTGTGACAATGTCAGTGCCATATATCTCTCCGAGAATCCGGTTCAACATCAACGCACTAAACACGTTGAAATGGATATTCATTTTGTACGTGAAAAAGTGGCCCGCGGCCAAGTTCGTGTACTACATGTCCCCTCCCGCCATCAGATTGCTGATATTTTCACTAAAGGTTTACCTTTAGTATTATTTGAGGATTTCCGGGACAGTCTAAGTGTTCGTAAACCTCCCGCTTCGACTGTGGGGGTGTGTTAGAATACTAGAATATTTTGTATATATATTCTTGTATTTGTTAGTGATTTTAGGAATCTTGGCTGTCTTAGGATATTGCTGTATATTTGCTTAGTATGATTTGTTGCCAAGATTATAGCCTTGATTGTAGTTTGTATACTTTGTATATCTACGCATTATGGGAAAGGAATGGTCAAGGAATCAAATTGTTTCATTATAAATATAAGATTCCTGCAAATTCAACAAAATTAATTAGTGCAACTGCTAAAATTGAGTATGATTTCAAGACATAGATCATGTTCTTTTTCCTTTTCTTTTATCATCCCAAAATATGAAAACAATAACTCGTATTTCTAAACATAAAATATTCTTTCAGAAAAATTTACTTATCTTGTGGAACTTAAAATAGAGCACTTTTTAATCCACTCAATTCTAAACCAACACATGGCAACAAATTGCAAGGTATCTAACATCGTACATGCTTATACATGTTATATCCATGACATACATGTAAAATTAACATACAAAAATTCATCATAATAAATCTAGATGTATTACTATATAAATTTTAGACTGCATAATTAATTTCCAATATATTCAATATTCTTACAAAGACCTTATCGAAGTAATTCCCAACAAAATTCCCTTCGCTTTTATAGTGTACAAAAGTGAAAGGTAAATAGGCATGTGGACCATGAAATCCAGGCTTCTAATTAACGTCTTAAGGTGATGATTTTTTATCACTGGAAGCAAGGAAGTTGATTCAGATGACTTTATTCCCTTCTGAAATGCTATATAACTAGCCACTGACATCTTCATGAAGCACACAACCTCAATCTTGATATCCATTTTTAAACCAACTAAAACGGTAACACACATTTATTTAGGCACTATGACAACCAAACCTCTAGCCTCAAATCTATCAGCTCCACTGCCAGCTGCGACACAACCGTCTCGCAGTGCAGAGCGAGGCATGTACTTGCCATCTGAACGTGACCGACCCATGTTCTTGCCATCTGATGAACGAAAGGCAGCACCAAGAAGGGGTACTGAGCGTGGAATCCCATTGCCATACGATGACAGCAGGGCGGCCTTACAATCGAGAGGTGCTGAACAACACCTGCTGCCATCCGATCATAGCAGCAGGCCGCAACTGTCTAGAGGTACTGAACTTGGCATGCACTTGCCATCTGATCATCACGAAGGCCTTCCGCTTATGCTGTCGAGAGGTACAGAACGAGGAGGCATCTTTCTTACATCTGATGATCACTCCCTTGCTAGGCAGGTTGAGCAGCTCCATAATCCTGATGCTCGTAACGTTAATATCAGGCCACTTTTCCTTCTTGTTCAGGATATTATCGAACATGCAACTCAAACTGTAGAAGGGACTTCCCTGGTATGGTGATTGGACATTTATTTTATTCGTACTGCATTACTTCATATTGTGTACTAAAACCTCTGTTTTTATCTTTACAGAGTGCTATCTCACAGAAGGAACCCATGACTGCGAAATTTAGCCTTGATGGTTTTCAGGAAGTTCCTGAATTGCCACTCATTGTCGAAAGAATATCCTGTGAGGTAATTATATGTACTTCACCTTATATATGTACTGAACTAAACCCATTAATAGGAATCTAAGTCTTAGTCTAAACTTTTTTGTTTCATATATGTACCAATTTTTTGTAATACTTTATATCAAATTCAATATCTTGTATAGATTGTGAAAGCATTATGCTTTCTTCAACTTTCGAAGGATTAGCCAATTTATATACATTGCTCTTAACCATTTCGGATATTCACATTTTACCCAAAAATCCGCCGTACAACCAGGTGTACCGTGAGCATGCTACCAGCCTACACCCGAGGCTTATTGCTGATTTGAAACTCTGACTCTGCCTTTTTGCTCATTTGGACCCCTCCATTGTACCATGCTTATAGTAGACTAAAGAGTATAATACAGAATGTATCAAAATATCTGAAATTTAGCTGTGAATTATAAGAGTATACTTAAGTTTATAAACAATGTAAAGCAGATCACGAGCAAGGTGCTGAGTGGTGTTGATGCACACAACACGACCCTGTCAGTGCTGAGTATGTTGCAACACTTTTCATGGGAAGCCAAGGTGGTGCTATCACTAGCAGCATTTGCATTGACCTTTGGAGACTTTTGGCTTCTTGTTCAAATTTACTCCACAAACTCCCTCGCGAAATCCATGGCGCTTATCAAGAGATTACCGATGATGGTAGAGCACGAAGGAGGCTTTAAGAACCAATTTGAAGCCACTAATGTTCTTATTAAAGCCATGCTTGAAACTATCAAATGTATGGTTGAGTTTGGAGAGCTCCCAACAGTTTACATTACAGCTGAGGATCCCGAAGTCAAGGCTTCAATATCTCATTTTCCAATTGCTGTTTATTGGGTCATTAGAAGTGCTGTGGCTGCTGCTACCCACATTACAACTTTGTCTAGCAGAGGACTTGAGTAAGTCCATTTACTGTATTTTTCTTATATTAAGCTAAAACAAGGTTGAAATATATGAGCATGCATATTGCTACGTACTTCCTTAGTTTCAAAATATATAATTCACAATATTAAGCAACAAGTACTTTTGAGTTTCACGTTTGCTAAAGAACAACTTTGATAAAAATTAAATTATAAAGATTAGTAAAAAAATGTGGTCAAAGTTCATATATGTATGCTGCAAAAAGCAAAGTGTTGTAAGTTTGCAGAAACAAGGAAAGTAGCATGGAATTTGTTGGGATTATATAGACGAAAACGAATGAACCTCAAGTTCTAGGCATTTCCAGGTTTCATCCTTAAAGTGCACTAGGTAAAGATTGATCCCTTGACCATAGGGATCAGAGGTGGGAGCTAAACCATTCCTCCACATGTTACTCCTTGTTATGACTTTATTATTAGGGATAGAGGCAAAATACTTACAATTACAGAATATATAGAGAATACACTAATATTGCCAAAAATTATGATAATGTATTCATTCATTTTTCAGATATGGGACAGCTACTTCACAATCGTGGGAGCTTTCCAATTGGGCTCACAAGCTTAAAAATATAAGCGATCATCTCAGGAACACGCTGTCGAAATTGTACAATCTCATAGGTTTGTCAACATGTCCCTACGTTACATTTTTTTCATGCACTTGAATTTTGATGCTTCAGAGCTCTACTGAAAGGAAGTGAAATTCAATGCAGGGGAAAAAAGAGATATTGATACTTATAATATGATAAGAAAAATCGTCTATCAGACAATTCATATTGACAACATGAAAGTTCTGTATGCCCTCATTTCTGCCAATGATGATGTGCCTCCATTGTATGATGGTCCAGCAAAGAGACGGGTCCGTTTTCTTTTTTTAGTCCTCAGAATTTCATTTGTTATGATTCAATCGATCTGATTTATTATTCTGTGTGCATTTCCAGGTTCATCTTGACACGTTAAGGAGGAAAAACGTGTTATTACTCATATCAGGCCTGGATATCACTCAAGAAGAGTTGTTTATTCTTGAGCAAAGCTACACTGAATCGAAAGTACATTCATACGAGATTGTATGGATTCCAGTCGTCGATCATTCAGTCCAATGGTCAGATATGATGCAAGCTAAGCTTGAGAATTTGCAGGCTACGATGCCTTGGTACTCGGTGCATCACCCGTCACTGATCAGAAATGCAGTGGTTAAGTTCTTTAGAGAAGATTGGCACTTCAGGGGTAAGCCTATTCTTGTAGTGCTGGATCCTCAAGGGAAAGTTGTGAGTCCAAATGCAATCCATATGATGTGGATTTGGCAAAACAATGCTTTCCCCTTCACAAGCACAAGGGAGGAGAATCTTTGGGAACAAGAGACTTGGAGGCTTGAGCTGCTGGTTAATGGCATTGACCCAAAAATTTTAGATTGGGTAATTTTTACGTACTGATAATTTGGCAAGATAAATATTAATAACTAATTTTTAAGGCCTTGTTTTCTTGTTTTGAATTTAGCTAAACTTTTTAGTTCGGGAAATTTTTTATAATAACAACCTTGATTGGGGTGTTTTGTGTTAGTTTTCTATTCTGTAAAACTGTTTTGTAAAATTGAAGAGAACACGGCCTTAGTCTTAACAACTTCCACATTTTAACATCCTTTTTCTATCCTTCATATATATTAAACCTTCAAATCTGTGTCCAACAGATTCGAGATGGAAAGTACATTTTTGTCTATGGAGGCGATGACATAGAATGGATTCGGAAGTTCACAAGGGAGGCACACGCAGTTGCGCGTGCTCTGCAAGTTTCGATGGAAATGGTGTATGTAGGGAGGAGCCACAACAAAGAACTGGTGCGAAAAGTGGGTGAAGCTATAATGGTTGAGCAACTGAGCCATTGTTGGCAAGACCCTACCCAAGTGTGGTACTTCTGGACAAGAATAGAGAGTATGATTTTCTCCAAAATACAGCTAGGAAGAGTCCATGATCACGGCGATGTCATACTGCAAGAAATCCAGAGGATTCATAGCCACGACAAGTCCCACGGCGGATGGGCTATTCTAGCAAAAGGATCAACAATCATTGTTCATGGACAGGGCAAACTTGTGTTGTTTACCCTTCAAGAACTCGAGCTTTGGAAGGAGAAAGCACTCAACGACGGGTTTGAAGTCGGATATGGAAATCATTATCGAGATCTTCACCGAAAGGAATTTCCTTGTCATCGTATCGAATTCCCTGCAACTATCAGGGTTCCTCAGAGTATGCTCTGCCCTGACTGTCGTCGCCACATGAAAAACTTCAACTCCTTCATCTGCTGCCATGAGGATGGCATTGGTGGATCAGAGTTTGCTCCTGCTTTGGAATATGCTGAATACTAATAGTATTGGTATGCTAACCATTTTGAGATATATGCTGATTTCTACGTTATTGTTTAATTATTGCAAGTCATGTACTAAATAATTTCTTAAAGAGTGAATGGTGATTTTGAACTTAACCAATTAGTGGTTGTAAAAGATGTTTATGGATACAAAATTATGTAATATGAAAGTGTTTTGTTTGCATCATATTATTATACTTACTGTCCCGTTTGTTATCAGTTGCAATCTTTCCTCTCTTTTGGTCATGTTACACAAATTTCGGCATATTTTCTTGCTGATAGATTATAAAGGTATTATTATCTCTTTTAACTTTGGAAATCATAAGAATAAAAGTATCATCATCTACTCTCACCGAAGCTATTAATGTTCGTGAAATTAGAAGTAAAGCTAACTTCCCCTCTCTCTTTTTCTCTCTCTCAAACCCTAGCCTCCCCTACCCCTTTTTCATCAATTAGGGGCTGCCATGGATGATTTCATCCATGGTAAGCCCCTTTTCCCCTTTTATTTTCAGTTTTTAGTTCATTTTCGTGTTTTGTTTAATAAATTAGTCTCTCTTTATGAGATTTTCTCAAACCCTGTTATGGGGTTTTTAGTTTCTGTTCTGGAAATCTCCTTCTCCCATATGGGAGTTGTGAGTATGGTTCTTTTGTTTTTAGGTATGAGAAATTATTCTCATTGGTTGAAGTTTGAGACTCAACATGAAGGTATTGGAATCTCGGATGCGGTCAACCTGACTCGATCAAGAATGTTCTTCCCAAACTATATCAGAATGATAGACTTCCTCATCAATAGCTGCTTGATTCAGCAAATACAAGGAGGTTGCGCTGTATTGCTCGATCTGGTTCATTGTAGTTTATTCGAAGATGAATTTGATTTAGTCTTGTTTAATTGTATCTTGTTTTTCTTTAATACCTATTGTAGATGCCGTTTGGCCTTCAATTAATGAAATTTCTCTTTCAAAAAAAAATCTACTCTCACCGAGGCGTTTTGTGTGTTATTTTTTATTGGGACTAAGTTATTTTTTAACTTCTTGGTTGAATAATAGAGTTGATAAGAGAAATTTTGCGGGACTAAATGCAGTAATTGTGAGAATAAAGTGGTAGACTTTCATGGTCACTTTGCAATGCATGCTAGCTTCATTTTATATGATCATTATGCTCAAGATAAGCCAAACATAGTCTATTGGCTATTAAAATCACCAGAAAATCATCAAAATCACACAAACGGGGAGTAGTAGAGCACAAATTAAGTAAACCATACAATTCCGCACCTAAATGCTCTAAAATGAACTAGAAATGCAACCTAGATGTACCTAAATCCTATATGTAAATGTGATACATCAAATGTACTTGGCACTTTATTTCTTGATATTTGAGAATTTACTTGGTTATTCAATAGCTAAAAAACTTATATGGACCTGATTAACACTAAATTAGTATGTACCTGATGCTAGTACGTGTTATTTATAATAAAAAAATCACTATGTCAAAAAAAACAAAAGAGGAATAGGTATAGATTGTAGAGGGTGACTACGTGAGAAAAAATATTACGATGTTATAAAGTGAAAAATTCATAATGATAAACTAATGTAAGAAATAGTGACTGTCTAAAAAAACTATCACTATTTGAGATAATAATAAATTAGGCTATGTTTAGTTCACCTTAGATTTACAGAGCAGATCTGATCTGAACTTATTTTTTATGATCTAATCTGAACTTAACTTATCTGATCTGATCTGATCTGATCTGATCTGATCTGAACTTATCTGATCTGATCTGAACTTTTCTGATCTGATATGAACTTATCTTTTATAAAACATATTATTACTAATATTAGTATTACTTTGTATTTCATTACTAGTATTAATATTACTATCATTTTATTACTATGCACAACTTTTAATAATAATAATAATAATAATAATAATAATAATAATAATAATAATAATAATAATAACAATAACAATAATAATAATAATAATAGTAATAATAATAATAATAATAGTAATAATAATAATAACAATAATAATAATAATAATAATAATAATAATAATAATAATAATAATAATAATAATAGCATAATTAGTTTTTTTTGAAAAAGAACACATAGTATATGAACATACAATTAAAAAAAAATAGAACACATATTTTAGGTTAAAAAAATATATTGTTTATGGTAAAAAAAAACATATTGTTCATGTCTAAGGTCCTTTATAATAAGAATTTAGGTAGTAATGAAAGAACATATAATGATAATAAAAAAAGAACATATATTGAAATAACATACAAAATCTAATTAAGAAACACGTTCTAAATATAAAAGATAAATGTCCCCTCAAAAAAATATTAAAAGATAGATGTTATTTTTATATTGATCACATGTTTGGATTTAACTAACAACATGTTTTTTGTTATATCAATCAATTGTTCTTTTTTCATTATAAATAAACCTATAAATATATATAATCATATGATCTTGAATACAATTGTTAAATATTCTTCTTATATCGTTGTCCTGTTCCATATAAACTTTCTTTTTAGAGATAAGTTAAAATCCCGTGTAGGGGGAAATTTGAAGGTGATGCCAACACCATTAGGTTATCCCTTGCTACTCATGTTTTATATAAACTAGTAACATATACTTTATATTATTCTGCCAAATATGTTAAAAAAAATAAACATCATATACTATTATCATGTTCTTTATATGTACAACATCAAAAAGAACATCGCATATCAAATTTTTTAATTAGAACAAATATAAAAAAGAACACGTACAAATGCCAAAATAACATTTTTCTTCTTGAACACAAATAGCTTGAAATAGTGATATCAATGACATTTATAATAATAGCAACGACATTAATAATAATTACCAATATTAATAATTAATAAGTACAACAACGACAATAATAATAATCCTTTTGAACAAATGTACAAGTAAATAGTAGCAGTATCACTAGTAATAGTAATCGTATAAAGTAATACTAATAATAATAGTAATAATAATAATAACAATAACAATAATAATAACAATAAAATAATAATAGTAATAGTAATAATAATAATAATAGCGTTAGTAATACTAATAGTCATGATAACAATAACAATAATAACAAAAATAATAATAACAATAATAATAAGTTTTTAAATATAAGCATGATCTGAACTGATCTGATCTGATCTGATCTGAACTTATCTGATCTGATCTGGACTTATCTGATCTGATCTGATTTGAACTTATTTGATCTGATCTGAAATAAGTAAAAATAGGGTGAACTGAACATAGCCCTAGTGTAAGTTAAGATATTAAAAGGTGTTACTATATGAAAAAAAAAGGGCCAATATGTCATTTGAGTGGTTTTGGTCCACAATAATATTAGTGTGTACCAAGTTCACGCAAGACTAACGCATTCAATAGTTATGCTTTTACATATTGCTGCTATCTTAGAAACTTAATTCAAGCATTTTGCTCATGATCATCAAAAACCTACTAAAAATACATAAATTTTTTGAAATAAAAGTTTGCGTGACTCTTTTTGTTTGACTCGTATTTCATTTTGGTACGGACCTACAATAAGGATCACAACGCATCTGTTTGGAGCAAATTTGAGTTGGAATAAAGCAAAGCATTAGTGAAGTGCTAAAACTGACTCGTATTCACTCTTTTGATCATAACTTTTGATCTACAAATGATTTTTAAGTGATTCCAATAGGGTTGGAATTTAAACTTGAAGAGCTTCCCAAGGACATGACCAATTTTCATTGAGAAACGAGGGAGGTATGACATTTAGTAAGACGGTACAACCGCTCGATGGGATGGGGTCTTTTCCAGCCTTCTTCAGTTCATTTCGGCCCAACCAGGCAAGGCTTGCAAGAGGTTATTGGGCAAGGCTCACAGGTGGATTTATGCACTTTTTGACTCCTATTATCAGTAATAGCCGCATACAATTCAAGACCAGCATCTGGATCAGGCAACTCCGTACATATAATTTTGTCAATATCAGCTGGTTCTTGTATTCTTGATGTAAAAAGAGTAGTATATGAGCATGAGTAAGGCCACATTTTTGAAATTCCATTGTATATACAGCTGTCAAAATAAAAAATTATACGTATTTTACACCAAATACCCCCGAGTAATTTTTTTTCTCACAAATACCCTCCAACTTTTCCAAATTCACCATTGTAGGCATGTTTTTATTACTTACGCGAGATGAGCGCGGATTTGAGTACCTGAACACTAGTGGAAAAAAACATCATCGAATTCGGTCAAAATAGGGGTTATTGATCCGGTTTTGGGCCGAAACAGTTTGGCTCGGATAAGTTGAAAGTGATCCGGTTGAAAAACGGATCAGTTATCCACTTACTCGGTCTGGTTTTTGGTGAAAACCAGATCAGTTACGGGTAACTGATCCGGTTTTCACCAAAAAAAACCGGATCAGTTTTAGAGGGTTAAGAAATAAAAAAAACCCCAACTTTTGAAGCCAAAAGTATGAGAGATCCACATCGAAACAAAGCAGACCAACACAGCCAAAAAACAAAAGAAAATTGCAGCCAAATTAAAAACAAACGAAAATGAAATAAACAAAATTACAACAAATAATTACAGAGGACGAAATTAAAAGAAACTAGTTAAAAAAAGACGAAAAAAACCCATAATTACAGAAAGCGAAATTACAACAAACAACATTAAAATAAACGAAATTAAAAATAACAATTTCAAAGAACGAAAGAAAACCCTAATTAAGGCCTAATTAAAAACCCTAATTACAGATAAAAGCGACGAAGATGGTGGTTGACGTAATCTTCGACGAAGAGTGTCTGAGCGGAAATCCCTGATAAATGCGACGATGATGGTGGTTGAGCGGAGTTCGACGAGCGACAAGCGAGGAAGAGGAGAGTGACGAGCCTATAGCGATGGAGCAACAAGCACGAAGAGGAGAGAGACGATCCTATGGATGAAACCTCCATGACAGGTTCGCATTGACAGAAGAACCTCCACGGCATTGAAGAGGAGAGAGAGGCATTGAAGAAGGCGTTGAAGAGGAGGAGAAAGAGGAGTTAAAGAGGAGGAGAAAAGGGTTGGCGGATGAGAGGATTGGTTTGAGAGATGAAGTGGGGATTAGGGTTTGAGAGATGAAGTGGGAATTAGGGTTTGAGAGAGGGAAGAGAAACTGAGAGTGGGAAGGGTTAGAATGAGAGAGGCGTAAAAGAGGGAACAAATAAAGGATTTTGCTTTGTTCACTGGGCTTATGGGCTATGACGCCATATTTTGGGCCTTGGATCAATTAACTGATCCGGTCCTTGACACAAACCGGATCAGTTAATTGATCCTAACCTTGGGCATATAAATATGGACCTCAACGGATAAAATCGGATCAGCTACCTTGTGTCATTTAAGGTTTTTCCACTAGTGCATTGTAAAATTTTTTGTTTTAGAAAATGTTTTGAAATAAAGAAGTCGCCAACAAGTCGTTAAAGGAAGACTCATAAACCTAATTAGATTTTGGGAAACCATAGGGACAACTTAGTGACTAAACCAATGTAGATTTCCCCTTCATGACTTCATAATCAGTCGATGAACCAAAGATTGAGTTCAGGGGTGAGGGTACAAACATGATCATGAATCAAATTCGCCCATTGTTGGCCTCTACTTATATGATTCATGTCTAGGGTTATGCAGATAAATAACCACACAATATGTTTATGCAATATTAAAATTAATTTAATCTATGTTGGTTCATTAAACACAGAAAAGACTAATTTGTACTTTTTAATTATTAATAAAAAGTTGAAGTTTATTGTCATAGTTGTTTGTTCTTTCTTATTATATACTTTTATTGAATCTGTAATGACATAAAAGTGAACAAAAATTGACATAAAACTGAGTTTTAATTTCATACAAAAAATGACATTTTGAACTTCCAGAATAATATGAGTCCGCACTACAATGATATATAGAGTATTATAATGACATAAATGAGTGTTATAAAATGACATAAAAACTGAGTGATAATGTAACACATTAAGAAAGGACCTGAAACGGGTATATGATGACTTAAAATTAAGCAAAAATGATATGCACTGCCCCTATATATGACATGTAACAAGACAAAAATGACATGTCCAGTTCCAATGTCCAAAAATGACATAAACTCAACAAAAATGATATGCAGCCCTATAAAATGTCTTGTAATTAGACAAAAAATGACATGTCCAGTTGCAAGGTTCAAAAATGACAGAATATTCAACAAAAATGATATAATGGAGCATTATAATGACACAAAACTAGGTTAGAATGACATGAAATTGACATAAAAATTGTTATAATGACATAACATTGACTATAATGACACGGATACAACTAAATAATGACATACAAGTTAGTCATAATAACAAATTAAACATCCAAAACTATGAAAACGACACTAATGAGTATCATAATGACATAAAACTTACATAATTACATGACACTAACTTATAATGACATGGATACAACTAGACAATAACACTGGACTAGATAATGACGGTAATAATGACATAAAATGTGTTATTATTTTTTTTATCTTTTATATGTCATTATAAGTCCAAGATATGACATCATCAGTGTAACGTATGTAATTATGGGTTATGTGTATGTCATTATATGTAAAATGACGTTATAAGTAACCCTTAACCATAATGATATAATACTTACTTATAATGACATAGAACTAGATAATTTTCTAGGCAATACTATTTATGAAGTAACTGTCGAGTATAATGATAAAATGATATGCATTGCCCTGTAAATGCATGTGACTAGACAAAAATGACATGTCCAGTTACAATGGTCAAAAATGACATAAAACTCAGCAAAAATTATATGCATTACCCTATAAATGACATGTAACAAGACAAAAATGACATGTCCAGTTACAATATTCAAAAATGACTTAAAACTCAGCAAAAATTATATACACTGAATTATAAATGACAAGTAATTGGATAAAAATGACTTTGAGAAACGAACAATAAATTAACTCAGGAAAAACGACATTTAATGATCAAATAATGAATTTGACATAAAATACACAAAAAATGGCATACACATAATATAAAATGATATACGAAAAAACAGGGACATAGAAAAAATATACGATATTATAAAGGCAAAATTGGCCTCAACACCACAAATTATGGTGTGGGTGTACCCAGCGCCACCAACTTTGACTAGTAGCCAAAACACTATAAACTATTAGTGTGGGTGCAGCGAGTGTCATAAATGACGCCGAAGCTAATTTTTCTCGACACATGTTCACGTGACTTAGGCTTCTAATCAATGAAAAAATAGGATAAATGAAAGAAAAATGGGAAAATAGGGAAAAAAACACGGATTCCCCACCGTCGGCAAGAAAAGTTAGGTCCGTCGGCGTCATTTATGACACTCGCTGCACCAAGGCCTATAGTTTGGGGTGTTTCGGCTATTAGTCAAAGTTTGTATTGTTGGGTGCACTCGCGCTATAATTTGTGGTGTTGATGCCAATTTTGCCTATTACGAATTTGCAAAAACTATATTGTTTATCTATACAACTACATTTTTAAGTTGTACCAATAACTATATTGTTCATCATTTTCAGCTATACCATTATAAAAACCAAATTGTTCATCTAAAACCACTACACATCTAGAAAATAACCATATTGTTTCATTTTCAGCTATACCAATAAAAAAAAGTTGTTCATCTAAAACCACTAAGATGAAGACTTATCTTCTCCTTGGCTTTCTCTTGCATCAACTTCTTTTGTTCCTCTTTTTGTTTCTTCTTCTCTTCACCAGCTCTCCATTTCAGCTCAGCATGCCACTCTTTCTCCGCCTTCCGACGTTCAAGTTGAGCGGCTAACAAATCCACCTTCTATAAGCTCCAAACACAAACCTTCTCATACAATTCGCCAAGCATTGTGTTGTATGTGGATGTTGAACAACAACTCTTCCAAAATTAAAGCACGTCGTTTGATCCTTGCAACAGCCTGGACATATAACATAGATGCATTTAAAATATAAATCAAAACCATTAAAATAATAACTACAAGTTGCCTAACAGAACTATAAATGACATATATAACATCCTCAATGACATGGCATCCAACAATAATGGTATAAAAATAATTAAAATATGACATCCCAAATTTTTTAATGTCATCAACAATAATGACAAAAATGATACACACAACAATAATAATGATATAGAGCATAACAGTAATGACATATCACTGCACAAAAATGAAATGAACAATAAATGACATGAAACTAAACATCAATGACATAAACGACCCTAAAACTGACATAAACTACAATAAATGACAGATAACATGTAACATAAACTACTTCACAAATGATATCAAACAAAGCAAAAATAATGTCAAAAACTTATCCAAATGAAATAATAATAGAGTAGTGAATAACTTACATCCTTCAACTGAAGATCCAAACCTTTATGACCTTCATACAATTGCATCACCCTGATTGCATGAACTCCACAATCATAAACTTCCCTACTGTTCTTGTTAGGAAGATTATAATACTCAGCCTCATAATCAGCAATCTAAAATGCCTGCGAGTATCAAACTTCATTGGAGGCAAGAAAGTTTGAGAGACATGATAACTACAGATACAAAAGATAACAAAAATACACAGTTAATTCATAATCATCAATCAAACAAAAACTTAAAAGAATACATGTTAAAAATTAAAATGACAAACACTTACTAGAAACACATCGTAATTGTCATATCTAAAGAAATCCTTCTCATTCATGTTGTCAAACCAATGAATCTTCTTCTCATCAATATTCACAACACAAACTGTGATCTTCATATATAACAGGCAAGAAGAACTGCAAAAACACACTAGAGGAAAAAAGCACAAGGACTGCGGTCAAAACGGGCCCAAGGGCTGCGTTTTTTGACCGCAACCATTGGACTAGCAGCCCTTGGCATCTAGGAAGGGCTGCGGTTTTTAACCGCAGCCCTTAGTGCGTTAAGGGCTGCGGTCAAGGAAAAACCGCAGCCCTTAGTGGATTAAGGGCTACGGTTAAGGGGAAAAGTTGCAGCCCTTGGCGAGTTAAGGGCTGCGGTTTTGGCCCTTAACCGCAGCCCTTAATCCACTAAGGGCTGCGGTTTTTCCCCTGACCGCAGCCCTTGTGAACCAAAAAAAATAAAAATAAAAATTTTTTTTTTTTGAATTTTTTTGTCTTAAATGATCCAAAAACAGTTACATATATATATACAAGTATCAATTTTCATTGTAATTCATGTTATTCATACAAATATAAAGAAAATTTTGACCGAGTTACATTATGAAGACGAGATACAATAAGAAATGGGTGCATTCCATCCCTTAAAATCCTATAGATTTTTCTTCAACATTCCAAAGCTGCAAATTGTCTTCTTGGCTCCCAAAAATAACCTCGAAATAAATAGATCTGCAAAGCGTTCAATAATATTAAGACATGAGAAACAGCAATAAGGTCTTTAAACACAAGTAGGGGAAAATTTGTCTTCCAAAAAGATATGGTTAAGTGGCTCTAACGGTACACGAGCATGGCAGGGGTGTGCAGCACGGGCGGTCGGTGCATGGGGGTTGTGTGCGGGAGCGGTGTAGGGGGTGGGGGGGTCAGAGCAAGGGGTTGTGCATGGGAGGGGTGTGTGCGGGGTTGTTAGGGGAGGGGGTGTGCAGCAGGGGGTCCGCATAGGGGTGGTGTCTTTGTGTAGGAGACGGGGGGCTACGGCAGTAGGTGGGGGGGGGTTGGAGCAGAGAGGGTCTATGCATGACGGGGGGTGTATGCATGGCGGGGTGTGTGTGTGGGGGGTGTGCATGGTGGGGGGGTCAGGAGCAAGGGGGTTGTGCATGGGAGGGGGTGTGTGCAAGGTTCTTTGGGGTGTGTGTGCAGGGGGTGTGCAGCAGGGGGTCTGCATAGGGGGTGGTGTCTTTGTGTAGGAGACGGGGGGCTACATCGGTAGGTGGGGGGTTGGAGCGAGAGGGGTCTATTCATGGCGGGGGTGTGTGCATGGCGGGGGTGTGTGCATGGTGGGGGGCGTGGAGCAAGGGGGTCTATTCATGGCGGGGGTGTGTGCATGGCGGGGGTGCATGGCAGGAGGTGTGCATGGCAGGGGGGTGTGTGGGGTTGTGAGTGCAGGGCTGTGGGAGGAGGAGCTGTGGGAAGGGGGGGTGTGCAGGGGGTGTTTGATTTTGACTATTGGCCTTCTCATTATATGAAGGATTGTTTTGGCCAAAAACATGTTAGAGAATAGGATGGGAAATACTTAGCTCATTAGTACTGAAAAACTATTTATCATTTGGCCAAATCTTATGATTTATTTTGGTATCCATATATATGTGACATACAGTTTTCTATGCATATCGCATATGCTGATATATATGAGTGCCATAAAAACCTCATCATGTAGTTGGATGATCAGTTTTGCGAAATAAAAAAAAAATCAAATCAAACAATTGTTCGTAGTTTAATAATTTTTAGAAAATCAGTACCGTATTAGCATTAACAAGTGCAAAAGTCAAATTATTTAGAGAATGGCTTGGTATTGTTTGATTTACAGTTTAGCCATAATCTTCATGTTCATATGATTTAGATAGATGATCAAGCAAATAAAGTCTAAAAAACAATCACTTAACCATGGATCAAACAATTAAAGCCCTAAAACAATCACTTAGATGCATATTAGGCCAAGAAATCCCACAAATATCAATAACTAACTAACTTCACCAAATTTTAAGCATGAAGCAAGCAATAACGGCCAAAAACAATTGAACAAAACCAACACCATGATCCCAAAGGGAGCTACAATGCCCATACTAATTCCTCGAACAATCATCTTCAACTAAGGGGGAAAAGGGGATAAATAAGGTTCATCCTCGAACAATCAACTTCGGATAAAAGGGTTCTAATTTCTAAAATATAACTCAGTATAAAACAAAAAAGAGTGAAAATAAGACATACCTTTTCTCATTCTCCATATATACATTACAAGTTAATATGTAACGCCAAACAATGCAAGCACCATATCCAACCTTCAATATTCAATCATTATGCATCTCACAACAAGATCCAAACAACTTTCTAACCATAGGAAGAATTGAACTTCTACCTCAAATTTGGCAGAAAAAACATTTAGTACTAGTGAAACAGAATCCACTTACATTTGGCAAATATTTAGCAGAAAAGGGCACAATTCAAGAGACTACCTCAATCATATGCACTCACACATCAATAGTTGAATCCAGCAAAATGTGTTATAATGAAGATTCATGGTACATAACTCTAAAACAATGGTATTTCCCCAGACAGATTCCTAAACCTAGAAAGATATTCACTTTTCACTTCAATTGATCAAGATTGCAGTGCATACCATCACATTATATCATGCAACAAAAGAAGCTCTGCACACGAAATTCTGCCAGAAATTCATGGCAAAGCCGCATCACACAGTTAGGACATACTTAATTTCTATCAATGGATATACTACTAAATATATATAGCTCATTTTCACTTCAACATTCTCTGATTACTCTTCAATTCACTGAATCTACTTACAGAATTCTCAAACAACCTAAGGCAACACGGCCAGTATCGTCTCCTCGTTGATCAACCGGCAAACAGCATTCAAAGCAGCACAAACCACAAGATAATTATCAGATTTATCCAATGTTTTTTTTCCACTAGTGATAACTTGTTTTATCCAATGTTTCTATTTCCAAATCACCTTAATCCTTATGGAACACATTTACCTGATAGTTAGCCATTTTCAATCACCCTATACACACTATAGCAATATATTCTGCTGCAAAAAGGGGGGTTGCCAGGTAACAATGAGATATATTCACACTAAATAATCATATCTTAATATAAGACTTTATAAAACTAAAAGGCTATAGCTACATAGATTACTCTTGTAGTCTTGTTAATAAGTACAGATAAAGCTAGCAAAAATATCATACCAATGTCTTTTGCAGTGTATGAAAAGCAAGGCATGCAAAATACTTACTATGATGGTATATGATGGGCTCAGAATGAAATACAGTTCCAACACCATGGCCAACAAATCGATCCACCACACCATAATTATGCTTTGCAGCATGGTCACTGTAAAGTGCAGTTGAAAAAGACATTAGACAAAAACAGAAAAATTGTAGCTACATATCTGGCATAAAAGAGTGAATTTTAAACACAAAGACTGCACAGTTTCTTTTAATCATTAAGGTACAAGGGAAATTTTAGGGAAATTCTTCTCTCAAGGTAGTAAAAAATGCACAGGTTTTACCAATCAAAACTCAAAAACATCTGATTTTAGTGGCCCTTAGTTTGAAGATGACAACTAAATTAGCAAATTTGTGGAGAAGAGTAAACAAAAAATGAAATATAAGATAGAAGACTACTCGGGAGAATGCAAACAACCTGTAAATCTAGTACCAAGGTTTTAAAAAGTAGATACTGCACACTTTAGCATTTAGCCTTCCAGGATCAAGATTTGAATTTAACATTTTCGAAGAATAAGTAGTTGAAAAATACTACAAAGCAGTTTGTTTTACCAAGATGCTTGCAGAAAGATTACAAAAATAAGAGAATAATATTGGCAATTTGACAGCTGCTTGTGAGCTAACAAGATATTTCATAAACGACAAGTACTAGTTTTACCACTCTCGAACTACATAGTCTACTATATAGACATTACAGGAATTCACATATATAATCCAGAAATCACAGTCTTCACATACAGGAAGTGCCCAAGTACTGAAATTTTTTGAAGCCAATACCTGGTTGTATTTCCAATTTTTTTGAAGCTGACACCATCTTTGCATACGGCTATTCCTTTCTCTAAACATTCTTAGGTTACCTAAGTGCAAAATTAGAAATATATATAAAGCTAGTAAACGAAAAAATTACAGCAGCAACATTCAGCAACACTTATCAATAATAGCAATCAGTAAAGATGAGAACCTAGATACAAATTACTTTCAGCATATGCCATGCTGAAAAAGCAATCATATTCAATTAAGTTGCCCTTAAAAATGCATCCAATTTAGCATATGGGGGGGACTATACAACAAAGAAGGTGAGTGCGGGCGGCGAGGTTAGGGGGATTCAATCACAAGGGTGAGGGGTACATGTGGTGGATGTTTGTTTGGGGGAGAGGGTGGAAATCGAACTAGCTTAATAATTCGTAATTAGTCCTACATTGTGATGACCATTTTTAGGTTTTACACGCTTCAGATCTAATCCAATTTCAATATTGCTATACCAACTATCAATATCATAATTCAACCATAAAAAACAACCCATCACATGAAAGATCAATCACCACAAAATAGAAAAGAAAAGGGCAAACCTTATCATTTCAAACAAACCATTCAAAATACAAACAGATCCAAAACTCCAATTCTCCAAAAAAATACATCAACCCACAAAAAAAAACCACATATTACATTAAACAATAACTAAAAATTAAATCATCAACAAAAAAAAAAAGATGACATTACCTGCTTGGCCTTGTAACCAGGACGACGAGCTTTATCAGGGCGAGTTGGGTGAGAAATGCGAACAATGGAAGGAAGCTGACGATACAACCACCTGCAAGACCTGGTGGTCGAGCGACGAAATTGAAAGGAGGAGATGAGTGAGGGAAGCGAGCGCGGCGAGGAGAGAGAAGAGTGAGGGAAGCAGGCGTGACTGAGGAGAGAGAAGAGTGAGGGAAGGAGGCGCAGCGACGAGGTGGCGACCACAGCCGATGTCGGAGAGAGCAACCGAGGTCAGAGAGAGGGGCAGGGGCGTGACCGCTTGAGTGTGTGAGAGAGAGAGAGAGAGAGAGGCAGGGGAGTGAGTTAGAGAGAGAGAGGCGGGGATTCACTGATTCAGTAGCTAGGGTGTGGTTTGAGTGGGGGGATTCAGAAGCGAGGGAAGTTTTAAGGGGGAAATGAAATGGTGAAGGGCTGCAGTTGTATAAAAACCGCAGCCCTTCATTATGAAGGGCTGCGGTTTTTGGGTTAACCGCAGCCCTTTGTACTAAAGGGCTGCGGCTTTTGGGCTAACCGCAGCCCTTTGTACTTAAGGACTGCGGTTGTTTAAAAACCGCAGCCCTTGCGCTGCAGCCCTTGACATTTTTTCCTCTAGTGACAAGAATGAAATGTTAATAACTTCTGACATATATACACAATAGCACAGAGTGTATACAAAGAAAATGGAAGTACCATCCAAACTGTTGACAGATCAATTAGAGAGAATATCTTCGTCCATGCTCGCATTGTGTCCACCTCTATCGCCCGAGAGATCGCAGGGGGTTTAAAAATAATAACGGAAGTATTCTGTTGTGGAAATCTCAGCATTCCTGCCCTCCATTTCATCCCTCCTCTTTTTCAGATTGTGATAAGTCGCAGCAAATTGCTGATCACAGAGCAATGTCATTTTCTATATCATCTTAATCACTTTATATGTCATTAAACAAACAGAAAAAAATAACTTACAAACCCAGAGCATCAGTTGAAGTAGAAGTAGTAATTCATGCCATGATCAATACCAACCGTACCCTAACCTCTATCTGCATCATGTTCAACAGATACGCAACCGCGTCTATTGTGTTATTTATATCTAGTGCTTTATACTCATCCTCTTTAAATCAAACTTGCAAAGCAAAAGAGGAGGATCAGCTCCATAGCTTGCTAAGACATCATAATCATTTGCACCCAACTGGTCCTCATCTGCTCTCTCCTCCTCCTCTGTCAGATCACGAAGAAGGCTTGTCTCTTCAAATAAGGAGAAGAAGCAGTAGTTGATAAATGCCAGCGAAATGAGCAATATGTCATCATACATGTCAGGCTTGTTTTGAAGATGACGGTTGACAAAAATCCTTGCAAGCTCTTCAGCTACAGGGTAGTTGGATTACAAATTGATTCTAACCTCCCTCTCCTCTTTCTCCACCTCAAACTCTCTGTTGCCATAAACAAAGCCTTGGAGAATCTCACTTATTGCTTTTGGTTTCTGTTTCTTCTTTTGAGCAGCAGAAACAGAAAGTTCAGAGCATACCTATAAAATGATATCAAACATTAACATACACATATCAAATGATGTATAACTGATTAAAATTGACATAATGACAAAAACTAATTGACAAAATGGAAAATAAACTTAATAATAACTTAAAAAGGAAAGTTCAAACTAATTTACCTCTTCTGACTTCTCCAATTTTGGCACCTTCAGTTTAATTATTCCTGAAATTTTATTCTCTTCTTCTTTCGTATCCTCAACCACCTTTGTTGACTACTACTAGCAATAGTGATATGAAACAGATAAGTAATGACATTGAACAGTTAAAAATAACATAGGTCATGTGTGAAATGATTTAGAACAAATCGCAAATGATGTATCACTTAAATGTCATTATAACATGGATTGCATATCATTTCAATTTTGTTTGATGTCATTTTTTCACAAATGAAATGTCATTTGACATCAATAAAACTAAAAATGAAATAATCACATCAAACAGATAATAAATGATATTAAACAGATAATAAATGACATGAAATGTTGCTAAACCGATATAAAATGTATTAATAATCATATACCACATTAATGTCATTTTGACAAACACTTCATATCATCCCAAATCTGTTTAATGCCATTTTACAATATTTTCATGTCATTTGACATCTGTGACATAATTGACATTAAATAGCACATGAATAACATAGAATAGGGAGCAAAATGACATCAAAACTGAAATAAAATGACGCAAGAAAAAATATGAATTCATAAGAAAGTATAAAACTTACAACTTCCTTTTCTCAGCCTTCGTAAAATTATATCCCTTCTCTGCTTTCTCTATTTCTTCCTTATTCTCTTCCTCTTTCTTTTCTTCTCTAGTCTGAGGTACAGTTTCCTTCAACTCTGCCTCCATCTCAGGCCTTTCATTTCCTTCTTTTTCATTCTCTCCTTCCTTCTTAGTATCAACTTCTTTCTCAAACTCCACATGCTCACCTTTATTCTCAGAGCTAGTTTCCTCCACGTTCTCCTTCTTCTCATCACCATCATTTGAAGATAACTTATCATACACTTGATTTACTTCCTTACCCTCATCTTCTGGTTCACAAACTAGACTTGGTGTGAGAAGGGGAAAGGAAGGAATATCATCATTTCTTATATTCTTCTTCCTAGTGTATGTATAAGTGTCCTTAACAATGTTAACCACACCAGACCCACTGCTGACCATAGGAGTAATAGGGGCATCAGATGGTGTGCTCTTATGATGATGATGAGGAACCTCTTTAGAAGTAGGAGGAGAAACCTCTTCAGAAGTAGGAGGAGGAACCTCTTCAAAAGGAGGAGGAGGAACATCTTGATAATTAGGCACTTCAACACCAATATCTTTTAAAACATCTGATACTATGTTTGCAGCATAGCCGTAACATGCTGCTTCCTTCTCTAAGTATGCTGGACCAACACTAGAATACTCCTTTGCAATTTCAACAGTATCTTTAATGTCACTCTCAACACGCTCAACAAAGTTCCAAAAATCCTCGCTCTCATATTAATCTTTCTCACCTTGAGAAAGGGATTCTTGGGAATAACTTCGAGCTCTTTGATTTGCTCAAACAGTTGCAGATGTGATTGAAAAACAACATTGACATCTCTTGCCAATACTAGCATCTTGGCATGAATGTCCTAAGTTACAAAAATATATAACATGAATTACTAAAACTGACATAAAATCAATTCTAAATGACATGAAAGCAGGGAATAATGATAAAGAACCAAAATTGACATCCAAGAGACAAATACTAACATATATTAATTGCCAAATGATATGAAACAAAGCAAAAATGACATACAAAAGATAAATAACAGGAAACAGTACTTCTCTTCTATAAATGAGAAAAGACATAAAATACACTATAAAATGAGATAACAGTAGGCAAAATGACACCAGGAAATTTTCAAATGATATGAAATAAAGCAGAAATGACATGCAACATATATATATAACATGAAACAACAATTTTGTTTTATAGATGATGGGGGACAAGAAAATATGACATGAATAATATGTATTATGACATAAAATGTACAATAAATGACATGAAAACAATCAATAATGATAATAAATGATTCACAAAACATAGATATAGAAATAACATGCAACAGATATATAATGACATGAATTCATTCTGAAATGACATACAATAAAACAAAAATGACATGGCAATAAATTTACATCTTTGGCCATAGTTTTCAGGTTCTCCTAGCTTGGAAAATTATCAGGAACCTTGTACTACAACATCTCCTCATCATTAGGGCCCTTAGGGCCTTCACTGATAGCTAATACATCCTCTTTCTTCTAAGGTCTAGGAGAGGTTGCCTCTTTCTTCTTAGCAACCTTCCCTTCTTCAATACACTCAAGCTTCTCAAGAGCACTGACTATTGTCTTCCCATCGTATATCTTGGCAGTAGCAGTGCCTAATGCAGTAATCTCTTGCTTCACTCTTCTTCTTATCTTCTTATCATCCTAATGTTTTATGTAAGGTGTAGACTCAGGAAGTGTTTTCCCAAAATGAACATTGTGAAAATAACCAATTAACAATGATGGAAAACATCCACCAACTTTGGATGTATTGCTTTACTTGATCCTATTCTTATTCTTCAGTCCTTTAATAGCCTCATCCAACTTAAACTCAACATACGCACACCAACCATATGATCTGATCTCAGAAGGATTCTCAATAACATGGAGAATGCTGAAGTTGGGAGACTTGTCTCGAAGAGGGGCCAAAATATACTAACTATATACAAAACAAAAAGCTGCTTAAACTCATCACTAGCAGCATCACAAGCTGAAATACTTGCCTTCACAACCTTTCTTAGGGAGACCAAAATAATGTCTCCACTTCTTAACCAACCTACTAGTCTCTTTTCTATTCTCCGCGATCCTATCAAGCTCAATTATCTATTTCATTCCCTGGACGCCCGGGAATCCCAAGAACATGATGGAAAATATCAGAAGAGGCATGAATGAGGCTACTGTCAGGTAGTCTGATTAACCTAGCCCTACAAACATAATGATGAATGAAGTAACCATATAAATCCCTGTCCACCTCACCCACCTGCAAAAAGTCCACCAGTGACCCAAACCCAAGATCACGAACAACTTGTTTCTTATCATCTTGTA
Source organism: Beta corolliflora (assembly GCA_947648045.1). Lineage (NCBI taxonomy): Eukaryota > Viridiplantae > Streptophyta > Magnoliopsida > Caryophyllales > Amaranthaceae > Beta > Beta corolliflora. The sequence goes on along the minus strand of CANSZD010002921.1, from coordinate 2,148,359 downwards.
ACTTATTAAAAAGACGACACAACATACGTGGAGAAAATGCATAGTTCAAAACGCCATAACCACTGCAATAAAGAAAACAAAAAACACATATAATAAACATATACAAAAATGACAAACAATAAACAAAGTAGATAAAACTATATATATTGACACAAGCATCAACAATAATAATGATATAAACAACACTAATAATGTCATACATATGCCACTGACATGCATCTTACGAACATATGACATTATAATAATAACAACCTCAATATGACATCAATTAAATCAACAATGACATATACAACACTAATAATGACATAAGACATAACACAAATGAAACGAGAAAGAACACTACACAAAGCCCTACAAATGACAAAAAGAGAGCAAGAATGTTGAAACAACGAAAATAATGACATATAATTAAAAAAATGACATAGACAAAACGGAAAGAATCTAACGCTACATATGACATAAACGCACATAAATGACATGTACTCTAGCTGAAATGACATACATCTGCGCAATAATGACACAAGCTGAAACAAAAATGACATAGTCTACTAACAAATGACATACATACTGACATGGACCTGAAGAACATATGATATAATACTAATAATAACATAAATTCACCAATAAATGGCATCAATGAAAGCAATAATGACATAGACAACACTGGTAATGACATACAAGAGGATAAAAATGACATGAACAGATTAATATAATGAAGACCTACAAATGACACAAACCAAAACAATAATGATATAAGCAACAATATTAATGACATAACACATAAACAATATAATGAAGCCCTACAAATGACATAAACAAACACAAATGACACAACACATATCAAGAATGATATAAACAACAGTACTAATGACTTAAGAATGGGAAAACTGACATACACAAAAATGAAAGAATCAAGGCCTGTTCTCTTCGGCATAAAACAACTGAACTGAACTGATTGCAACTGAACTGAACTGAATTAAATTGAAACTAATAGTAATGATAATAATTTAGCTAGCATTAATTACTAAATATAAATTAATAAATAAATAATACTAATAACAATAACAATAAAATATAATATAATATAATATAATATAATATAATATAATATAATATAATATAATATAATATAATATAATATAATATAATATAATATAATATAATATAATATAATATAATATAATATAATATAATATAATATAATATAATATAATATAATATAATATAATATAATATAATATAATATAATATGATATGATATGATATGATATGATATAATATAATATAATATAATATAATATAATACTCCCTCCGATTCCTAAAGATCCTCCCTCTTTCCGTTTAAGTGCGTTTTCAAAAGATCCTCCCTCTTTTACTTTATTCCTTATTTGGCAAAATTTTTCCCCTTTTTACCCTCTCATGTCCCTATCATATGGTCCACCATTACACTATTAATTTAATTTTACTCCCTTTCTCTCTCCTACTTTACCTCTTTTTATTTGTTTATTTTCCTTAACCCCCTTTCTCTCTCCTACTTTACCCACCCCAACCCCACACAAATTGATCCTCTTTGGTATCTGTAGTAACAGTAACAAGGAGGATCTTTCGAAACCGGAGGGAATATAATATAATAATATAATATAATATAATAAACATTAATTGATGATAATAATAGTTTTTAACAATATAATATGTAAATATTTAATAATAATTATAATAATAAAAATATTATTTAATTAATAATAAATTCATAATAATAAGTTATTAATAATAATACGTTATTAAATAAAATAATCATAAGTTATTAAATAATAATAATAAATTATCTAATAATAATGATAAATAACTAGTAATAATAATAAACTATTGAATAATAATAAAAAATAAAAAATTAATAAAAAAAAGAAAAAAAAGAATTAGCAAAATAAAAATTAGAAATATTAAAATAATAATAATAATAATAATAATATTAATATTAATATTAATATTAATAGTAACAATAATAGTAAAAGCAAAAGTAGTAGTAGTAGTAATAATAATAATAATAATAATAATAATAATAATAATAATAATAATAATAATATTATTATTATTATTATTATTATTATTATTATTATTAATATTAATGATAAAATAATCGTAATTGTAATAATAATAATAATAATCATTGTTTTATTATCAGAGAAATAAATTAAGAACTGAACTGAACTGATTACAACTGAACTGAAAATAAGATGGGGAGAACAGGCCCTCAAACACTACATATGACATGTAGGGACATACATGACATAAGAACCATTTAAAATGACATAAATCTGAGTCATAATGATACATACTACGAAATGATAGTATTATACGCAACCAAAAGTACATAAATTACACCAAATGACACATATAATCAATAAAATGACATAAAAACGAACATAAATGACATTATTCAATAATTGATACAAAAACCTAAAATTAGCATTCAACTCGCCAAATGACACGAATAACACTAATGCTGATACCAAACTTAGCGAAAGTGACAAAAAACAAACTCTAACACAGTAAATCAACACAAAACAAAAGAATAACAAGAAATTAATATGAAAATTATACAAAATACAATAAAACTGATGCAAGTAAAGGAACATGAACGGATGTTCCAGGTTTTGCTGCTTTAACAACAACCTTCTTACAACTCTTACTAGCAGCAACTCTTTCTTTCGTCGGTAAATCCTCCTCATTAACATCATCCTTTGGTTCATAATTACTATCATGTAAAACCTAAGGCACGAAATGCAAAACCCTATCAATTTCAATTAAAAAAGAAAATTTAACAATGGGTCAATGAACCTAGAAGATTTCTTCACAATCTAATTTGAAGTATTTAATACGCGTTTATCAACAACCAATCTTACAAATGCATAGATTCAACGTACCGTTACTTCACAAGATAATCTGGTACTCGAAAAAATAATCAAGCTTTCCTTGGTATGACTCCTAAATCCTTCTACATAACCCAACTTATATCATTTTATGATTTTAGACTCAAATTATTTCAGTAATATTGGAACATATAAGGATTCCCAACTACACAAATAATGATCGATGTATGGGCAGATTCACTATCAAAATATTACCGACGATAATATTTATAAGCCTTTTCAAGGTTTCTATAACCCAGGCTACTTGTCGCACAAGTAAGTTTTTTTATCTTCACTTATTGGTTTTTTGGCCCAAATGTATGCGTTATGTTACAACTTTCTTTAAAATCTTTAGATGTGTATTTTGTCGTACAAGGAAAAAGGATTACAACAGTTTTGATGACACAAAAAACATTCAAAAAAATTGAGAAAACTAGTGTGTTGAGAATTAAAAGTTGAGAAAACAAGAGTGTTGAGAATTATTGCCCTGTTCGAATTCTCAACAGTAGCTATTGTGAATTAACTTGTGTTTTTATTGCAATGTCAGTTTCCTTCAACAACTAATTCATACAGTAATCACTTTTATTCCGAATATATATACTCCCTCCATTTCTTTATAATTGTTACATTGTGTTATGCACAAGAGTTTAGGTGAGGTCACTTTCAGACTTTTTGGAGGGTACTTTTTGACCCATTTAATGTAAAATATGGGGAAAATTGAAAAAATAGTACTTTTTGGTGGAAAAAAGAAAAAAAACTAATATAACCGTATTACTTTTTGGTGGGCTAAGTTTTCCAAATAAGGAAAGTTTAAACAATGTAACAATTAAAAAGAAACAACCACTTAAGAAAAATGTAGCAATTAAAAAAAAAACAGAGGGAGTAACCCTAAATAGCACTACAGTGCCGGCGAACCGGCATAGCGGCATAGGTTACAAGGTAGTACTTTGTCATAATCACATGGTATATGGACATTCCTATTTGTAGTATTATGTACTACTCCCTCCGTTTTTTTTATTGCTACATTTTTTTTCAAGTGGTTGTTTCTTTTTTATTGCTACATTGTTTAAACTTTCCTTATTTGGAGTACTTAACCCACCAAAAAACACTTGTTTTTCTCTTTTTCCACCAAAAAGTACTTTTTTTTTACTTTTTCCTCTTATTTTACATTAAATGGATCAAAGAGTACCCAAAAAGCCATAATGTAGCAATAAAAAAAGGAGATTGTTAAACATCGCCCCAAAATTTCTTAAAATCTTCCCAGGACCACTTTTAATTTACTATTTTACCCCTTCTCTTTTTTCCACCACCCCCCACCACCACCTGCTACCACCCGCCACCACCTACATCCCCCTGCCACCCGCCACCTCCTCCACCACCCACCTCGTAAAAAAATCGAAATCTTTTTGGGGACATGGAGTGAACGTCCGGCCAAGACGTTCCACCCATGGCCTGAACGTCCAGGCCAGACGTTCGAGCCATGGGTGGAACGTCCAGGGTGGACGTTCGCCCCATGTCCCCAAAAAAAATTCGAAAGTTGGGTGGTGGAGGAGGTGGCAGTTGGGCTGGAGGTGGCGGTGGGTTGGAGGTGGTGGCAATCGGGGTGGTGGTGGCATGAGGTGGTGGTTTGGAAAAAGAAAAGAAAAAAAAGAAGGGTAAAGTTGGAAATATTTGGTGGGACCAGAGCGGCTTTAAGAAGTTTTGGGGTGATGTTTAGCATGAGGGAGTAAATGGAGATTTTAGAATTACTAGGTCTAGTTATCCCTATTCTTCTACTCCTTCCGTCCCAGAAAGATTTGAACACTTGTTGGAACACGTATTTTAAGGTGATAAGTTGTAGTGTGGCTATCAAATATTATTTTATTTAAAAAGTAGATGTGATAGGAGTTGGTAGGGAATTCTTTATTAGAGGAGAGAGAAAGTTGAGTAACTTTTTATTAATAAAAGGTAAAGTGTGGGCCAAAGGAGTATAAAAGAAATAATATATTAATAGTGGTACCATGTTAAAACTGGAAGTGTTCAAACTAATTTGAGACAAACATAAAATGAAAGTGTTTAGACTATTCTGAGATGGAGTGAGTATTAGCTTTTAATGGCTATTTAGTCACCCCTATTAATTACATGATAGACAACTAACAACTTTACACAGTACCTTGTCACAATCACACGATATGACATCAGACTTCTTGCTTTCCAGTTTCTAGAATAGGGGTGAAAGCAAGGGAATAAAATGGTTGTTTTTGGCTCTTCTGAGTTTCTGACTATTTATTTACCTTATGAAAAAACAAAAAGAGAGATACAAATTTAGGGCAGCAAGGAAAATAGAGAATCTAGCAAAGAAGAGATACTAAGCAACGGTTCTAGCAGACTGGCAGAGTAGCTTCCAATATACTGCTTTGGAGTTAAGTGTACCATCTTATCAAATACTCCTTCCTTTTTTAGTTTACTCACTTTAGGAGAAGTGGAGAACTACGGAGAAAGTATTATAATGTGGATAACATGGGTGGAAAAAGAAGAGAAAGTAGACAGGACATGTTAACAATAATAGAAAAAATAACAATGTATAGATTAAAAAGAATTAGACCAAAAAGGAAAGTTTGTAGATTTAAAAAAATGGAGGGATTACTCCCTCCATTCCTATTTCTTTACCCCATTGAACTACGCTATTATAGAAGTATGTCCGGTGGAGCTTAGAATCAGAGTAAATCAAATAAATTGGTACAATCATATCTCTGTCAATTGATACCATGAAAGTTGCAAAATAGTATCCTGACTCATGAGTCATGAGTGTAATGATAGATACCCTAAAGACTCCCACAAATAGATATCAACACTTTTGTTGAGTTTTGGTTACTTTATTGAATTTTTGGTTTGGTGGAGACTTTAGAGTTCATAATATACAGATATTGAGGGACCCATTAAAGTGAATGTACGAGTAAAGGAGGCGGAGCCACGGAGCGAGTAATGAGAGATACATTTTTGGACAACATGCCTCGATATATTATCTTTCTATAACAGTTCAAAAGAGTAACCACGAAAATCTAGTTGTTAAGAATTATTCTGAGGTTGCATAGAAACGAATACGATTACCAGGGAAATATGGGAAAACATTGTTCCTAAAGTATAGGGCACAAAAATGGCAAAAAGGTATGATAAAAAAATATATAAATATTTTTATAAAATCATAAGAAAATATATTAAAGACATTTTTTTTCCTCTGAATTCAAATTTTCAATAGTAATATTGATTTTTATGAACATAAAGTAATATCCATCGCTTCATTTTCTCTTCTTTATCACACACTTCTAAATTTTTAATCAAAAAAATTTGTTTCATGTAAGGATGCGAGCTATAAAAGATTCATCAATTGTGTCAACCGTATTCTACAAGTTTGTTGTGCCTTTGAAAAATTAAAATAGGATACATAATTTGGAGTATCCGGCACCTATTAAGATATGTCTAATACATGTCATTGTCAGACGCGAGATACACCACCTACGTACGGGTTCCATACATACCCTAGAAGGTTATTTAGATTTAATAATTCTGAACCACTTATTGTCATTGATCATCTTTAAAGAATTCCACTGATCAATTTCCATTAATGTTTTACAGTCGAGTATCAAAAGCTATTAATTTGGGGTAGGACACAATTGCAAGACCCATGTGAATTGTAAAGTTCCTCAATTGAATTTAATTATATTTTTCTTGTACTTCAATTAAGGTGATCTGTTGGTTTTAATACCTTAATTACAGCTTCCCTCTCACAGAGGAAAAGTTAAAAAGCAATTGGGGAGTACGGGACCAATTTAAGGGCTAAGGCTTCCATTTAGCAACTTAAGAATATTTTTCTAACTAAACTTCAATGGAAGCAAGGAAGTTGATTCACATTGCTTTATTCCTCAAATGCTATAAAATACCAATGAAAACCAAAATGAAAGACAAACCATTCTCATTTTTTCATTACTATACCAACCAAACCAATATAACAAGCTTTGATACATAATATGGCAAACACCCCTAATCCAATGATCTCCAAACTATTAGCTCCTCTACAACCTAAGCTTCCAAAACCATCATGGGATTCTGAAAACAACAGCAACAGCAACAGCAACATGTTGCCATCTGATCATTTTGGCAAGCCAATATTATTGAGGGGTCCTGAACGAGGCGGCATCTTCTTGACATCTGATGATAATGCCCTCGCTAAGCAGATTGAGCAACTGCACAAACCTGATGCTCGTTATGTTAATGTTAGGCCTCTTTTCCATCTTGTCGAGGAAATCATCCACCGTGGTTCCCCAAATGTTGAAGGCCCTTCACTGGTATTGTGTTGTTTTTTCACGTTATCTTTGTAAGTTGTTCTATTTTATCCCACTCGACCTCGCAACTTTAGTCATAGACAATGTTACTGAAACTCTGTTCTAATCTTTGTATAGGGTCAGAAGGAGGCAGAAGGAAGACTTACACTTAATGGTCTTGAAGAAGTTCCGGAATTGCCACTCATTGTTGAACGGATATCCTCTGAGGTAATCATCAGCTCTGCAGTGGCTTCTCTCTGAACTACTAAACTACTGAAAAAAGCGTATAAGATGTTTATTATCATTTGTTACAGCTTAATTACATTTAGTCAAAACACATTAATTATTGATAAATCTTTCAAGCCTATGTTATCTGCTATTATCTAAGATTTACTTGTTAATACTGGTGAACTTTACTGTTGGTTTGTTATACTAATAAAACCGGTGCAGATGACATGCAAGTTACTGAGTGGTAATGATGCACACAATGTCACCCTCTCAGTGTTGAATATGTTGCCACATTTTTCATGGGAAGCCAAGGTTGTACTCACATTTGCAGCGTTCGCTTTGACTTATGGAGATTTCTGGCTCCTTGTCCAAATTTACTCTACAAATCCCCTCGCAAAATCGATGGCACTCATGAAGCGATTGCCTGCGATGGTGGAGCATACAGGAGCCTTCAAAAACAGATTTGAAGCCACTAATAATCTTATAAGGGCCATGCTTGAAGCAACTAGGTGCATTATTGAGTTTGGAGAGTTACCTACGATGTATGTCACAGATGAAGATCCTGAAGTTAAGGATGCAATGTGTCATTTTCCTATCGCTGTTTATTGGATCATCAGAAGTGCTGTTGCTGCTGCGACCCAGATTACCACCATGTCAAGCAGGGGAGTCGAGTAAGTTCAATGTCTACATATAGGACTTATGAAAAATATATAGCCTAATGCTTTTAAGCAAGAGTTCATTTTTCTTTTCAGAAATATGTCGGCCACAGCTGAATCATGGGAGCTCTCGAACTGGGCTCACAAGCTTAAAACTATCAGTGATCATCTTAGGACCACATTATCAAACTTCTATCAACTCATAGGTCAGAGAGCAAGTTCCCCGCTTACCTCTCTTACATCCAACTTTCAATTTTAAAAAATGGAATGATGATGGTGACTGATCATTCTGTAAATATTGATGAAGGACATTATTTTCTGGTGCAGCGGAGAAGAAGCAGCTTGATGCTTATAATATGATAAAGAAAATCATCTACCATACAATGCATATTGACAACATGAAAGTCCTGAAGACTCTGATCTACGCTAATGATGATGTACCTCCACTATATGATGGTCCTGTCAAGCGAAGGGTTTGTGCTCGAATTCTGAGTTCTTAATATATATCATTTTGTCATAGAATTGTTATATCGTACTGTTTTTCAGGTACACCTGGATGTATTGAGGAGGAAAAATGTGTTGTTACTCATATCAGGCCTCAATATCACTCATGAAGAGCTGTACATTCTTGAGCAAAGCTACACCGAATCAAAGATACAAGCATACGAGATTGTATGGATCCCAGTCAGAGACCCTTCACTTCAATGGACAGATTCCATGGAAGTGCAACTGGAGACCTTGAAGGCTTCAATGCCTTGGTACTCTGTTCATCATCCTTCAATCATCGGTCATGCAGTCCTGAAGTTTCTAAGAGATGATTGGCACTTTAGAGGTAAACCTATGCTCGTGGTGCTGGATCCTCAGGGAAAAGTTTTGAGCCCAAATGCTATCCACATGATGTGGATCTGGCAAAGCCATGCTTTTCCGTTCACAAGCTTAAGGGAGGAAGCTCTCTGGGAGCAAGAAACATGGAGACTCGAGCTTCTTGTTAACGGCATTGATCAAAAAATCCTAGACTGGGTAATATACCTTCACTATTTAGCCTAAGAAAGTTTCTAGCTTATACTACTCGCAAATATTTCTTCCTTCTTGGGTACTATAGGTTTTTCTTTCTTTTAGTAGTTGAAACTTTATGCAACTTTTAGGCCTTACTCAGTCCAACTCTATAAAAAATAATACATTAAAAATCAAATTTAATTAGTAAAATTCATTTATAATTTAAAAATATAAGTTTTGTCAGCAAAAATTAGATTCAATCAGTAATCATCAGTATACAACATAAGAATAAATCACTTAAGAATCAAACATATCAATAAACAAAAATCAGTTTTACGATGCAAATATTAGTGTTCTTCAGTAAAAATAAGTTTTAAAGAATGCAAATTAGTTTTATCCGTAAATAGCAAGTGATCTGAACATGGCTTGAAAACTCTATGTCAACCTATCTTTTTGAGTTTTTGTTATAGTAAGGTTGCATAGTTGAACATCCCCAAAATTTATAGTAGGTTCTTCATGTTCTTGTTATAACTTCACATGTTTTATGTTAGTATCACTGGCATCTTATATCAACACTAGGCTAAAGAAACATTTTATTCCTACAACCAGATCAGAGAAGAAAAGTACATTTTCTTGTATGGAGGTGATGACCTCGAATGGATTCGAAAGTTCACAAATGAGGCACATGCTGTAGCACGAGCTTTGCGAGTTCCAATCGAAATGGTCTATGTAGGCAGGAGCCACAACAAAGAGTTGGTGCGCAAAGTTTGTGCAGCTATTATAGTTGAGCAATTGAGCCATTGCTGGCAGGACCCAACCATGGTCTGGTATTTCTGGACAAGAATTGAGAGCATGATCTTCTCGAAGTTCCAACTGGAGAAAGTCCACGACCATGGTGATATCATATTGCAAGAGATCCAAAGGCTTCATAGCCATGACAAATCTCATGCTGGATGGGCGATACTAGCCAAAGGATCTACGATTGTGGTCCATGGTCAGGGAAAGCTTGCCTTGACAACCCTTCAGGAGATGGAGATATGGAAGGAGCATGCTCTACGAGACGGGTTTGAAACAGGATACGGAAGTCATTACAGAGAGCTTCACATGAGGGAATATCCATGTCACAGAATTGAGTTCCCCTCTAATGTGAGAATTCCAAATAGTATGCTTTGCCCTGAGTGCCGCCGCCACATGCATAGGTACAACTCTTTCATCTGCTGCCATGAAGATTTTATGACTGATGCTGCTGCTGAGATTTCACCTGCTCTGGCTGCTGCTGCTATTGCTGGTCAATTTGAGGCTTAATTCACAGTTCTACATACAGTGATTTGCTTTTCTGTTTCTCATTTCACCATGAGCATTAGTAGAATAATAACTATATAAGGACGAGGTACTACATCTGCCATCTGTGTTGTGGTATCTTGTTGCAAGTTGGTTCAATCTTGTAGTTCTTTTTTTCTTTCATTATGATAAGATGTCTACCAATTCTATGTCCTTCCGTCTTTTTCTGTTTGTCATTTTGACTTTTGTGCTGTTCGATAAATGGCTCCTGGGTAGCTTTTTTATGTGGTCAAACAACCAAAAATATTTGAGCAGCTAAAAAACTTTTTAGCCAAAAGTAAAAGTTGTTTTTACTAGCTTTTTCTATTGGTTGTTGGCTTTTGTTTTCATTTTGCCTTAAACAACCAACACCAGCCGTTGATTTTACCAAACATGTTTACACATTCAAAAGTCAAACAACCAGCATAAACAATCAATACAAATAACTAGTCAAACCAGCCAAGTAAATTAGTCAATTACCGATTGCTGAACACCCCCTTTTATATTCGACCTTGACCCTTCTCATTAACTGTTATATTAGAAAGGTTATAAGAGCATATTTAAAGATGAATCATTAAATCTTAAGGTAAAAATTTTGGTGAATATAATAGGACGATGGAATAGTTCAAAACTAAGAAACATAGCACTCATCTTTACTTGTGACTTCTTATTTTGAATACTCCCTTCGTATTCAATTACTTCACCCATTTTCTAAATTGGCCAGTATCAATATACTTCACCTATTTCCTTACTTGGAAAGGGTGTACATAGTAAAATAACGTTATCTATTCAGTGGCCCTCACAAACATTTCTTTCCTAAAGATATAAAGGAATATAGCATCACAAAAAAATCCAATCATATGCAACCCACACCAAACACACTCCTTAAATTGGTTGCTACAAATAAGAAATAACATAGTGATACAGATACTGGCAATAGCATATAGATGTTCATGCTCATGAATGAATAGTTACTCGATTCTATGGCAAATCCATTGAATCTACAACTTAGTATCTTTCCAAGGTTTTCATGCTCTGACCTATAGAAAACTTCAGACAGGGTGAAGATACCGATTACAGATTACATAACACACTTCATCAGCTACCTTCAATGCTTTTATAAGTCTATCGCAGAACTGAGGCCACATATAAGTGTCACCCCCCAAGTCAAGTCTTTTTTATAGTGTTTTTTGGTCCCCTTGCACAACAGTCCCTAAAACTGTCCTGAATTCGTGCATATCAGTAAAAAAATTCAGTTAGATTATTTTCTCAACTGGTAGGTTTCTCTTAAAGAGAACTTGGGTGCACTCCTGCTTTTTGAAAGTCATTATAGTGCACTATGGCAGACGGCAGTTTGCTACCAACACAAATCTCGTAAATTGTTCTGAAAAGGGGGAACGCGTCAAACCAACTGTTGCTTTTTAAGACCTCATATACCTCTTTGGCCGTCAAGACACCCTTCAAAATGAAAAAAGAAAGCGGCTGCTTTAAGTGGCATAAACATCAGCTACTGTATCACAAAATTATATGCCATATTGCCAGTTCAAAGACTAAAAACAACTTCCTGTCTAACATTGTCTGTTGAAATATAGATTTATATTTAATGGTGTTTCATGTGGAACCAATTGATATGAAGAAGATATTATAGAGAAGCATAAAAAAAACAATTTAGCACTTTTAGCATCTACCTGTAGTTTCTGGCCCTGCAACATCTCAGCTTCTAGCTCCTCAAAGGGTCTAACATGATTAGCAATAGATTAATAACTGCCTGAAAACATTCAGGGAAAAACAAAAGAAGTTTTTACGAATTATATACCTCTTTCCTCCATTGATTACATAAGCCTCTGCAACTTTCCTGTTTCTTCCTCCAACTGTCATGGGAAAACCACTACGTATAGAAATGGACAAGAAATGGAAACACAGAAAATAAAGGAACATGAAACGTTGTCTTACAACAAGTAGCGATAAGATCAGCTACCCCACAACTCTCAAAGAAAGTGTCGTCTCTGATAGATGGGAACAGTCGCTTGGAGAAGGCCCTCATTTCATTCAAGCCAATTCTCATGATTGCTGCCTGGTATATATACATATAATTTTATATATTAGTCATCTTGTATAACCTTACACCCTCTTGCAGCCACATTTTAAGTTACATAAACCAACATCAACGATGGTGGAGACAAAACATTCTTAAATACTGTTATAAATTTTGGGCGTCCTCTTTAATTTTGAAATTGATGTGGTGTCACAAATACCAGCATGTTTGCATCTCTCACTGCACATACATCCGTTTTGGGCATTAGCCAAATGCAGATATGTTGAAAACACCAAGCTTCTCAGTAGGAAAAGTAATGACCCCACTCTACTAATAATATTTTTTATTGAATCTAAAGACATCAGTTTATTTCATAATTATCTATAATTTCATTTGTGTCACAAGGTTGAAAAAGTAGCCTATAATTTATAGCTTGAGATGCTGCTTTAGAGGATGCCATCATAGTTTGATGCTTGTTAAAGAACATACTACCATTCATTGTCAAGTAGCTAGGTACGATAATAATTTTTACATCAAAGTGGCAAAACAACAGCACGAGAGTATGAAATATCAAGACTTAATAATTACTCTGTGAAAGAGGAAAATGGACGTACTTATTCTAAAAGTCCTCAATAGCACAAAACATAACTAACCTGGAATGTGAAGCAAAAAAAATCAGTATAGCAAACCTACCAAAAAGTCTTCATTAAGAAAATGTTCTGCTGGGAGGAAAACAAGTTCCAAGACAAGTGGTTTTACTATTTTCCTTTTTTGGTTTCTAATTGTGGAAGATTATCATTCTGATAGTTCTCCCAAGTGGGAAATTTCCTTTTCAAACAAAGGTATGCCACATAATCCTCCCTATTCCTTACCATCATCTTTCTCTCCTCCTATCATCCCTTTCTCTCCATCCCATTTTTTCGTGTTTTCTACAACTTTTCTTGCAAGGAACCGAACAAAACAAAACTTAATAGAGAGTTGTGTTCTCCCCTCGAATAAATATTTCAAGGAACATCATAACCCATTCAAAAACATTATCGTCAAACCAAACAGAGCCCAAGTTGTTACAAGTGACAACCATTTCGAAAGTTAGATGTTTGAGCCTACCACAATATCTTATACTTCCTCCGTTCCACTATTATTGCAACATCACCCCTTGGTAAGTTTCTTAAGAAAGCCATGTGAAGAGGAGAGAGATAGAAATAGATAAAAGATGGGACCCATGTGAAAGGAGAGAGAGATAGAGAGAAAACATTACCATATACTCCCTCCGTCTTTTTTTAGTTAATTGCTACATTATGCCATTTTCGGGTGTCTCAATTTACTTGCTACATTTTCTAAACATATCTACTTTTAGTATGTGGTACCCACATATTATTTACCTTTACACCCTTATTTTTGTCTTCATTGCACAAAAAGACAACAACTTTATGCTTAATTACTCTACTTTTAAATGGTCCCCACATGTTTCCTTGGCAATTGTGCAGAAGTGAATGTAGCAACTAAAAAAAGACGGAGGGAGTAAACGATTGCAATTAATGTGAAACTCCAAATAAGGAAGCTTTGCAATTAATATAGAATGGGGAGCAAGAATAGAACATCTAAGAGTACACCATACCTGCATGATCAAGGTCTGGCTCAGCAATCACGTTTTTACCAAGCTGTGTACCAGGGAGGTACTTTACATTAACCTGTTTGAATACCAAAGATAAACACTTTTAAAATAAAAGCCAACATTTATCAATACAATAGAATGTTAAGCTGACTTCACAAAAACAAACAAATCCATTTACAAGTATTCCTAAAATTTCAAAAGATTTTCATCCTTTAAAAAACCAAAAGACGTCGTATAATATGATCACTAACAGAAAGTTTGATCATAGACAGAAATGTCACTATCAATTACAATATGTTCATGATCTGGGACCTTATGTTAATGCAACATTAACACTAACTCTATTCCATGTTGATTGGAACATGTAGAGTTTTATGCTTTTCAAATCACTCACCATCAAAATCTATAATTACTTAAAAAATACTTCCTCCGTTCCATAATAAGTGAAACACTTACTATTTTAGAACGTTTCAAAATAAGTAAAACATACCTTAAATGGAAAAAAGAAAATGACAAAATGACAAGAATACCCATCACAAACTTGTGTGGTTTGCTTTTCTCTCTCCTCCTTTTGATAATGAAAAGGGTATTTTATTACTTTTTGGCTTTTGAAAGTGATGTTTATTAATCTTGTGCCTAATTCCTATGTTTCACTTGTTATGGAACGGAGGAAGTATAAAAGTTCACATTTTGAAAGAATTATATATTGAGACGAATCTAATAACAACCCGCAATGACTATGATTTCTTGCGCATAAATCACAATAAGTCTTCATAGGAGAGTGTGTGAATAGTGTTAAAAGTCCAAACGATTGTAATTTCATGGAACGAGGAAAATATAAAATAAAAAAATTTCACCTCAGGGTTCACCTTACATTGGTTCGATTAATAACTTCTGACAATTTATCTCCACTTGGTAACGTTTCATCAAATACCCACATCTTAACTTCATCTGAATTACATCATAAACGTCCAAAATTAACATGGGTTTTCTAAAAATTCTACATTACTTCATTAAAAATCGCAAGTTACAGGAAAAAAAAAAAGAGATTTTTTCGAATGTTACCATGAAAGATGTTGTGCTTGATGGTGTTAGATGCAATAAGCTTGGCCGCAACGCTACCCCAATTGCCGCTGCCAACAATTGCAACTTTGTATCTCTCCGCAACTTCAGTGTTCATGGATGTGAATTTTAAGGAGGAATTAGAAAGAGAAATTTGAGGGGAAGATCTAGGATGGGTTGTGAATGTGTTGAAAAGAGTTGGTGTTATTAGAGGAGAATTGATTTTGTGAAAAATTGTGCAGATTTTGCATGCTTCTCTGAATAAATTACTTTTCTTTTTGAATGTCTGGAGTTCCAATAAATCTTAAATGTAAGTGGGGAAGTGCTTCTATGATTATTTCCTTTTTTAGAATAATATAATGTGGATTGTGGAGTGTTTCTCAGAAAATAAATTATTAGGTTTTCTTCTGTTTCTAAATTTGGCAAAAACTGCCACAGTGCCATATATAGCATATTGGATATGTGATGAGGAATAAATTGCTAAGAAGTGTAACAAACTTTTATTCTGCTGATATCAATGTGATCAATGCATTGGTGTAAATCTATATCTATATATTTATTTATCGATCTATAAATATAAAGCAAAATACAAAGTGTCACGTTTCGTATCATAAGAAGAAAAAAGTAACACACATCTTCATGTTATTTAATTTCTTCGCTACATAGATGCCAAATCAGAAACAATATTATTGGGAGACTCTTTGGATATCAATGAGTGGAAAATTAGGCAACTCTTTGATGTATCATATTTGAATATAGTTTTTAGGTGTATTTAAGTTGCATTTTAGGAGCATTTAGGTGCATTGTAGTTCATAATTGCATATAATTATTTAAGTTATGAAATATTACTCCTTTGTATGTTTTCGGTGGTTTTTGATGAATTTTGGGCATTGAGAACATGTTTGGAAGTAATATTGGAAAACCTTAAGCATTAAGAGCATTTGGAAGGAAGCTACGTTGCATATGGATCGTCATGGATTTCTTTGAGTGCCGATTGAGCCAAAAAGAAGTTGGGATTTAGTAGAAAAATTGTAGAAATTGAGTCATATCCTCTATTTTGTCCATAACTTTTGATGCGTTAATAATAATTGAATAATTCCAACAGCATTGGAAACTAGACTTGAAGGACTTCTAATGATAGGTCGCACGGCCTAAGACGAATTCTAGTTTGCGAGATATGGGTTCGCAAGTTCTTACTATTTTGCTAAAGTCTGCCGCACATATGCGGATTAGTTAATTCCGACCATTTAATGATTAGATGGACTTTTCTTATTTTGTAATTTACTTTCCTACTAGTATTAGGAGATACTCCCTCCGTTTCTTTTTAGTTTTCACTTCACTTTAGGGGAAAATCAAGAAAGTCCAAAAGTATGAGAGGGAAACTGAAAAGGTGGAGAGAAAAATCGAAAAGGTGGAGAGAGAAACTAAATATGTGAGAGAGAGAAACTAAAAAGTGGGTTAAATATTAAAAAGTGGATGGCATACATGGGTGGAAAAGGTGGAAAAAGTAGATGGGACATGTTGTCAAAAATAGAAAAGGCAACAATGTGTAGAAAAAAGGAAAGTGTGTAGATTAAAAAGAAACGGAGGGAGTACACAAATGACACAAGTAAACTGATTCGGTTCTTTCAAAGTCTTCTTTACTGCTATGAAAGAAAGACAAGCTAGAAACACTATTGATACTCTGTATACAGCTACAGGGGTGAAACTTACAAATCCTGTTAATATTCAGGATGAATTTAAGCTATTTTATAGCAGATTGATGGGAAGTTGTGCTGATAATCTTCAAGGTGTTGATCTCACAATTCTCAGAAGCCGGCCCACTCTAAGCACAACTGCTAGGAGATATCTTATCACTCCTATCACTTTGCAAGAGATTGACCAAGCCATGTTTAGCATTGATGGAGACAAAGCCCCAGGGATGGATGGATTCAATGTTGTTTTCTTCAAAAGTATGTGGAATACCATTAAACCTGATATCTATGCTGCTGTTATTGACTTCTTCCATACAGGTCATCTCAGTCCTCAGGTTAATATTGCATCTATTACTTTGATTCCTAAAATTTCAAATCCAACTTTTGCTAGTGATTTTAGACCAATAGCTTGCTGCACGGTAGTGTATAAAATCATAGCTAAGATCCTTACTCATAGGATGCAAGGTGTGATTGGAGAAGTAATTAATACTGCTCAGGCAGGTTTTATTCCTCAAAGACACATTACTGATAATATCCTGCTGGCAACTGATCTAATTAAAGGGTATACCAGAAAGAATATTTCCCCTAGATGCACAATAAAAATATATCTAAAATAAGCTTATGATTCTATTGAATGGCCATTTTTACAAACCATTTTACATGAATTGGGATTCCCTGCTATCTTTGTAAACTGGATCATGGCTTGTGTGACCACTGCTTCTTATTCAATTTTGATCAATGGAAAGCCCTGTAAATCTTTTTTTGCTAAAAAAGGTCTCAGACAGGGAGACCCTATATCCCCATCCTTGTTTGCAATTGGCATGGAATATTTATCTAGATGCTTGAGCACTCTTCAATTGAATCCTAATTTCAAGTATCATCCTAGATGTGCTAGATTTCACATCACACATATGATGTTTGCTGATGATCTTTTAATGTTCTGTAAAGCTGACATATCTTCGATCCAATTAATCCTTGAAGCTTTTCATTACTTTTCTAGAGAATCTGGCTTGGAAGCTAATCTCCACAAAAGCAACCTATTTGGGAGGGGTTAATCCTAGCTTGCTTATTGAGTTCCAGTTAGCAACTCAGATTCCTCGTGGTGATTTTCCTTTCAGATATCTTGGAGTTCCTCATTCCACGAAAAAACTCTCATATCTTGCTTGTAGACCTTTAGTTGAGAAAATCATGGCTAGAACAAAAACTTGGAGTGCTAAAAGCTTATCATATGCAGGTAGGGCTCAGTTTGTCAAAACTATTCTACTTAGCATGTAGGTCTTTTGGTGTCAGATTTTATTCTACCCAAAAAGATTATAAAGGAGATTCAGGATTTCTGCAGGATGTATCTGTGGACTGGTAAAGATTTACCAACAAAAAAAGCTCTGGTTTCTTGGGAACAACTCTGCTTCCCTAAAATTGGAGGAGGTTTGAATTTTGTCAACCTGGAGAATCGAAATAAAGCTGCTATTTCCAAGCATTTCTGGGCCATTGCCATGAAACAGGACAAGCTTTGGATAAAATAGATTCACTCATGATATATTAAACAAGCCATCCTCTGAACAATGCCTATTTCTCAGACTATGGCATGGGCTTTGAAGAAGATTATAAGCTGTAGAGATATTTTTGATCATGGAAATAGAATTCAGGAGTTTACTTTGGGAGATAAATTCTCTATAAAAAAATGTTATGCTGTTTTGTATGGATTTGTAGCTCCAATCAGTTGGAGGAGAGTAGTGTGCAACAATGGAGCAACTCCAAAGAGCATATTCATTACTTGGCTTGCTATTCTCAACAGACTAGCTACTAAAGTTAGACTAGCTTCTTGGAATCTTATTGATGATGTAAGTTGCCCCTTGTGTCAACAGGAAGATGAAGATGTCACACATTTGTTCTTTAATTGTGCTTACTCTACAACAGTTTGGCAACACTGTATGCAAATACCAAAATTTTCTAGACCTATCCTCCCCTTTCTGGATGAAGTCAACATTGCTGCCAAACAATGTAGAAGAAGGCATAAAAGAAGTAAGATTTATGGAATGCTTTTTGCTGAAGCTGTGTATCACATCTGGCTACAAAGAAATCAATAAAAGAACAAGCATGATGCTCCTGCTCAACTAGTTGATAAGATTATTTTTAATGTAGCTTGTATATGTTCTGATGATCTGAAAAATATTTTGTATAGATAGGTCTTGTTGGTTTTGTTGCTCTTTCGGCACTATATCTGTAATAGTTTTCATATTTAGTTCTAGTAGTATTGTTGTTGCTTCAGGGAAGCACATGAAGGGTCTACTTTTTCAACCCTTTCCTAGAAGGTGGGTTAAAGTAGATACTGATGCTTAAATCCCTTTAGCTTGTTGAATTGGTGGTTGTAACTTTTTTTTTGGTTATCAATAATAACTTTGAATTTCCAAAAAAAAATGTTGGTTTTTGAGAGAAAATGTGAATTATTAAACTGATCTGATCCATATAAGAAACCGAATTAGTTGGGCTTGTTCTGCTATATAAGTTGCAGCCCACCACTCTCCAGTCTCCACGTAAACAAACCCAGTCAAAGTTCACTCTCTTCCTCCCACGCCTCTCTCATCCCCCCCTCTAACAAACCTTAACCCTCCTCTTCCCTATCTCATTCTCTCTAGTCTCTCCTATCTCATCCTTCCTACTCTCCTTCCCTAACCCAGCCAAGTTCACTCTCTCTCTCCACTCCATCGCTCGCCGCCGTCAATCAGCAATTGAGAATTTATCAACCACCCCAAACCCCTCAACCACCATCTCTTCCTTGCTCGTCACTCGAAACCACCAGCCTCGTTATCAACCACCACCAACCACCGGTTTCGTCGCTCGCATCTCTTCTCTTCTCTTCTCTCGTAGTGTTCGGCGCCGCCGTCAACCACCAATTGAGAATTCGTCACTCGCCTCTCTTCTCTCCTCTCTCCTCACTCAATGCTTGAGGTTTTTAATTTGTATTGATTGCTTTCGAAACACAAATTTTTTATTTAGTTCAATCTTTTCTTTCGTTCCACATCTAGGGTTAAGTTTTTCGTTTTAAATTTTCATTTTGGTCTCACTTTCGTTTATCATTTCTTCTGTAATTTATTTCATTTGTATTTGAGAGTTTAATTTTCTGATTTTTTGTATAATTTTGGGGTTTAATTTTCGTTTTAAGTATTTTAAGGTTTAATTTTCTAGTTTTTCTGTAGTATAATTTTAGGGTTTAGTTTTCTAATTTTCGTTTTATGTAATTTAGGGTCTAATTTTTCTAATTTTCTTTACTCTGTAATTGTTGATAATTGTTGTTATGTAATTTTAGTTTGTTTAATTTTGTTGTTCACCCATTGTTAATATTTTTTATACGTATATTGTTGTGAATTTGATACTATAATAGTGGCGCCAATTTTTTTATATTCATTACGGGGCTTAACTGATCTAGTTTGAGTACAAAATTGGATCAGTTAAGGTATTTGTATGCAGCAACTTAATGGCGTAAATATCTCAATTGGTCCAGTTTGGGTACAAAATCAGACCAGTTAATATTTAACTGACCCGGTTCAAAATCAGATCAGCTAACTTTCCCTAGCAGCTCCGCCCCCACTTGTTTCGGTCCATTTTCAGATATCTCAATTGGTCCAGTTTGGGTACAAAATCGGACCAATTAATATTTAACTGACCCGGTTCAAAATCAGATCAGCTAACTTTCCCTAGGAGCTCCGTCCCCACCCGTTTCGGTCCATTTTCAGATCAGTAAGGCCCATTTTGACCGGATCAGATGATCTTTTTTCCGCTAGTAACAATTTTAGGTGGGAGGATTTCGAATTAGGTTAGGACACCTATTCATTATTCAACTTTCACGTTACAACCCGTCCGGCGTACGGCCGAGCAAATCTATAAATATAGGTGTGGCCCTGCGCGCACATGTATTAGCAGTGGCGGAGCCACGTTTAGTCCTGGTGGGTCACGTGACCCACCATTCCTCCAGAAATTTTTTATTATTAAATTTTTAGGTTTAGGAAGCGCCGCATTTCCTACTCTTCTCTTCAGTCGTCTTCTTCCTTTCATCCTCTAACTTCTCTCAAGTCTCATCCTCTTCTCTTCAGTCTTCTTCTCCATCTCATCCTCTAACTTCTCTCAAGTCTCATCCTCTAACTTCTCTCAAGTCTCAAGTCTCATGTTGAATCGTTTGATGCTGTGATTGAAGATTTAGGGCTTAATCGAGTTTTTTGCTGTTGAAGATTTAGGGCTGAAGCGTTTGACGTGCCTGATTGATCTCAAGAATTCGAGATTCTCTCGCTAAACCTCAGGTGAGATTGTTGGAACTAATTTGGTGCGTTCAATTTGGGTGGGGATTTTGGGACTAATTTGGTGCGTTCAATTTGGGTGGGGATTTTGCAGTTTTTGGAGTTTGAAGAACGAATTTCTAAGTTGGAAGGTTGTTTGAAGGTATTTTTCTCGTCTTGGTTCTTCGTAGGCAGACTTAGGGTTTTTACGATCAATTCTTTGCTCTGAGAACTTCCATTATCCACTCCCATGGCTGCGCTTCCACTTCCGCAAAGCATGCCCCTCCTTCGCCTGCTCTTCTTCCTTCGCGCCTTATCTGGGTTTTGCCAGGTCCGAGGAAGATGTATTGTCATCTCGACTGCCGACTGCCTCCTCGGTGCTAAACGTCAGGTGAGTTTTTTTTGTTTCTTTTGGTTGTTTGAATTCAGTTTTATTGGTTTAGTTTTTAGTCTTTAGAGATTTAGTTAAGTTTGCCATTGAATTTGTGTGTTAATTGCTGTTTTTTATGCTTGATTTGAACTTGGAGGTTTCTCGCTAAACGCCTGCTTGCTGCTTGCTTAGATAATTGCTTAATTTGTGTGTTAATTGTTGTTAATTGCTGCGTAGTTGCTGCCTTGCAATGCTGGTAATGGTAATTGGTATTATAATCTTGACAACATTCAACAGATGATTTGATTACTTGTTGATTAATTTGTACAAAGATTGTGAAAATTAAATATCAATTAGCACCTAGAATTCAATATGAGCAATGTATCTAAAACACTTAGAGTTCCAAACTTCATTTATTGTTAATTTATTGTTGTTATATTATTGACTTATTGTTGTTAATTTATTGTTGTTAATTTATTATTGTTATATTTAGGGTTAATTGGCTAGAACAGCACAACCTTTGGCTCTAGTGCAAGAAACAGCACAACCTTTAACGGGTGCAAAGCGTAGCACCAACTTAAACACGTGGTGCAGATTATAGCATAAATGACACCGGAGAATGGAGATTCCACCGGAGTTAGGGAATCTCTATTATTTTAGTATTTTCTTTTAATTCCCTCCCCTTTTTTGTTAGAGTTAATTGGGTAAAACAACACAACCTTTGGGTCAAGTGCAAGGAACAACACAACCTTAAAGTCACGTGCCTGCATTACCACCACCACCCTCTTTCCTAGCCCACAACACTACAGCACCACAATTGCCCTCAACACCATCATCTTCCTTCACCACACCAAACACCACCTCCACTCCAGCAACGTCATCCTCTGCCCCAAATACTGCAGCACCACCACACCAAACACCATCTCCACCACAGCCTTGCATTACTCCCAGCCCACAGGAGCAGGCGCTCCGTACTAATTCACCACAAAACATAAGAGTTCCAGGAAGTTTGAGCGACCATGGCGCGACCTCGGAATATTGAGTTAGGAGAAACTGAGATCAGCCACCACAATTGTTACACGTCAATTTGTTGATGATGTGAAGTTGTGAAGATGTAGCACATCAGCGATGAAGAGTAAAGAGGAGATCAATTTTTTGAGATTGAAGTTGGAAGTTGGCAGTTCAACTGGAGAAGAAGAGGAAGAGAAGAGAGAGAAATAGAAAAGAAATGGAGCTGAGAAGAAGAAGAGAAAAGATAGAAATAGAAAAGAAATGGAGAAGAAGAAGAAGAAGAGGAGAGAGAAATAGAAAGAAAATACTAAAATAATGGAGATTCCCTAGCTCCGGTGGAATCTCCATTCTCCGGTGTCATTTATGCTATTTTTTGCTCCACGTGTTTAAGTTGGTGCTACGCTTTGCACCCGTTAAAGGTTGTGCTGTTTCTTGCACTAGAGTCAAAGGTTGTGCTGTTCTAGCCAATTAATTGTTAATTTAATATAATTTGTTACAATGGCTAATTGGTGAATGATGACTATGACTCCATGAGCATTGGATTAGCTTTGAAGATTTGATTGATTTTTGTTCAGGTAATGCACTAAAACCCTTGTTTTAGGATTTTTCAGAATTAGACTTATCATGTGAAGTTTTTGGAGAGGCCATGAATGAGCCTTTGGTTTTATGATTTTTGTTCAGGTAATGCACTAAAACCCGTACCCGTATCCGTCTCTGTGCAACCTAGTCGGTAGTGACCCACCATTCATAAAGTCCTGAATCCGCCACTTTGTATTAGCGCGTCAGCTCATTTCCAAAGGTCATATCTCATCGGAATCGAGCTTTTGACCAGACGTTTGGAAAGCTATTAAGCCAAATTTTCATGTCTAATTTGAATATTCCTAGGATATTGAGTTTTCTGTGAGATATGGCCTTTTGAAGTTGGCCCTTATGCACAAAACCTTATGAACAAATGAAGTTACTCTTATTAACAAATGGAGATACTCTTATGATAAAATGGAGTTACTGTTATGAATATATGATTACTCTTAACAATAAATGAGTGTTACTCTTATAAACAAATGTGGTTACTTTTATAACAGAATGGAATACTAATAAGTTACTCTTATGAATGAATGAGGTTACTTGCATGAAGAAATGAAGTTATTTTTGTGAATAATTAGGGTACTCGTATGATTAAATAGGATCATCATATGATTAAATAAGGTTACTCTTATGAATGAACGAGGTTACTCGTATGAAGAAATGAGTTTACTTTTGTGAACAATTGGGGTTACTCGTATGATTAAATAGGATCGTCGTATGATTAAGTGAGGTTACACTCTTATGAACGAATGAGGTTACTAGTATGAATAAATGTGGTTACTTTTGTTAACAATTTGGATTACTCGTATGATTAAATGATGTTATTCTTATGAACGAATGAGGTTACCCGTACGATGAGATGGGGTTACTATTGTGAACAATTCGGGTTACTCATATGATTAAATATGAATGTCGTATGATTAAATAAGGTTAATCTTATGAACGAATGAGATTACCCGTATTAATAATGAGGGTTACTTTTGTGAACAACTCGGTTTAAACGTATGATTAAATGATGTTACTGGTATGAATTAATGAGGTTTTGTTTATGATTAAATGGGTGATTAAACTAGGTTACTCATATGATTAAAAGATGTTATCCATAGGATTAAAGGTTACTTTAAAAAATAATTGGGGTTACTCATATAATGTTTCACTAGTGGAAAAAAGACCATCCGATCCGGTCAAAACCGGGCTTACAGATCCGGTTTTTGTCTAGATCGGGTGGGCCAGCAGCTGTTGACGAAATTTAACTGATCCGGTTTAAAACCAGATCAGCTAACCATTTACTGATCTGGTTTTAAGGTGAAAATCGGACCGGTTATTGGTTAACTGATCCAGTTTTCATGTTAGAACCGGATCAGTTGGCCTGTATTTTGTGCCAAAAAAAAGTGGAGCCTGGCTACAGGCTATACAAGCTAGTAGGCAGTAGCTACTGCAGTTGGCCTGTATTTTGTATTTTGTGCCACATATTCAACAATTCTAACAAACGAAACAAAATAAATTCAACAACCAACAACAATAAAACAAATGACATCTGAACAATGAAAGAAAAAAATACGAAAGAAATGACATATGACCAAATGAAGAAAAAAGAGAGTAATATGAAAGAAATTCGAAACTAAATTACAAGAGAAAATAACATCTGAAAAAAAGTTATATCAAATTACAAACAACAATAAATTCAAAAAAACGTATATTACTGAATTACAAACTTTATACAATCTTAGAAATTACATCTGAACTAAAAAAATCAAAGAATAAATCGCATCTAATTTCTAATTCTAAACTCTAAAAAAAACGAAAAAATGATATCTCATCTAAACGATAATTCTAAACCTTAAAAAACAAAAAAATTGAAATCGCATCTATCATTCTAAACCCTAAAACGAAAAAAGATTTGAAATTGCAACTAAACTAAAAAACGAAATGAAACAACTAACTGATGGCAGGAAAACGAAACGAAATCGCATCAATTGAAATCGCCTCGATGAGTTGTTGGTCTTTGCTGATGGCGGTGTTGGTGAAGATGGGGAGATGAAGAGAGAGAGAGAGTGGTGTCGGCATGGCGGTGCGACGGGCGAGACAACTAACTGATGACAGGATCGAATTTACTTTATTTTTCGATTTCGTGAAGAGAGGAGGAGAGGATGAGAGACGAGAGTTGAGAGATGAAAGGAGGGTGAGGAGAGAGATGGATTTCACCGGTTAGGGTTTAATGGGAGGAGAGAGATGGCTGGGTGAGTGAGGTAAGAGATGAAAGGCAGTGGAGTGTTTAAGTTTCTTAGGGTTATGTTGAGGAGAGAAAGTGAGAGGAGAGGGGTGTGGTAGGGTGAAATGAGAGATGAGAGGGGGTACTGTTAGCGTGAATATAAGTGAGCGAGAGATTTGGATGCTAGGCTTGTCATTTTGGGCCTGTCATTTTAGGCCGTTCATTTTGGGTCGTAACTGATCCGGTTGGGACGAACCAGATCAGTTTATGAAAACTGATCCGGTTTTCCTCCCAACCGGATCAGTTAATTGACCCAAAATTTAGCGCTCAAAATTTGGTGGATTTACTGATCTGGTTTTGAGAGAACCAGATCAGTTTTGTTGTGACATATAAGGTTTTTTCTACTAGTGTTTTAACGTTATGCATAACAATAATAGGGGTTACTCTTATAAACAAAATGGGGTTACTTTCTTAAACAAAGTGAGATACTAATCAATTCACTCTTATAATTGAATGGGGTTACTCGTATAAATACATGCGGTTACTTTTGTGAACAATTGGGGATACTCGTATGATTAAATGAGGTTACTGGTA